>JAESUZ010000622.1:600000-882149 GCA_017311185.1 Proteles cristata cristata
TTCATAAAATGAGTCCAGGAACTCATAGAAATGAGTTCAATTTCTATTTTTTGGAATAGCTTGAGAAGAATTGGGATTACTTCTATTTTAAACGTCTGGTAGAATTCCCCAGGGAAGCCATCAGGTCCAGGGCTCTTATTTGTTGGGAGATTTTCTATCACTGATTAGATTTTTTCACCAGTAATGGGTCTGTTCAGATTTCCTATCTCTTCCCATGTGAATTTTGGTAGTGACTGTGTGTTTAGGAATTTGTCCATTTCTTCTAAGTTGTCCAATGTGTTGGCATATAATTTCTCATAGTATTCCCTGATAATTGCTTGTATTTCTGAGGGGTTGGTTGTAATAAGTCCATTTTCATTCGTGATTTTGACTATTTGGGTGCTCTCCCTTTTCTTTTTGAGAAGCCTGGCTAGAGGTTTGTCGATTTTGTTTATTTTTTCAAAAAACCAACTCTTGGGTTCATTGATCTATTCACTTGTTTCTTTGGTCTCTATGTTGTTTATTTCTGCTCTGATTTTTACTATTTCTCTTCTTCTACTGCGTTTAGGGCATTCTTGTTGCTCTGCCTCTAGTTCCTTTAGGTGAGCTGTTAGATTTTGGACTTATGCTTTTTCTAATTTCTTGACATAGGCCTGGAGTGCAATGTACTTTCCTCTTAGGACTGCCTTTGCTGCACCCCATAGATTTGTGATTGCTGTGTTTTCATTTTCATTTGTTTCCACATATTTTTTAATTTCTTTTCTAATTTCCTGAATGGCCCATTCATTCTTCAGTAGGGTGTTCTTTAACTTCCATGTTTTTGGAGGTTTCCAGACTTCTTCCTGTGATTGATTTCAAGTTTCAAAGCATTATGATCTGAGAGAGTGCATGGTATGATCTCAATTCTTTTATATTTATTGAGGGCTGCTTTATGTCCCAGATGTGATCTATCTTGAAGAATGTGTCATGCGCACTTGAGAAGAAAGTGAATTCCTTGGCCTCAGGATGTAGAGTTCTAAATACATCGGTCAGATCCATTTGGTCCAATGTGTCTTTCAAGTCCATGATTTCTTTAGTGACTTTCTGTCTGGTTAACGTATCCATTGCTATAAGCAGAGTAGTAAAGTCCCCTGCTATTAGCACATTCTTATCTATAAGATTGTTTCTGTTTGTGATTAATTCTTTTAAGCATTTAAGTGCTCCCATATTTGGTACATAGACATTTATGATTGTTAGTTCTTCTTGATGGATAGACCCTGTAATTATTATGTAATGCCCTTCTTCTTCTATTTTCTTTTTTTTTTTTCAGATAGTTTATTGTCAAGTTGGTTTCCATACAACACTCGGTGCTCATCACCACAAGTGTCCTCCTCCATGCCCCTCCCCCCTCCCCCCCACATCCATCAGTCCTCAGTTTTTGTCAGCATTCAAGAGTCTCTCATGGTTTGCCTCTCTCCCTTTCCCCCACCATTTCCACCCTTCTTCTCCCCCTTGGTCCTCTGTTAAGTTCCTCCTAATCCTCCTATACGTGCACACATATGATATTTGTCCTTCTCTGCCTGACTTATTTCGCTCAGCATAACACCCTCAAGGTCCATCCATGTTGCTACACATGGCCAGATTTCATTGTTTCTCATTGCCATGTAGTATTCCATGGTATAGATAAACCACATCTTATTTTTATTTATTTATTTATTTCTGGGAGAGAAGGAGACAGCGTGAGCAGGGGAGGGTCAGAGAGAGAGGTCACAGACTGAAACAGGTTCCAGGCTCTGAGCTGGCAGTCAGCACAGAGCCCGACGCGGGCTCGAACCCACGAGCTGCGAGATCATGACCTAAGCGAAAGTCGGACGCTTAACCGACTAAGCCACCCAGGCGCCCCGATAAACCACATCTTCTTGATCCATTCATCTGTTGATGGACACTTAGGCTCTTTCCATGTTTTAGCTATTGTGGAGAGTGCTGCTATGAACATTGAGGTACATGTGCTCCTATGCATCAGCATTTCTGTATCCCTTGGGTAAATTCCTAGCAGTGCTATTGCTGGGTCATAGGGGAGTTCTATTGTTAGTTTCCTGAGGAACCTCCACACTGTTTTCCAGAGGGGCTGTACCAGTTTACATTCCCACCAACAGTGGAGGAGGGTGCCCGTTTCTCCACATCCTCGCCAGCATCTAGAGTTCTCTGATTGCTCATTTTAGCCACTCTGACTGGCGTGAGGTGGTATCTCAGTGTGGTTTTGATTTGTATTTCCCTGATGAGGAGGGATGCTGAGCATCGTTTCATGTGTCTGTTGGCCATCTGGATGTCCTCTTTGGAGAATGCCTGTTCATATCTTCTGCCCATTTCTTCACTGGGTTGTTTGTTTTTCAGGTGTGGAGTTTGGTGAGTTCCTTATAGATTTTGGATATTAACCCTTTTTCTGATATGCCGTTTGCAACTATCTTTTCCCATTCTGTTGGTTGCCTCTTAGTTTTGTGGGTAGTTTCCTTTCGTGTGCAGAAGCTTTTAATCTTGATGAGATCCCAGTCGTTTATTTTTCCTCTTGATTCCCTTGCTTTTGGGGGATGTGTCAAGTAAGAAGTTGCTGCGGTGGAGTCAAGGAGGTTGTTTCCTGCTTTCTCCTCTAGGGTGTTGATAGTTTCCCGTCTCCCGTTCAGGTCCTTTATCCATTTTGAGTTTATTTTTGTGTATGGTGTGAGAAAATGATCTAGTTTCATTCTTCTGCACGTTGCTGTCCAGTTCTCCCAACACCATCTTTAAAAAGGCTGTCTTGGCAGAGAAGGACAAATATCATATGTTTGCATGTATAGAAGGATTTGGAGGAACTTAATAGAGAACCATGGGGGAGAAGAAGGGGATAAATAGTGGGGGAAAGGAGGAGAGGTAAACCATGAGATACCCTTGAATGCTGACAAAAACTGAGGACTGATGGATGGGGGGGAAGGGGGGATGGGAGTGGAGAGGGGCACTTGTGGGGATGAGCACTGGGTGTTATATGGAAACCAAGTTGACAATAAACTATTTGTAAAAAACAAAAGAAAAAGAAAAGAAACAAAGGAAAAGCTTTGTAATGTTAGATTCAGGAAATATTTCTTAACTATGACACCAAAAGCACAGGCAACAAAAGAAAAAAAAAGAAGAAAAACAGGAATTATCAAATTAAATTCTGGGATCAAAGAATGCTACCAAGAGAGTAAAAAGGCAACCCACAGAATGGGAGAAAATATCTGAAAATGATATATCTGATAAAGGATTAAAATCCATAATATCTAAAAAAAACTCCTAATCCCCAACAACAAAATCATCCGATTCAAAAATAGTTAAAGGACTGGAATAGGTCTTTTTCCAGAGAAAATATATAAATGGCCAACAAATATGCACATGAAAAAATGTATTCAATAATCCTAGCCATATAGAAAATATATTAAATCCATAATGAGATACAATCCATATTCTTAAAACAACTATTATTTAAAAATAAAATTGTTAGTGAGAATGTGGAAAAATTGGAACTCCTATGCATTGCTAGTGGAAATATAAAATGGTGCAGCACTGTGGAAAACAGTTTGGTAGTTCTTCAGTAAGACAAACAGAATTATAATATTTAGCAATTCCAGAAATAGGTATAAACCCAAAAGAATTGGAAGTGGAGACCCAAACGTTGAACATCCAGGTTTATAGCAGCATTGTTTCAACAGCCAAAAGGTTGGAACAATCAAAGTGTGCAACAACAGATGAATGTATAACCAAAATGTATTATATTCATACACTGAAATATTATTCAGTCACAAAAAGGAATGAAATTCTGATATAGGCTATCACAAGTACACTTTATGCTAAGTGAAATGGATAAATTCGTAAAGAAAGAAAGTAGGATAGGTTATAAGAGGCTGGGGGTGGGGAAGGAAAATAGGGAGTTACTGTTTACTGGTTACTGATCCGTTTGGGATGGTGAAACAGTTCTGGAGATGAATAATGCAACAGCTGCACAACACTTAGGGTATTTAATGTACGGAACCATAGACTTAATGGTTAAAATAATCAACTTGTATATGTTTTACTTTGATTTAAATAAAAAACACTGTAAAAATTTTTAAAAAATAAAAATAAAATGGCTGTCTTTTTTCCATTGAATATTCTTTCCTGCTTTGTCAAAGATTAGTTGGCTGTATACTTTTGGGTCCACTTCTGAGTTCTCAATTCTGTTCCATTGGTCTATGGGTCTCTCTCTCTTTTTTTTTTCTTTTTTTTTTTAATGTTTTATTCATTTCTAGGAGAGAGAGAGAGACAGCGTGAGCAGGGGAGGGTCAGAGAGAGAGGGAGTCACAGACTGAAACAGGCTCCAGGCTCTGAGCTGGCAGTCAGCACAGAGCCCGACGCGGGGCTCATACCCACGAACCACCAGATCATGACCTAAGCGAAAGTCGGACGCTTAACCAACTAAGCCACCCAGGCGCCCCGGTCTATGTGTCTCTTTTTGTGCCAATACCATACTGTCTTGATGAGGACAGCTTTGTAGTAGAGGTTAAACTCTGGGATGGTGATACCTCCCGTTTTGGTTTTATTTTTCAGTATTACTTTGGTTATTTGGGGTCTTTTGTGGTTCCATACAAATTTTAGGATAGTTTGTTCTAGTTTTGAGAAGTATGCTGGTGCAATTTTGATTGGAATTGCTTTGAATGTGTAGAGTGCTTTGGGTAGTAATGACATCTTAACTATATTTATTCTTCCTATCCATGAGCGTGGAATGTTTTTCCACTTCTTTGTGTCTTCTTCAATTTCCTCCATAAGTTTTGTATAGTTTTCATCATACAGATCTCTTGTATCCTTGGTTAGGTTTATTCCGAGGTATTTTATGGTTTTTTGTGCAATTGTGAATGGGATCAGTTTCTTGATTTCTCTTTCTGTTGCTTCATTGTTGGTGTATAAAAATGCAACAGATTTCTGTACGTTGATTTTTACCCTGTATCTTGGCTGAATTCTTGGATCAGTTCTAGTAGGCTTCTGGTGGAGTCTGTCGGGTTTTCGATGTAGAGTATCATGTCATCTGCGAAGAGTGAAAGTTTGACTACCTCCTTGCCAGTTTGATACATTTGACTTCCTTTTGTTGTCTGATGGCTGATGCTAGGACTTCCAGCACTAAGTTAAACAGTGGTGAGAGTGGACATCCCTGTCGTGTTCCTGATCTCAGGGGGAAAGCTCTCCATTTCTCCCCGTTGAAGATGATGTTAGCTGAAGGCTTGTCATAGATGGCTTTTATGATTTTTAAGAAGGTTCCTTCTATCCGACTTTCTCCAGGGTCTTTATTAAGAAGGGATGCTGTGTTTTGTCAAATGCTTTTTCTTCATCTATCGACAGGATCATACGGTT
The DNA here is from genome assembly GCA_017311185.1 of Proteles cristata cristata. Lineage (NCBI taxonomy): Eukaryota > Metazoa > Chordata > Mammalia > Carnivora > Hyaenidae > Proteles > Proteles cristata. The sequence goes on from JAESUZ010000622.1 coordinate 605,353, forward strand.
TTTATCTTTTCTTTTGTTGATGTGATGTATCCCATTGATTGATTTGCGAATGTTGAACCAGCCCTGTAGCCCAGGAATGAATCCCACTTGATCTTGGTGGATGATTCTTTTATGTGCTGCTAGATTCGATTTGCAAGGATCTTGTTGAGGATTTTTGCATCCGTATTCATCAAGGATATTGGTCTGTAGTCCTCTTTTTTTGTTGGATCTCTGTCTGGCTTGGGAATCAGAGTGATGTTGGCTTCATAAAATGAATCCGGGATTTTCCTTTGATTTCTTTTTTTTGGAATAGCTTGAGAAGAATTGGGATTAATTCTGTTTTAAATGTCTGGTAGAGGGGCGCCTGGGTGGCTTAGTCGGTTAAGCGTCCGACTTTCGCTTAGGTCATGATCTCGTGGTTCGTGGGTTCGAGATCCGCGTCGGGTTCTGTGCTGACAGCCAGCTCAGAGCCTGGAGCCTGTTTCAGAGTCTGTGACTCCCTCTCTCTCTGACCCTCCCATTCTCACGATGTCTCTCTCTCTGTCTCCTAGAAATAATTAAAAGATTTTAAAAAAATTAATAAAAAAAAAGTTCAAAAAAAATGTCTGGTAGAATTCCCCAGGGAAGCCATCAGGTCCAGGGCTCTTATTTGTTGGGAGATTTTCTATCACTGATTAGATTTCTTCACTCGTTATGGGTTTGTTCAGATTTCCTATCTCTTCCCATGTGAATTTTGGTAGTGACTGTGTGTTTAGGAATTTGTCCATTTCTTCTAAGTTGTCCAATGTGTTGGCATATAATTTCTCATAGTATTCCCTGATAATTGCTTGTATTTCTGAGAGGTTGGTTGTAATAAGTCCATTTTCATTCGTGATTTTGACTATTTGGGTGCTCTCTCTTTTCTTTTTAAGAAGCCTGACTAGCGGTTTGTCAACTTTGTTTATTTTTTCAAAAAACCAACTCTTGGTTTCATTGATCTGTTCACTTGTTTCTTTGGTCTCTATGTTGTTTGTTTCTGACCTAATTTTTCCTATTTCTCTTCTTCTACTGGGTTTAGGGCGTTCATGTTGCTCTGCGACTAGTTCCTTTAGGTGAGCTGTTAGATTTTGGACTTATGCTTTTTCTAATCTCTTGACATAGGCCTGGAGTGCAATGTACTTTCCTCTTAGGACTGCCTTTGCTGCATCCCATAGATTTTGGATTGCTGTGTTTTCATTTTCATTTGTTTCAATATATTTTTTAATTTCATCCCTAATTGCCTGATTGGCCCATTCATTCTTTACTAGGATGTTCTTTAAACTCCATGTTTTTGGAGGTTTTCCAGACTTCTTCCTGTAATTTATTTCAAGTTTCAAAGCATTGTGATCTGACAGTGTGCATGGTATGATCTCAATTCTTTTTTTTTAATATTTTTATTTATTTCTAGGAGTGAGAGAGACAGAGAGCGCGAGCAGGGGAGGGTCAGAGAGAGAGGGAGACAGGCCCCAGGCTCTGATACGGCAGTCAGCACAGAGCCTGAAACGGGGCTCGAACCCACGAACCGCAAGATCATGACCTAAGCGAATGTCGGATGCTTAATCCACTAAGCCACCCAGGCGCCCCATCTCAATTCTTTTATATTTATTGAGGGCTGCTTTATGTCCCAGTATGTGATCTATCTTGGATAATGTGCCATTCACACTTGAGAATAAAGTAAATTCCCTGGCCTCAGGATGTAAAGTTCTAAATATATCCGTCAGATTCATCTGGTCCAATGTGTCTTTCAAGTCCATTATTTCTTTAGTATTTTCTGTCTGGTTGAACTACCCATTGCTGTAAGCGGAATATTAAAGTCCCCTGCTATTAGCACATTCTTATCTATAAGCTTGTTTCTGTTTGTGATTAATTGTTTTAGATATTTAGGTACTCCCATATTCGGTGAATAGACATTTATGATAGTTAGTTCTTCCTGATGGATGGACCCTGTAATTATTATGTAGTGCTTTTCTTCATCTCTTGTTATTGTCTTTAATTTAAAGTCATGTTTGTCTGATATAAGTATAGCTACTCTGGCTTTCTTTTGATTTCCAGTAGTATGATATATATTTCTCCATCCCTTACTTTTAATCAGAAGGTGTCTTCCAGTCTAAAATAAGTTTCTTGTAGACAGCATATAGATGGATTTTGGTTTTTTATCCATTCTGCTACCCGATGTCTTTTGATTGGAGCATTCAGCCTATTAACATTCAGTGTTATTGTTGAAATATGTGGGTTTACAAAACGGGAGGGATCACCATCCCAGACTTTAGCCTCTACTACAAAGCTGTCATCATCAAGACAGTATGGTATTGGCACAAAAACAGACACATAGACCAATGGAACAGAATTGAGAACTAAGAAGTGGACCCAAAAGTATACAGCCAAAAAATCTTTGACAAAGCAGGAAAGAATATCCAATGGAAAAAAGACAGCCTTTTTAACAGATGGTGTTGGGAGAACTGGACAGCAACATGCAGAAGAATGAAACTAGATCATTTTCTCACACCATGCACAAAAATAAACTCAAAATGGATAAAGGACCTGAACGGGAGACAGGAAACTATCAATACCCTAGAGGAGAAAGCAGGAAACAACCTCCTTGACCTCAACCGCAGCAACTTCTTACTTGACACATCCCCAAAAGCAAGGGAATCAAGAGCAAACATAAACTGTTGGGACCTCATCAAGATTAAAAGCTTCTGCACAGCAAAGGAAACAACCCAGAAAATTAATAGGCAACCAACGGAATGGGAAAAGATAGTTGCAAATGACATATCAGATAAAGGGTTAATATCAAGAATCTATAAGGAACTCACCAAACTACATGTCCGAAAAACAAACAACCCAGTGAAGAAATGGGCAGAAGATATGAACAGACACTTCTCCAAAGAGAACATCCAGATGGCCAACAGACACATGAAACGATGCTCAGCATCGCTCTTCCTCAGGGAAATACAAATCAAAACCACACTGAGATACCACCTCACGCCAGTCAGAGTGGCTAAAATGAGCCAATCAGAGAACTCTAGATGCTGGCGAGGATGTGGAGAAACGGGCACCCTCCTCCACTGTTGGTGGGAATGTAAACTGGTACAGCCCCTGTGGAAAACAGTGTGGAGGGTCCTCAGGAAACTAACAATAGAACTCCCCTATGACCCAGCAATAGCACTGCTAGGAATTTACCCAAGGGATACAGAAATGCTGAGGCATAGGAGTACATGTACCCCAATGTTCATAGCAGCACTCTCCACAATAGCTAAAACATGGAAAGAGCCTAAGTGTCCATCAACAGATGAATGGATCATGAAGATGTGGTTTATCTATACTATGGAATACTACATGGCAATGAGAAACAATGAAATCTGGCCATGTGTAGCAACATGGATGGACCTTGAGGGTGTTATGCTGAGCGAAATAAGTCAGGCAGAGAAGGACAAATATCATATGTGTGCACGTATAGGAGGATTAGGAGGAACTTGACGAGGAACAAGGGGGAGAAGAAGGGCGGGAAATGGTGGGGGAAAGGGAGAGAGGCAAACCATGAGAGACTCTTGAATGCTGAGAAAAACTGAGGACTTATGGATGTGGGGGGGGGGATGGGCATGGAGGAGGACACTTGTGGGGAAGAACACTGGGTGTTATGTGGAAACTAATTTGACAATAAAATATTTGTAAAAAAAAAAAAAGCAATATGTGGGTTTAGACTCTTTGTGTCCTTTGTGAGTTCATGTTTGTGGTGGTGTCTCTGGCATCCTTGTTCCTTGCAACATTTCCTTCAGAGCGTCCCCCTCAGGATTTCTTGTAAGGCTGGCTTAGTGGTGACAAATTCTTTCAATTTATTTTTATTGGGAAAAACTTTTATCTCACCTTCTATTTTGAATGAAAGGTTTGCTGTATAGAGGATTCCTGGCTGCATATTTTTTCTGTTCATCACATTGAAGATCTCCTGCCATTCCTTTCTGGTCTTTCAAGTTTCAGTAGATAGGTCTGTCACCACTCTGATAGGTTTCCCTCTGTATGTTAGGGCCCTTTTCTCCTTAGCTGCTTTCAGAATTCTCTCTTTGTCCTTATATTTTCCCATTTTTACTATGATGTGTTGTGCAGAAGATCGATTCTAGTTATGTCTGAGGAGATTTCTCTGTGCCTCTTGTATTTCAATGTCTACTTCCTTCCCCAGGTCGGGTAGTTCTCTGCTCTAATTTGTTCCAGGCTACTTCAGCACCTTTCCCTCTCTCTTCCTCTTCTGGGATTCCTATGATACGGATATTGTTGCGTTTGACCGTATCGCTGAGCTGTCGAACTCTTCTTTCATGTTCCTGGTTATGTTTGTCTCTTTTTCTGTCAGTTTCCTCTTTTTCTATAATGGTGTCTTCTAAATCACTTATTCTCCTTTCTGCCTCTTCAATCCGTGCATTGAAGCTTCTAATTTATTATGTATTTCATTTATCACATTTTTAAATTCATCATGCCTATTTTTATGCTCCATGTTGTTTTCAGCCGTAGTTTCTTTGATGTCCCCCATGCTTTTTTCAAGCCCAGCTATTAATTTTATGATTATTGTTCTAACATCTTGTTCAGTTATGATGTTTATATCTGTTTTGAGCAGTTCATTAGCTGTCAATTCTTCTTGGAATTTCTTTGAAGGAGAGCTCTTTCATTTCGTCATTTTAGTTAGCTTTCTGTCTTTTGTTAGTTTTAAAGACTTGTTATGCTTTCTGCACCTGTGAGCGCTGCTGTACCCAAGAAGACTCTTGGACTGTCCAGGGCGTACCTCTCAGAGCGTGGTTTTTGAATGGTATCTCTTTGTCTCTCTTGTTGAGACCTTGGTTATTTTATTTTCCTACTCGTAGTGATATTTGGGACTCTCCACCTCGTTTACTTTGGCTTGTTTCTTGAGGTAGCCCTGGAGAAGAAAACATACAGGCAAACACACAGGGAGAATAGGCAAACAATCACACAGACAAATCCAACAAACATGCAAACTGAGAAAAAAACGAAAAAGTTAAGAGAAAAGACGGAAGAGGGGAGTCGAATAATAGAAAACTAAAAAATACATTAAAAGGTCAAAAAGAAGAAAAGAAAAGGAAAAAAGAAGAAAACCAATGGACAAAGAATGGTTTAAAGCATATAACCCAATTTCCCAGCTACAATTAAATCCCTTGTGTATGCAGTGCTGTTGAAGACCATAGAGAAAGAGAGAGAAGACAGGGCGGGGATGGGGAAAAAGTGGAAATAGAATGAACAGGCAGAATGGATAAGAAGCTTTTTTCAAAGTGATGCAGGGTGGAATATGGTTGGACAGGTGAGAGAAGGACGCTGGTGTTATCCAGAGAAACTATATAGTCTAATTACTCCTGAGAGAAAGAGACGATAAGGTAGGTAGGTGTAGAATTTACATCTACATAATGGACTAAATGTGACTGTTTAAGCAAGCCAGTGACCAGAGTTAATCAGGTCAGTGTTCCGGGGGAGGAAAAAAAAAAGGAGGAGGGCATCTCTAGCAGTGATGGACATGGTGTGATCCAATGCGTCAGGCGGGAGTTCTGCCTTGGCGGTTTGGGGAGGAGAGTGGCTGCACTCCAGTCCCTTCTTGAGCCAAGTGCTGCACCTAGTTTTTTCTTGGGTGTGTAAACTCTCTGTGCTGGGGGCGCAGCCAAAGTGGGTTGCACTCTTTAACCCAGGCCAGGCCTAGTTTCCAAATCCCAGTCCGTGCACCCCACTGAACTTGCCGTAGACACAACCTCGCATGTGATCCCTTCAGGGCAGTTCCAAGCCTCTTGCCTAGTCCTGGGGATGGAAACAGAATCGCTGCTCTCTTCTCTTCCAGGTCGGGTTGGCGAGCAAGGATGGGGGTTTGCCTGGGGGCGCACCGGCCCGCTGGAGAGTGGGAAACCGGATCCCTCTGTGTCTCATCACCCGAAACACGAACTCGTGGGCAAATCTCCCAGATTTAAGCCCTTCGCCTTCCTTCTAAGGGTCCAGCCAAGCCAGAAGCGTGGAGGCCTGGTACGTGTGCAGCTCCTCTAGGGGTCTAGCCAGCCAGGAGCACAATGGCGCCATCAGTATGCGACCTTTCTAGGGGTCCAGCCAGCCAGGAGCTCAAAGGAGCGGTCGGCGCGTGACCGCTCTTGGAGGAGTTGGCGCGCAGGGAACTGACGCACGGGGATTTTGCGTTCAGGGTCCTTCTTTGCCCCAAACGGAGGTTTTTCTGTTCCCCAGTGACAGGGACTGTCTCTTCATTATTTTCGGACTCTCTCTTTTGGACTCTCTCTCACTCCTTTCTCTCACTCCCTGCAGAGGGGGATCGCCCCGGTCCCTCTGAGTCTCCAATCCCAGCCCAATTTTATCTTCCTCAGTTCGCACTCAACGTCAGAAGGCTTTCTCAGTGGATTCTGCGTCCTTTTTTCTCCCAATCTCTTGGGTTCTGTAAAGTTTGCTATGGCTTCAGATCTTTCCCGTGTGAGATATGGGGGCGAGTGCAATGCATGGAGCTCCCTACTTCTCTGCCATCTTGCCCCTAGGGTTAAAAGTTTTAAATATATGTGGTTTACCTATACAATGGAATACTACATGGCAATGAGAAAGAATGAAATCTGATCACGTGTAGTAACATGGATGGAACTTGAGGGTGTTATGCTGAGCAAAAGAAGTCAGGTAGAGAAGGACAGCTACCATATGTTTGCATGTATAGGAGGATTAGGAGAAACTTAACGTGAGGACCATGGGGGAGAGGAAGGGGAAAAATAGTGGGGGAGACAGAGGGAGGCAAACCATAAGAGACTCTTGAATGATGAGAACAAACTGAAGGCTAATGGGGGTGGGAGAAAGGGAAAGGGGGGTGATGAGCATGGAGGAGGGCACTTGTAGTGATGAGCACTGGGTGTTATATGGAAACCAACTTGACAATAAACTACTTTTTTAAAAATAGCTCTGAATATATTTGTTAAGTCCATTTTGTCCAAAGTGTCATTCATAGCTGTGGTTTCATTATTTTCCTAGATGACCTGTCCATTATCGTGAGTTGAGTATTAAACTCTCTTATAATTAGAGTATTAATATCTATACATTTGCTTATGTTTGTGATTAATAGATTTTATATTTGGGTTCTTCCAAGTTGGAGACATAAACATTTATACTTTTTAGCTCTTCTGCATGGATAAACACCTTAGTTATGATATAATGCCCTTTCATCTTTTGTTACAGCCTTTAGTTTAAAATCTAGTTTGTCTCATATAAGTATGGCTATTCCAGCTTTCTTTTGAGTTCCAGTAGCATTATAGATGGTTCTCCATTCTCTCACTTTAAATCTTCAGGTGACTTTAAGTCTAAAATGAGTCTCTTATAGGCAGTATATAGATGATCTTGATTTTTTTGTTGTTGTTTTTATCCATTCTGATATCCTGTGTCTTTTGATTGGGACATGTAGTTCATTTATATTCAGAGTGATTATTGAAAGATATGGATTTAGTGTCATTGTGTTATCTGTAGGCTTCATGTTCATTGTGATGTCTTTGGTCCTCTGCAGTCTTTCCTGCTTTCCACTCACAGAGTCGCTGTTAGGATCTCCTGGAGGGCTGGTTTAGTGGTCATGCACTTCTTTAGTCTTTGTTTGTCTGGGAAAGCCTTTATCTCTCCTTCTATTCCTAATTTCAGCCTTGCTGGATATTTTTTCTATTCAGCACATTGAATATTTTCTGCCACTCCCTTCTGGCCTGCCAAGTTTTAGTGGACAGCTCTTTTACTACCCTTATGTGTCTACCGTTGTAGGTTAACGCCCGTTTGTCACTAGCTGCTTTCAGAATTCTCTCTTTATCTTTGTATCTTGCCAGTTTCACTATGAGATGTTGTGGTGTTGACCTATTTTTGTTGACTTTGAAGGGAGCTCTCTGTGCCTCCTGGACTTGGATGTTTCTTTCCTCCCCCAGATGAGGGACGTTCTCAACTATAATTTGTTTACATAAACCTTCTGCCCCTTTATTCCTCTCTTCTTCCTTTAGGACTCCTATGATATGGATATTATTTTGTTTCATGGAATCATTTAGCTCCCTAATTCTCCCCTCTTGATCTAGTAATTTCCTTTCATTCTTTTTTTCAACTTCATCATTTTTCATAATTTTATCTTCTATTTCACCTGTTGTCTCCTCGGCTTCTCCATCCTTGCTGTCACTATATTTACTTAATTTTGTATTTCATTTACAGAATTTCTTAATTCATCATGACTATTTCTTAGGTCTTTGAAATATGCAGCAATAGATACTTTACTGTAAGCCAGATTATGACTCTTTTGACAGTTATTATAAACTCTTGTTCAGATATATGGTTTATGTCTATTTTGAACAATTCTTTGGCCGTCATTTCTTCTTTGATTTTCTTTTGAGAATTCCGTTTTGTCATTTTGGCTAAGTTTCTGTCTTTTTCATGCTTTAACAGGTTGTTATGTGTCCTCCGCCTGTGATAACTACTATGTTAAAAAGGGATCATGCACTGTCCAGGGCTTGGCACTTCAGGAAGTGATTTTGGAGTGTGTTGAGTGCACACTGCTGTTGCATTTGTCTGCTCTATCCCAGTGATCCATTCTCTACAAAGCTCCTCCTTGCTTGTAGTAGTGGAGGGTGTGGACCTTCCACCAGGTGTGCTTTGATTTATTTGTTGAAGTAATCCTCGAATCTGCCAAGCTCTCTCCCTCCACCTGTGGAGATCCTTCTGAGTCTACAGATCAATTTTCTGAGTGTTCCAAATGATCTAACCTCAATACAGCTGTGTTTGAGGGATGAGAGAAATCCCGGTCCCCCCTACTTCTCCATCATCTTACCTCTTCCCTGGATTCCACTTTTCAGTGTCTTGAGAGTTTTTCCCACAACACAGAGCAATGCTGCAACACCAGCTGGGAGTCCTAATTCAACTCAATTCTGACCCTATCAAGCAAGAAATGGCACCAGTTTCCACAGGCTTAAGGCTCAGTCCTGCAAGAGTTCTCACACTCCCTCCCCACTTTAGATGCCAATTGCAAGTCCAGCTTGTCACCCATGATTCTGACTGACAGCTTATAAATCAGAGGTTCCCATAACCCCTTTCCTAGGGTTTGATTAATTGCTAAAGTGGCTCACAGAACTCAAGAAACCTGTATAGTTACCAGATTACTGGTTTTTACAAAGGATATAAATCAATAGCCAGAGGAAGAGATACATCAGGTGAGGTCCTCAATGAAGGAGCCCCTGTTTTTGTGGAGCTTGAGGCCTGGCTCAGTGGCACCCAGAAGTGTTCTAGTATAAAGCTGGAAGGTCTCTGAACCTCATCCTTTTGGGATTTTATGGGGGCTTCATAACATGGGAATGATTGATTAACCTATTGGCCATTGGTGATTGACTTCACCTCCAGCCCTTCTCCCTTCCCTGTAGTTCAAGGGTGGGACTGAATGTTCCAACCCTTTGATCCCATGGTTGGGTCCCCTGGCCTCAGCCCCCATCTTTGGGGAGTTTCCAAAGTCACCACATCAACACAGACTCTGGCATGGTCCACAGGGGCCAGGAACTGTGGCGGAAGAACACATACAAATAAGAATGGTATTTTGGTTGTCCAGGTGACCTAATATATATATTTTTATAGACATAAGAATATCCCGTATTTCTCATAGACACTGTGACATTCACGCTTTCAGGACAAAATTACTAATTTTCTCTATGACTGGAGGTGGATTTTTGAGTCAGATCACAGCTGGAGTGAGGCCCGTCTGCTCCTTGGAGGTGGGAATATGGGGTATGCCACGCCAAAATATGGAACCGTAGCATAATTATTTTGAGCTGAAAGCATTTGAGGTCCTGAAATCCCACATCTGCCTAAGGCAGGGTGGTCTGAAAAAAAAAAACCTCAGGGGTCACAAACGTGCCGCCAGAACACCCCTAATCCCTTCTTGGAGAAAAGAAGCCAGCCCCACTTCCAGACAAACTTTGTCCCGAACAGTCACTTCTCTGGTCTGTCTCCTGAGAGTCCATTCATCTTTCCAAAAAGCCATTTGCTTTTCTACAAGCTTCCTACCTACTCCCACTTTCCTCTCCGAAGCGAGTTTTTAGACCCAAATTCCAAGTGGTCCTGCAGGTCCCCCATGTGTATGCATGGTGCACATGCTAACCAGCTTCTGTCTTTTTTTCTCCTGTTGTTCTGTCTCTAGTTAGTCACCTTTACAAAGAAAACAGTTTTCCTCCTCTACAAGTGTGACCTTCCCTGCAGCCCGCATTTCTGGGTTGGTCCTTGAAGCAAACATTTCCAGGCTCTGGGCCTGGCCTTTGACCTTATGATGCAAATCTGTGTCAAGCCTAAAAGCGCTCTTTCCATAAGTAGGAAAATAAAAGTGGCCCAATAAACTGAAACTTTGCTTCTTGTTGACAGGTAAAAGGTGGTGTGGGATAGTGTGTCTTCTCAGGAAGCAATGTGGGACAAGGAGGCAGGGTACATGTCTTGGCTCTAACTGCATGTGTGCACAGAGCTCACATCCAGTCCTTATACACGCAGGGGCTCCTCTGTCCCATCAGGAGGTAGAAACGACCTTCCAGGAGGAGCCCACTGGGCTGGTGAATTGGACATGACTTTCTGGGAAGAGCCCACTGGGCAGGGCAGGGGCTGGCTGCATGGAGCATTGGACCTTACTCCCTCTGATATATGCTCTCTCTTGGACCAGACTCTGGTCAAACTCCTCTGAACCTTCCTCTAAACTTGGCCTTGACTTCTTTTTTATTTTATTGTTAATTATTACTTCTATTTATATGTTTATAGAAATATACACATTTTATAGCATTTATTTACTTATATTTATATAGATACAAAAATTTTATATATAATCTACTTTATTCATATTTATAAATATAAGTATTTTAATAAATTTTTTTGATTTTATAAATTTACAGAAATATGCAAATCTTTTTTTTTTTCCATTCCCTGTGGGCACTTTATTTATTTATTTTTAAAGTTGTTAAGCACTTCTTTTTTCAAATAATTTATTGTCAAATTAGTTTCCACATAACACTCAGTGCTCATCCCCACAAGTGTCCTCCTCCATGCCCAGACCCCCCTCCCCCCCACATCCATCAGTCCTCAGTTTTTGTCAGCATTCAAGAGTCTCTCATGGTTTGCCTCTCTCCCTTTCCCCCACCATTTCCCCCTTTCTTCTCCCCCTTGTTCCTCCATCAAGTTCCTCCTAATCCTCCTATACGTGCAAACATATGATATTTGTCCTTCTCTGCCTGACTTATTTCGCTCAGCATAACACCCTCAAGGTCCATCCATGTTGCTACACATGGCCAGATTTCATTGTTTCTCATTGCCATGTAGTATTCCATGGTATAGATAAACCACATCTTCTTGATCCATTCATCTGTTGATGGACACTTAGGCTCTTTCCATGTTTTAGCTATTGTGGAGAGTGCTGCTATGAACACTGGGGTACATGTGCTCCTATGCATCAGCATTTCTGTATCCCTTGGGTAAATTCCTAGCAGTAGAAATATGCAAATCTTATAGTATTTCTTACTTACCTATACTTATGTAGATATAAAATTTTTATACACACTTCATGAATATTCCATATTTATAATTATAAATCTAAACATTTTAATAGATTTTTACATAAATATTTATGTTTATTTAGTTATAGAAATTTACACATTTTATACCATTTCTTATTTTCTTATATTTATGCAGATATAAGCATTTTATAAAATTGATAAACATTCCTTATGTTTTTTGGTTTTCTTTTAAGTAGGCTCTATGCCCAGCACAGAGCCCAGCACAGGGCTCGAACTCATAACCCTGAGGTCAAGAGTTGGACGCTGACAGACTGAGCCACCAGGTGACCCTAAAATTCATTATACATTTTTAAAGATTGGTGGACATGATTACGGAAGCTATAAATCCCAAGGTCTGCACAGTGTCTGCTGGCTGAACCCAGGAGAGCAGATGGATGTGTCTGTTCATATCCAAGGGAAAGAGGAAAGCTGATCGTCTCTTCAGAACCCCCTCACTTGGGTGGTCAGCTCTTCACCTGATTGGACCAGGCTCACCCACATTAGGGGGAACCATCTGCTTTCCTCAGTCTGTAGATTGGATGTGAATATCATGCAGAACCACCTCAGGGACACACCCAGAATTGTGCTTACTCCAGGGACCCACTAGTGGACACAGGAGAAATCACCATAATGAATCTATTTGGAAAGGGAAGAGCTTCAAAAAACCTTCTCAGACAAGCAGAACGCTGGGTCCCCACTTTGTGTGTCCTGTGCTCAAGGAGGGGCAGACAGAAGCCCAGTCCCTGCTGTGGACAGGCTCCATTCTTCCTGCATAATTCAGGTTCAAAGACATCGGTATGAGTCCTCTGGATGCCCAGAGAAACTACCACAAACCAGTGGTTTACAATGACAGAGATGCATTGTCTCATGGCTGAGGAGGCCAGGAGACTGAGGTCAAGATGTCACAGGGCCACACTCCCTCTGATTGCTCCAAGAGGGTCCCTCCTGCCTTTCTCAGCTTCCAGGGCCCCAGGCATTCTGGGTTCACGGCCCCATCTCCCCAATCTCTCTGCCTCTGTCACCATGTAGCCATCTCAAGTTCCCCCTCTCTTGTCTCATAAAGAGCCGCCCTGATCCAAGATGCTCTCACCTCGAGATTCTCCACCTCGATCACCTCTGCAAAGACCCAGTTTCCACATGAGGCCACCATCAGAGGTCCCAGGTGGGTGAATCTGGGAGCCACAATGGAACTCACTGTGGTATCTCAGCAGCTGTAAGTGTTTGCCTGGACATCTGTTCTGCAGACATCTGCTCCAAGTTTCCCCACATTTTCTCCCTTCCTTCTTTTTCAACACAAGTGCATCCCTCACCATGACATGTGCTTCTCTACAGTGTGATGTTAGGTTTAGGCCCTCTTTGATTCCACACCCACACTTGTGTTTAGTCTACTCTCTCTGCCCACATGTCCTGACTCTACCCTGACCCACCTCAGGGAGCCCTGGAATCTTTGGCTGGACCTCCATGTAGTTCTGTCTGCACTGACCTGCCATGGAGAGGAGGGAAGCCGGAGGTATTCAAAGTAGACAAGATGTCCAGGTCTTTGTGAGGGTCAGAGGGTGGGGGAGAAGTGGGAGTGGGTAGGTGGGGGAGGTAGGGCAGGTGAGGAGAAGGTGGTAGAGGAGGGGAAGAGAAAGCCTAGCATTTACAGAGCAACTACTTCATGTCTGGCACTGGGCTCAACAATTAACATATGCCCCAAGTACATTTCAGAAAATCACCCCCAGTGTGTAATAATATGGTATGTCAGTCAGCACGGTCTGTGTAACAAATATCACAGACTGGGAGGTTAATACAACATATATTGTGTCCTGGTCCTGGGGACTGGAAATCTGAGATCCAGGCGTGGGCAGGGCTGGTTCCTCCTGAAGCCTCTCTCCCTGGCTTCATGTGGTTGTCCCAAGTGTGTCTGTGCCTGATCCCCTCTTCTGATAAGGACTCCAGTCATATGGGATCAGGGCCCAGCCTAGTGACCTCCTTTTACCTGAACCACCTCTGTAAAGACTCCATATCCAAATCCAGCCCTGTTCTGAGGCCCTGGGGATTGGGGCTTCAACATGTGAACTGGAAGGGAAGGAAAATGAAGATAAAACAGGATCATTCAGAAAGGTGCACCCCTTTTTTTTTTTAATGTTTTATTTATTTCTAGGGGAGAGAGAGAGAGACAGCGTGAGCAGGGGAGGGTCAGAGAGAGAGGGAGTCACAGACTGAAACGGGCTCCAGGCTCTGAGCTGGCAGTCAGCACAGAGCCCGACGCGGGGCTCGAACCCACGAACCGCGAGATCATGACCTAAGCGAAAGTCGGACGCTTAACCGACTAAGCCACCCAGGCGCCCCGAGAAAGGTGCACCCTTGTATGTGGTCTAGCTGGGATCTAGAATGGATGAATGGATACGTGTCCCCCAAATCTGTGACCCACTGGAACAGAGAGATCATGGGTCTTGCTGGTCTCCCTGTTCTGTCCCCCACCCTGAGGCGACCCCAAGGACTCTGTGGGCTGGCTTTCTGAGCAGATGGTCAGGGGACTGGGGTCGTGTGTCCAGAGGCAGAAGAATGGCCTCAAGGGTGCTGAGAAGGAGAGTCCAGAGAACGCGTAGATGAGGGATCCATTGTCTACGCTGTAGAAGGAGATACTGCCTGCATCACAGTCCAGGAAAATGCCCACCCGCTGCAGGGGCTCCAAAGGGTGCAGGCGAACCCTCGGGAAGGCAAGCGCCCAGAATGCCTTCCTATATAGCTCCAGGGCCCAGAGCCCATGCTGGGGTGCCTTGGGGATCCTTCCCTTCCGATCCAAGCTCTCCACACACACGCCCAAGTTCCAGGCCTTCCTGCGTCCCACCTGGATCTCCCAGTAATACCTCCCAGCCGAGAACTGCTCCCGGCCCAGCACACAGGGGTCCAGGTTGAATCTGCCGGGGGTGTCGAGCTGCTCCTGTTCAAAGAGCAGTCGCCTCACAGTCTTCCTGTCCTCAGAGAGAACAAGCTTGGGGCTTGCAGTGTCGGGGTCCAGGGATGGGCTCACTGCGGGGAAGAGGAGAGGATTGCGTTTGGGGGTGGGGGTCCCTTACCTGCACTCCTGCATGAAGGTGGACCCACAGCCTTCCTGGGAGTCGCTGTGTGTTCCCGTTCTCTGTTGAGGATCCTGTGCAAACTGACCATCCCAGAGCAGCTGAGGGAGCTCCAGGGGGAATCAAGGAGAGTCAGGGGGAATTCCTATGAAGGGGCAGGCTGGCACATGGGGTGGTGCATGCCTCCCAGGGCTCTGAGTGTCACAGTGTGTGTGTGTGTGTGTGTGTGTGTGTGTGTGTGTGTGCGCACGCGCGCGCGCATATGTGTGTAGCATATGTGTTGTGTGTGTGTGAGAGAGAGACAGGGAGAGACAGAGATAGACATAGGGAGGAGATAGAGAAACAGACACAGAGAGAAGCAAGGAGAGAGAGACAAGGAGAGCAAGGAGAGATAGATAGATACAGGGAGACACAGGCAGAGAGACAGAGACAAAGACAGGCACAGAAAGACAGACTCAGAGGTCTGCATGCCTCTCAGGGCTCTGTGTGTCAGGATGGGTGTGCATGTGCTGTGTACATATGTGCCAGTGTGTGTGTTGTGTGTGTGTGTGCATGTGCATATGAGGGAGAGACAGAGAGACATAGATAGATACAGGGAGAGAGATAGAGAGACAGAGAAGCAAGGAGAGAAAGACAGAGACAGAGAGCAAGGAGAGCAAAGAGAGATGGACACAGGGAGACACAGGCAGAGAGATAGAGGGAGACAGAGGCAGAGGAATGTAGACACACAGAAAGACACAGGGAGAAAGAGAGACAGAGATAGAGAGACATAGGAGGATACATGAAGACTCGGGGACATGGGATGAGGTCTCAGGTGCACTGATGACATGGGACAACTCTGGGGTCGACCGCTGAAGGGTCCCATCTGGAAAACCCCAAGAGGCAGCTTAGCAGCTCCACAAACTGAGATGAACACCTTCCAAAACAGAGCCCTTCTCTCCTGCCCCGACATCCCTCTCTGGGCCCTCAGGCCCCAGGGGATCCCCCAGCGGAGGGTCTGTCTACACTTGGATTCCATACAAGAGGCGGAGAGGCTGTGTGTGGATCATCCCGGTGCCCAGCTGCCAGAGCAGGCACCTTCACAACAACAGAAACCTCATGGCCGGTGTCCACCCTTGCCATTCAGCAGCCGTGCTGCTCTTGGCTTGGGTCTGCACACGATTCCCCAACACTCATGTTTCACGACCTTCTATCACTGTCAGCTGGACAACACACATGCTCTCCTCCTATCTGAGCCCCAGCTTTCTCCCTGGCCTCCACCTCCTTCTGGATGGAACCCTGCTCCCTTTCACTTTCCAGCAAAGATTACGTGTTCCCCCTGATTTCTCATTGCTGCTTCCTGAATTCTGCACCCTGTGCCCCACGCAAACCCTTTCCCTGTAGAGTCGGGGCCATGCAGATGGAGCCCACCCACGTTCCATCTCTATGATGGCCAAGCACAGACTCACTAGCTGAACAATGAGCCTGGCTCCTTCTATTCCAAATTCCCTCATCGTTAGAAAATATTCACCTTAAAACACAGTTGGAGACTTAGGGGAGCCTGGGTGGCTCAGTCGGTGAAGTGTCTCACTTGGGCTCAGGTTGATTCATGGTTCGTTGGTTCAAGCCCTGTATCAGGCATTGTGATGACAGCTCGGAGCCTGGAGCCTGCTTTGGATTCTCTGTCCCCCTCTCTCTCTGCCCCTCCTCAGCTCATTCTCTGTTGCTCTCAAAAATAAATAAATGTGTGGCGCCTGAGTGGCTTGGTCGGTTAAGCGTCTGACTTTGGCTTAGGTCATGATCTTACGGTTTGTGGGTTTGAGCCCCACGTTGGGCTCTGTGCTGACAGCTAGCTCAGAGCCTGGAGCCTGTTTCGGATTCTGTGTCTTCCTCTCTCTCTGACCCTTCCCTGCTCACGCTGTCTCTCTCTCTCTCTCAGAAATAAATTTTTAAAAAAAATATTAGGAGGGCACTTGTGGGGATGAGCACTGGGTGTTATATGGAAACCGACTTGGCAATAAACTATTTAAAATTTAAAAAAAGAAAAAAACGTTAAAAAACTAAAATAAATAAATAAATGTTAAAAAAATTTACAAACCCACACAGTTGAAGACTTAAAGTGATTGCAAGATACCATGAACAATATTCCCATGGTAACATCTCATATAACCCACAGTAATAGGCTAAACGGTTTGTGACATTGACACATTGACATTGACTAAAATTGACATTGACACAAAACTGTTCAATAATGACTTCTTGCGCACCACAACACACCTGTCCTTGGAGCTCAGCCTGTGCCCTTGTGCACTCTTGCACACACCCACATCTGGTTGTGGATCTTCTCCTGTGCTGTCCAGTCATGTGTGGGCTGGACCCTTGCACACCACACCCAGCTGGCCGCCACTGTATACCTGTGCTCCACTCTATCCACAGCTGCAGATTATCTCCTTGCAAAGTCGTTCTCTCACTGGTTTCTTTCCTCCCTTCAGGCTTCAGGCTTCTTCACAACACATTGTCCCTTTTAGACAACAGACAGGCTCTCCTACCATGGACCTCACAGTGAACCACAGCAAACACAAACAGAACCTTCCCATTCCCCGCTCACCAAGTCTTACCTCAGCCACACAGCCAATAATTTTGAGTCCTCCCTCCCACTTCTCTCCATAGGGGATGCCTCTCTGTGGACCACACTTGCCAGTTTTTCTGAGTCATTTTCCCAGTGTCACCTGACTCCACTTCTCAGCTGCATGGAAGGGGACTGGCCACTCCCTCAACACACTGCCCCTGCGTATTTCCATGGTGACATGTCCCCTGGCCTCCCACAGCCCTGCTCTAACAGACCTTCAAATATCAGAGTTCTCCAATGCTAGATCTTGGATCTTTCTTCTTTACCCTGTATCATTCATTATTAAAATTCTTATTTCTTTTTCAAAGACAAATTTTTAAAGAACAGTTTTAGGTATATTGAAAATGGAGCACTTACTGGTTCAGTTTTCTGGTTTTACATACCAGATAAACCCCATGGACCCCAATTCCTATCTGCAGTCCCAATTTCTCCTGGGAGCTCCAGACTCACATAGCCAACGACTTAGCTGACATCCACCCTGGATGTCAGAGAACTTCTCAATCTTATGAGGTCTAAGGTGATTTTCACTGCTTTGTCTCAAGTCTGTCTTGTTTTGCCCCCAAGCCTTCTGTTAGATGGGGCCACAAGGGCCAGAGACTCATGTGGCCAAGGGGAACCTTGGGCTGCCCCCTCTGCCTTGCCCCTTCTGGACTCTGCTATTGTGGCCCCAGGACCCATCTCAAGGCTGTATCCTCTCCTCCATCAATGGCTCTCCCCTGCTTATATGCCCTCACTCATTTTGCATGGTGCTTCATGTGAAATCTAGGCCTCCACCTCAGCCTCCCAGGCTCTGCAGGTCCGGGCACACGTGAGCTTTCTCATTCTGTTGGTCCCTCTTCTGCACACCCAGTGACTCCACTCTGTCTTCCAGAGGGGAGGGTCCACCCCTCCTCACATGGCTGTGTTTCTGCCATCACCCATCCCTTCATTTAGATGTTGCCACCTCACCATCCCCACGGTCCTGGACATCCCATGTGAACATGCTCCTTGACTACCTGATAGTATTTCCATTCTTTCCTGTCGTCATTATTCCAATTACAGTCACAAAACCCACTGACTTGTGCTCACATCCACACATAGATTCTATGCCCCATGAGGACAGGAGAGAGCTGTTTCATTCACTGAAAGATGCCAGTTGCTGGCACAGGAGGCATCTGGTCATAATCGTAAGTGAAATAATGGATAGAGGTCAGTTTCTTTTTGTTTCCTCCTGGGCTCTCACCAAGCAGCTGTGCTGGGAAGGTGTCTCCAGAACCCCTGATGGCTCTCATCTGCTGTCTCCTGGCCTGCAGTTCTGCCCATCCTGCCCTGGGAGGCCTTCTCCACAGCCAGTCCCACTGCTTACACCCATGCTCCCCCTCTAGATGGTGCCCTGGGGGGAGACAATCACTGGCCCTGCACCTCTGTGGTAACAGTGTTCCCACAATGGCAGTGACACAGAAGAGCTGGCTCTCTCACTGCCTAGGCTCTGCAGCCTGTTTGTCCTTCCAGTAATAAATAGGAGCTAAGGTTTCTCAGGCAGCTAACACTTGGTATTTACAGCCATGGGAGCAGCATTTAGCACAGGATTTAACACATCAGTTCTGCACTCTGAGATAGAATGGCTCACACACGCATGCACATGTGCACACACACATGAGTATATATGCAAACACAAACACACAGCGTACATACAAGCAGACATGAGTGCATGTGCATAGTATTCACACATGAGCACACATGCACGTACATGCATCCAGTACACAAACACATGGGCAGAGATGTAGAACACACACACAACATCCCCACACATGCACACACATGTGCACAAACAAAAGCACAGGCAGGGAGCAGACGCTTCCAACCCCCAGTATAGTCCTCACCATAGATGACATCCTCTGGCCAGCCTGCAATGAAATAGAAAGATGTGAAACGATAGGGTTTCACTGAACAAATTGGGGGAAAGCTCATGTTCTGTGAAGCTGAGTCAAACAGGACTTAAAAAGCTCTGGTGTGGACTTTGTCAAGAAAGAGCAAATATCTCTTCTTATGTGCCCGAAAAACAATAATCCAGGTCAATTATTCCTAGGGAAAGATTTTGTGGGGCGTAGCCTGATGGCCCGGGCTTCCCACATCTGTTATAAAGAGACATCTCTGACCTGATCCCCAGGTCGGGGTTTGACGGCTATGGGCAAGGTCACAGGAGACAGGGAGGGAAGAGGATGGGTGAGTGGAATAATCCATACAGTGAGACCCCCACGCTCACAGCAAGATCCTCTCAGGTGACAGACACGCTGCTGCTGTGTTTGTTGCTTGAGCACTTTCAGAATCCTCCCATCATCCCCGACCAATAGACACTCTCAGGTCCAAGCTCACAGCTGTCTCCACAGAGGAAAGCTGCCAGCCTTCCCAAAGGCACCCAATAAAGAGCCGCTGAGCACCTCTTAGGGCTGGAGGATCTCACTGGGCACGTAGTAGGTGGGCACTCCCTGCGCTTGGGCCTGGGCAAGTCTCTCCCATTTCTCCTGTGCTTGAGCGTGCACCAAGAGGCCCAGGAAAGCCTTCATGCCGAGCTCACAGGAGTGTTCCAGCTGGAAGGGGCACGTCTGTCCTGCTGGGGGCTGCTTACCTTGGGACAGCTGCTCCTCCTCTTCTCTGTACAGTTTCTCTTCTTCCTGTTGCACTCTATTCCTGTCCCTCTGACATTTCCAGAAAAGACAGGTGGCTCCAGTTGCTACAAGCCCCACCACAGTTAGGATCACAGGCAGCACTGTCCTCCACACCATTGATGAGAAACTTCTGGACATCTGAGCTAAAACAGAGACTGGGGAAGTGGGAATGCCAGGGTGAGAGAGTTCCTGTGTTCTTAGGAACACCATGGGGTTCATAGATCTGGGGGCAGGTGCTTGTGAACTAACCTGCCATGACCTGGAAAACATATATGTGTGTTTGTACAGACAGATCTGGACAGACACACAGGAGAGAGATGGTAGACAACTGGCAGAAGGTTAAATACTGGGTAGGTCTGCATTCTGTGTACAATTCTTGCAAATTTTCTGGAAGATTGAGGTTGTTTAGAAGGAAATTTATTTTATTTTATTTTTAAATTTTTTACAAATAGTTTATTGTCAAATTGGTTTCCACATAACATCCAGTGCTCATCCCCACAAGTGCCCTTCTCCATGACCACCCTCTCCCCCCCCACATCCATCAGTCCTCAGTTTTTGTCAGCATTCAAGAGTCTCTCATGGTTTGCCTCTCTCCCTTTCCCCACCATTTCCCCCCTTCTTCTCCCCTTTGATCCTCAGTTAAGTTCCTCCTAATCCTCCTATATGTGCAAACATATGGTATCTGTCTAGAAGGAAATTTTTATACAGAGTGAAACTGGAAGCCCCCAAAATGTCCTTTGGAAGGTGGATGCATAAACAGACTGTGGGGTATCCAGACCACGGAATACTGTTTAGTGTTAGTAGAAGGGAGCTATCTGTACAGCCACTGTGGAGAGCACGTTGGACGCTCCTCAAACACATAAAAATAGAACTACCACCTGATCCATCAATCCCACTTCTGGGTATTTATCCAAAGAAAGTAAAATATTAATTAAAAAAGCTAATGCACCCCTACATTTATGGCAGTATTATTTTACAATAACCAAGATATGGAATGAGCCCAAGTGTCCGCTGATGGATGAATGGATAAAGAAAAGAGTATATTTAAACAATGGGATGCTATTCAGCTATAAACAAGAAGGGAATCCAGGCATTTGCAACAATATGGATGTACCTTGAGGGCTTTGCTAATTGAAGTTAGTCGGACAGGGACAAATATGCAGGATCTCATGGATAAGTGAAATATAAAATGAAACAAAACACCTCCCCAGACCTCCAGAAAACCAGGAAGCCCAGTTCATAGATGCAGAGAACAGATTGGTGGTTTCCAGAGGTGAGAGGTGGGGGATGTAAAGGGTGAGGAGGGTCAAAAGGTACAAACTTCCAGTTATAAAATAAATAACCCCCAGGGAGGTGTCATACAGTATGGAAACTGTAGTTAACTACTGGGTTGTGTCTTTGGAAGCTGGGAGAGAATAGCGCTTACAAGTTCAGATCACAAGGAACTATGTGAGGTATTGGATATTAACAACTTACTGTCTGGGATGCTCAGAGCTCTTGGGGCTTGAATGGAGCAGACCACTCACCGGGAAGTTGGCTCTTGGCCTCCTTCCACTCTTGGAGGAGGGGGCTGGAGATGGAGCAAAAGAGGCCCCCCACGTCCCTGTCCTGGACGGTCACGTTGGACACCACTGCAAAGAGGCCCGTTGTTGGCGACACTGTGAGGTTGGTCATGGAAGATACGGCCTGTCCCCTGAAGTCTCTCCACTCCACCTGGGGCTCTGGGTACCAGCCCTCCGAGGTGCACTCTGCCCTGATACCTTCACCCCGGCCAGCTCGCACTTGGATTCTGGGCTCAGAGCCCAGCCCTGTGAGAAGAAACAGCCTTTCCAGCCTCTGCAACCATTACCACTCCTGACGGAAAAGTACAGATCCAGAGAATTTCCAGCAGGTATTGAGGTTTTTCACGGACTACCTACTCTGTGTAATATTTATATGCTATATATGTTACCCTCTTGCCAGAAAGCACAGGACAATACAGAAGAGGCCCAGAAAGATCAAATACCTTTCCTGTATGGCAAAATCAGTGTCTTTTCCTCTCCATGTCTCTATGTGTTTCTCTCTGCCTCTGTCTTTCCCTCCCTCCCTCTTTCTGGGTCAGTGGGGATAACAGAGAGAAGCAGGCTTAGAAAACGAGACAGGTGTTTAGAACCTGCCTGTTCTGGTGCATTAGCACATGCTGTGGGACATGCTCAGGCTTGTGCCATCATGGGACGATCTGCATCTGGGGGAGAAGCTCTAGGGGAGACCAGAAGGTCAGGGGCCCCACTGGCAACCCTCACCTGCCACCCTCAGCCACAGTGTGGTGTTCTCAGACACCACATCATCTTTGAACTTGCAGTGGAAGGTCCCGTTATCGAACACGGTGATGTTGTGTACGGTCAGTGCGGCTCGGCCGTGGGTCATCCCGGCAGTCATAAAGGTCGTCCTGCCCTGGTACTGCCTCATCTGCTCTTCAGGCACATCCCTGCCTCCCTTGTGCAGGTGCACAGCTGGGGACTCCTGCTCCCTGTACCACCGCACCTCCATGAGCTCTGCGCTGATATTGAGGGACAGACGGCATTGCAACACCACACTTTCCCCCACCACAGCCAGGACTGGTTGGCCAGGTCCAAGGACATAGAAATCAGCTTTCCCTTATGAGGGCAGAACAGAAAGCATGGGTTAGGTCAGGTGAGAGGAGACAGGGGCCCAGCCGCATTCCCCAATGTTCCTCCCTTCTCCACTCCCCACCTGCCAGCCTGCTTAACGTCCCCAGGGAAGGACTGCTAGGATCCAGCTCAGCCCCCTCCTGCCTTCCTGTCCATGCCATGGTTCCCTCCTAAGACGGGTGAGGGTGGGTTGAGCCTCCTACCATTTGCAGAGATGCTGCAGGACAAGAGCAGCAGGAAGACAAAGGTTATGCAGCCGCTGAGTTGAAAAATGTCTGGACCCTGTGTGTTTGCCATGCCTGCTGAGGACAGAGAGACCCGAGCTCCAGTCATTGGAGACAGGGCAGGAGGGAGTTATTTTCTGTGTCTGTCTCTCAGTCTTTGTCTATCTGTCTCTCTTGGTTTCTTTCTCTGTCTCTCTCTCTCTGTTCTGAATCTGTCTCTCTGTTTCTGTCTCTGTCTCTCTTGGTTTCTGTCTCTCTCTCTTTCTCTGTCTGCCTTCCTTCCTTCCTTCCTTCCTTCCTTCCTTCCTTCCTTCCTTCCTTCCTTCCTTCCTTCCTGTTTCTGTCTCTCTGTTTCTGATTCTATATCTCTCCATCTCTGTCTCTCCTGGTTTCTGTTTCTGTCTCCTCTTTCTATCTTTGTGTGTTCCTGTGTCGGTCTCTGTCTCTCTCCATCTCTGTTTGTCTCTGTCTCTATGTGTCTGTCTCTGTCTTTCTCAGTTTCTGTCTCTGTCTCTCTTTCTTATTCTCTGTCTCCTGTCTTGGTGAGAGATGAGTCACCACTAGGAGGTTAAACGGAGTGAAGGAAACATGGTAAGAGGAGAGAAAGGTCCCTTTTCACTATCTTGGCCCCTCTTACTCGTGCACAGGTTATTCATCCTAGAGATGGAGAGACAACAGTGGACACCTGCTCTCATGTCCACCTACTTGTGGATGACGTTTCTCTTGTGGTCATGTGTCCACAGAGTTCTGCGGACACAATCTCCTGTGGATGGGCTCTGTCTCCTCACCTAGTTGTGTAGAAGCATTCCCTGACCTCTGGCTGTGCTCTGTTGTGGAACATCAGCAAGCTGGGGGAGAAAGCCCACACCCTGATCTGGTGACTCCAAGCCCAGAAGTACCTCGGTTGACCCCCTTACAGTCCAAGGAAACTTGCTGTTGGAGGTGAAGCCACATGAGCCCCAAAGGTTCTGGGCAGAGATGGTTTGAGGCCAGCATCCTCCTAAGCTTTATTATTTATGATGAACTCAGCATCCAGAACAAGTGTTCTGAATCAGATGTGCTGGTTTGGGTGATTCCACCCAGCACTGCCTTGCAGGATTGACATGGGGGGTATGCTGGTACATGCTCTCATTCTCTTCCATGCTTGCCTTCCTTTGGTGTAGGCCTCTGGGGCCTCTCTGTCACTCAAGAATAGGGAATGAGTGGAGAATACAGACATCTAGAGGAGTCCCTTTAAAGTAGAAAGTACTCACCCTGTCAAATAGTGCGGCTGTAGGGCTACCCAGGGAGATTCTGGTGGCCTTGAGGGTATCAGTTAACTTCTCTGCAAGTTCCAGAAGGCTGTAGAACAAAGCTTGAAGCCGTGATAGGAGAGGTGAGCAGCTGTGTTCCCCAGCTTCTGTAGAATCCTATTACTTTCTGTAAAAATGACAACTGCCTTTTTGGCAGTTGCAAAAGAAAAAATAAATTAACAAAGGACTTCTTAAGGGGTGTAGTTGACAGAACTGAATACACTGAGTGTTGAGGAGCAAGGTCCTGGTAGCAGGAGATAAGAGGAGAGAGGAAGACCCAGCAAGGCAGCCCGTGGAGAGATTGCTGTCTGGGCCAGTGCCAGGAGTCCCTAGGTGGAGACCTGGCTCTTGAGTATGAGGATCCAGGCAAAGGTCAGAAGCTGAGGGACTCAGATAAAGTTTCCCCATTATCAAAACACCCCCAGTCCTGGACAGGATGGGCCTGGTAACTTTGGGAAAGTTTCTCACCATCAGGTTGAAGTTGGCCAAATTCTGGCATTTCCTCCTAAGACTCCTGTGCAGGAATTCAGGCCACCTCCTCCTCCATGTCTGGGGCCATGACAGTCTGTCTTTGTTGGGGACCTGACTTGGGCTGGGCTCAGAATACTCCACTCCATTACCCCTTTTGTGAGTAAGACACTGGACTGAACCCTACCTGTTCTTCCCTCCTGTTGACCCAAAAGTCTGCACATTTTCTGGGAGACTTTGGGAGGGTAAAGATGTTTAGGGAAAGCTTCTGTCCCACTTGGAGGTGGGGTGTTCAATTGAATTTAGCAGAATGTTATGGACTGAAGGTTTGGGTCCCCTTCCCAAAGTCTGTGCTCACACAGGAGCTGATGCTTCCAACCCAAACCATCCTCTGCGTTCCCCTGGGGAGAGTGAACTGTTTGGTAATCAAGTGGCTCCCCTCTTACATATAAATATGAAGAGTTATGTCTGCCACTCTTTTTCATCTCCCCTTTCATTGCTTTAAGCAGATAATGACATTAGCTAAAACCTAGTGCGGGTGTACTTCTGAGTCAGGATGGAGGACTGGGAATGTGACATTAGAGGGAGCATCTAGGGTTTGGCAATGGTGATGGAAGCAGGTGGTGATGCTTGCTTAGGAGAATGAATCCTGAAGGTGGGCTCACGTGGACAAGTGGTCCTTTCTGGTTATGTGCATGGTCCGCAGCCTTTTATGTGAGTGGGAAGAGCAACTGGAGACAGTAACCACCCCTCAGGGGCAGAGATGAACCTCAGATGGGGACCAGCTCCCTGAGTGCAAGGTGGAAGGACAGATACAGGAGGCCCCAGATTGTGGGGTCCCGCATGGCCTGTCCAGGACCCATACATGCAGACAGACAGACATCAGATTGATGGTTGTCAGCAGTGGGTATAAGGAGAAAACATAACCACACATACTCCCCTCCTCCACCTTTTCCTTCTCTCTATCCTCCTCTCCCCCTCTCCCCCAACTTCCCTCTCCTCCCTTCCCTGTCCTTATACCCTTATTATCTCTCCTCTCTTCCCTCTCCACTCTTCCTTCTCCCCTCCCCCCCTCCTCCTAACTCTCCTCCACCTCCACTCTGAGTCTTCCTCCCCTTACTCCTCTTACCACCCCCTCTTCTACCTGATCTCCCCCCATTCTCCCTCTCCCCTTCCCTCCTCCCTTCCCCTCCTCCTCTGTGGCTCCTCCACTACATGGCAGAGTTAGAACTCTGCTTCCTTTACAGCCTAGTTGCTCTGCTGATCCTTCTCTGGGCTCCAGGGCACCTGGGCCTGGTGTGGGCTAGGACCCAGATCTCACTGAGTTGCAGGAGAAACAGGACCCAGAGACAGTTACAGCAAGCCCCCCACTGTCTAATGAAAAGTGAGTTCCTTTACATTGTAAACTGTGGCTTTGTTTCTGTGTCCTGGACAGATGGGTCTGCACACAGCCCCTCCCTGTTATCCCTCCCCATGCAGTTCCCAGAGGCAGGAGTGGAATCCAGGCACTGCCAGGGTCGGTCTGTCCTGCTTCTCCATCTGTACTCATTTCCTCCAGAGACACTGCTGTATGAGTAGGCGTAAACTCTTCTGTCTTGGAAGAGCTGAGTTCAAGGTCCTCTATGTCACCATCTTAGACTGGCCACTCCTGAGACGCTTTCTTTCTCATCTCTTGATACTGTGTGGATTTCTCCCAATCTGTAGTTTTAATAGTTTATTGTTCGTTGACGTTTCTTGATTTATCTAGTGTTTGTTCCTTTTCTCAGTGGCCCTGGGCCTTCTCTGCTTTCCCTGCACCATCAAGGCAGCACGTCTGTGCTCCCTGACCAGCCAACACTCCGCCTTCCATCTACGGCTCTCCGCATGTCAGATGTGATATCAGCAAGGACTGGAAAATAAAAACAAACAAACAAAAATCATCTCAGCTGATAATCAGATTAAGAGGACAGATACAGATAAATCCAGCTGCAAAGTAAATAGGATGTCTCGTGTAGCCAAAGGTCAAACAGCAGCTGTGAAAGGGCCAGAAATAACTGCTGTTTAAAAACTCCTGTTTCACAAACAACCCAGTAAAGAAATGGGCAAAAGATATGAACAGACACCTCTCCAAAGAGGACATCCAGATAGCCAACAGACACATGAAACGATGCTCAGCATCCCTCCTCATCAGGGAAACACAAATCAAAACCACACTGAGATACCACCTCACGCCAGTCAGAGTGGCTAAAATGAGCAAATCAGAGAACTCTAGATGCTGGTGAGGATGTGGAGAAATGGGCACCCTCCTACACTGTTGGTGAGAATGTAAACTGGTACAGCCCCTCTGGAAAACAGTGTGGAGGTTCCTCAAAAATTTAACAATAGAACTCCCCTATGGCCCAGCAATAGCACTGCTAGGAATTTACCCAAGGGATATAGAAATGCTGAGGCATAGGAGCACATATACCCCAATGTTCATAGCAGCACTCTCAACAATAGCCAAAACATGGAAAGAGCCTAAGTGTCCATCAACCGATGAATGGATCAAGAAGATGTGGTTTATCTATACGATGGAATACTACATGGCAATGAGAAACAATGAAATCTGGCCTTGTGTAGCAACATGGATGGACCTTGAGGGTGTTATGCTGAGCGAAATAAGTCAGGCAGAGAAGGACAAATACCTTATGTTTGCACGTATAGGAGGATTAGGAGGAACTTAACGGAGGACCATTGGGGAGAAGAATGGGGGAAATGTGGGGGAAAGGGAGAGAGGCAAACCATGAGAGACTCTTGAATGCTGACAAAAACTGAGGACTGATGGATAGAGGGGGGTGGGCACGGAGAGGGGCACTTGTGGGGATGAGCACTGGGTGTTATGTGGAAACCAACTTGAAAATAAACTATTTGTAAAAAAAAATAAAAAATAAAAAAATAAAAACTCCTGTTTCATACGAGTGTGACCTTGCATGCACTTTCCTACTGTTCATTACCCGGGATGATCTACTCCCATCTACCCTTGCCTCATACCACAGGCCATGTTTCGTTAGTCATTGCTGTTCCCAATCTTGCCTCAGACACAGCGTCTGCCCCAAAGTGCCTTTGCATCCCTAGACCCTCCTCAGAATCCTCCATTGGGAGCCTACACCTGACCAGGATGATTCGCTGCCCCCTTTTGCCAAGTGCACACTCACAACACTCAGGACATCCTCCCACACTGTACCAGCCATGTAAATCTGCCTTTGGTCCTGGTGGTCCTTCCTGCTTCAGCTTACAGGGACCACCCTTAGAATGCCCGTGTGGGTTTTGTCTCATCTTGGCCACCTTATACTGTATATGGAGCTAAGTTTTGGGTATATTTTCAGAGATGGCAGACAGGTTTCCTACTCCACTATCATAGAAAAATCTCAGGTAACTACTTACTTTTTATCTTTTAGGTAAACTACTGATACATTTTGTTTTGGGTTTCAGAACAGCTTTGTTGAAACCTATATCACATGTGACACACACACACACACACACACACACACACACACAAGTATTCTGTGAAAGTGTCAACATAATGAACATCCACCATTCACAAATTTTCCTAATTTGCCTTTGTGATTTCTTCCTCTGGTCCCTGCAGCTATCTCCAGGGCCCACTAACCTACTTTATCTCACTATAAATTAGGAAACACAACCTGCCCTAGATCGACAGGAAGCAGACCATGGTTAGTGACTGACCACACTAAGTGGAAATCAAGGTTCACACAGGCCGACAGCATGATGGAGAAAGTCACAGCAACAATACTTTTTTCCCTATCCCTCATCTGTTTCCCAAACTTTATTCATACGATTTTTCCTTTTTTAATAGCTTATGTCAAGTTGGTTTCCATATAACACCCAGTGCTCATCCCGACAAGTGCCCTCCTCCATGCCCATCATCCCCCTTTCGCTCCCCCCATACCCATCAGTCCTCAGTTTGTTCTCAACATTCAAGAGTCTCTCACGATTTGTCTCCCTCCCTCTTCCACCTAATTCCCCCCTTCTTCTCCCCAATGGCCCTCTGTTAAGTTCCTCTTAATCCTCCTATACGTGCAAACATATGGTATCTCTCTTATTCTGCCTGACTTATTTCGCTCAGCATAACACCCTCAAGGTCAATCCATGTTGCTACACATGGCCAGATTTCATTGTTTCTCATGGCCTTGTAGTATTCCATCGTATAGATAAACCACATCTTCTTGATCCATTCATCTGTTGATGGACACTTAGGCTCTTTCCATGTTTGGCTATTGTTGAGAGTGCTGCTATGAACATTGGGGTACATGTGCTCCTATGCCTCAGCATTTCTATATTCCTTGGGTAAATTCCTAGCAGTGCTATTGCTGGGCCATAGGGGAGTTCTATTGTTAATTTTTTGAGGAACGTCCACACTTTTCCAGTGGGGCTGCACCAGTTTGCATTCCCACCAACAGTGTAGGAGGGTGCCTGTTTCTCCACATCCTCGCCAGCAACTAGAGTTCTCTGATTTGCTCATTTTAGCCACTCTGACCGGCATGAGGTGGTATCTCAGTGTAGGTTTGATTTGTATTTCCCTGATGAGGAGGGATGCTGAGCATCATTTCATGTGTCTGTTGGCCATATGGATGTCCTCTTTGGAGAGGTGTCTCTTCATATCTTCTGCCCATTTCTTCACTGGATTGTTTGATTTTCGGGTGTGGAGTTTGGTGAGTTCCTTATAGATTTTGAATACTAACCCTTTATCTGATATGTCATTTGCAACTATCTTTTCCCATTTTGTCGGTTGCCTAGTAGTTATGGATTGTTTCCTTTGCCGTGCAAAAGCTTTTAATCTTGATGAGGTCCCAATCATTTATTTTTGCTCTTGATTCCATTACTTTTGGGGATGTGTCAAGTAAGAAATGGCTGCGTTGGAGGTCAAGGAGGTTGTTCCCTGCTTTCTCCTCTAGGGTTTGGATGGTTTCATGTCTCACATTCAGGTCCTTGATCCATTTGGAGTTTATTTTTGTGTATGGTGTGAGAAAATGATCTAGTTTCATTCTTCTGCATGTTACTGTCCAGTTTTCCCAGCACCATCTGTTAAAGAGGCTGCCTTTTTTCCATTGGATACTCCTTCCTGTTTTGTCAAAGATTAATTGGCTCTACATTTATGGGTCCACTTCTGAGTTCTCCATTCTGTTCCATTGGTCTATGTGTCTGTTTTTGTGCCAATAGCAAACTGTCTTGATGATGACAGCTTTGTAGAGGAGGATAAAGTCTGGAATGGTGATGCCTCCCGTTTTTGTTTTCTTCTTCAATATGACTTTGGCTATTCCGGGTCTTTTGTGGTTCCTAAAATACAAATTTTAGGACAGTTTGTTCTAGTTTTGAGAAGTATGCTGGTGCAATTTTGATTGGTATTGCATTGAATGTGTAGACTGCTTTGGGTAGTAATGACATTTTAACTATGCTTATACTTCCAATCCAGAAGCATGGAATGTTTTTCCATTTCTTTGTTACTTCCTCAATTTCTTTCATAAGTTTTCTATAGTTTTCATCATACAGATCTCTTATGTCCTTGGTTAGATTTATTCCTAGGTATTTTATGTTTTTTTTTGCAATTGTGAATGGGATCAGTTTCTTTTTTTTTTTAATTTTTTAATGTTTTATTTATTTCTGAGAGAGAGACAGCATGAACAGGAGAGGGTCAGGGAGAGAAGGAATCAGAGAATCTGAAGCTTGCTCCTGGCTCTGAGCTAGCTGTGAGCACAGAGCCCGATGCGGGGGTCGAACCCATGAACCATGAGATCATGACCTGAGCTGAAGTTAGACGTTTAACCAACTGATCCACCCAGGTGCCCTGGGATCAGTTTCTTGATTTCTCTTTCTGTTGCTTCATTGTTGGTGTATAAAAATGCAACCGATTTCTGTACGTTGATTTTTACCCTGCAAGTTTCCTGAATTCTTGGATCAGTTCTAGGAGGCTTTGGTGGAGTCTGTCAGATTTTCTATGTAGAGTATCATGTCATCTGCCAAGAGTGAAAGTTTGAATTCCTCTTTGCCAATTCTGATGCCTTTTATTTCCTTTCATTGTCTGATGGTTGATGCTAGGACTTCCAGCACTATGTTAAACAAGAGTGGTGAGAGCGGACATCCCTGTCGTGTTCCTGATCACAGGGGTAAAGCTCTCAGTTTTTCCCCATTGAGGATGATATTAGCTGAGGGCTTCTTATAGATGGCTTTTATGATGTTTAAGTAAGTTCCTTCTATCTCGACTTTCTCAAGGGTCTTTAATAAGAAGGAATGCTGTATTTTGTGAAATGCTTTTTCTGAGTCTATTGACAGGATCATATGATTTTTATCTTTTCTTTTGTTGATGTGATGTATCACATTGATTGATATGCAAATATTGAACCAGCCCTGTAACCCAGGAATGAATCTCACTTGATCTTGGTGGATAATTCTTTTTATGTGCTGTTGGAGTCAATCTGCAAGTGTCTTGTTGAAGATTTTTGCATCCGTATTCATCAAGGATATTGGCCCGTAGTTCTCCTTTTTTGCTGAGTCTCTGTCTGGCTTAGGAATCAAAGTGATGCTGGCATCCAAAATGAGTCTGGAAGTTTTCCTTCGATTTCTATTATTTGGAATAGTTTGAGAAGAATGGGTATTAATTCTGTTTTAAGAGTCTGGTAGAATTCCTCAGGGAAGCCTTCTGGCCAAGGGCTCTTATTTGTTGGGAGATTTTTGATGACTGATTCGATTTACTCACTTGTTATGGGTCTATTCAGGTTTTCTATCTCTTCCCAAGTAAATTTTGGTAGTGAGTGTGTGTTTAGAAATTTGTCCATTTTTTCTAAGTTGTCCAGGTATTTTTTGGCATATAGTTTTTCATAGTATTCCTTGATAATTGCTTGTCTTTCTGAGGGGTTGTTTGTCATGAGTCTATTTTCATTCATGATTTTGTCTGTTTGGGTGCTCTCTCTTTTCTTTTTGAGAAGCCTGGCTAGAGGTTTATCAATTTTGTTTATTTTTTCAAAAAACCAACTCTTGGTTTCATTGATCTATTCAACTGTTTCTTTGGTTTCTATATTGTTTACTTCTGCCCTGATTTTTATTATTCTCTTCTTCTTTGGGTTTGGGGTGCTCTTATTGCTCTCCCTCTAGTTGCTTTAGGTGGGCTGTTTTGCCCTTGTGCTTTTTCTAATTTCTTGAAATAGGCCTAGAGTGCAAAGTACTTTCCTCTTAGAACTGCTTTCGCTCCATCCCATAGAGTTTGGATTGTTGTATTCTCATTTTCATTTGTTTCCATATATTTTAAAATTTATTCTCTAAGTCCCTAATTGACCCATTCATTCTTTAGTAGGGTTTTCTTTAGCCTCCATGTTTGGGGGGTTTTCCAGACTTCTTCCTGTGATTGATTTCAAATTCATAGCATTGTGGTCTTAAAGTGCGCTTGGTGTGATCTCAATTCTTTTATATTTATGGAGGGCTGCTTTATTTCCCAGTATGTGATCTATCTTGGACAATGTGCCATGTGCACTAGAGAAGAAAGTGAATTCCATAGCCTCAGGATGTAGAGTTCTAAATATATCTGTCAAATGCATCTGGTCCCATGTGTCGTTAAGTCCATTGTGTCTTTATTGATTTTCTATTTGATCTGTCCATTGCTGTAAGTGAGGTATTAAAATCCCCTGCTATTAGCACATTCTTATCGATAAGAGAGTGTCTTTTTGTGATTAATTGTTTTATGTTTTTAGGTGCTTCCATATTTGGTGCATATAGATTTATAATTGTTAGCTCTTCCTGATGGATAGACACTTTATTTATTATATAATGCCCTTCTTCATCCCTTGTTACTGTCTTTATTTTAAAGTCCAGTTTGTCTGATATAAATATGGCTACTCCAGCTTTTTTTTTTTTGACTTCCAGTAGCATGATAGATATTTCTCCACACCCTTCCTTTCAATCTGAAGGTGTCCTCCAGTCTAAAATCGGTTTCTTGTAGACAGCAAATAGATGGATTTTGTTTTCTTTTATCCATTCTGCTACCTTATGTCTTTTGATTGGGACATTTAGCCCATTTACATTCAGTGTTCTTATTGAAATATATGAATTTAGAATCATTGTGTCGTTTGTGGGATTCATGCTTGTGGTGGTGTCTTTAGCATCTTGTGTTTCTTGCAACATTTCCCTCAGAGAGTCCCTCTCAGGATTTCTTGTAGGGCTGGTTTAGTGGTGACAAATTCTTTAAATTTTTGTTTATTTGGAAAGACTTTGATCTCTCCTTGTATTCTGAATGACAGGCTTGCTGGATAGAGGATTCCTGGCTGCATATTTTTTCTGTTCATCACATTGAAGATCTCCTGCCATTCCTTTGTAGCCTGTCAAGTTTCAGTAGATAGGTCTGTCACCACACTGATTGGTTTCCCTTTGTATGTTAGGGCCCTTTTCTCCCTAGCTGTTTTCAAAATTCTCTTTGTCCCTATATTTTGACATTTCACTATGAAATGTCATGTGGACGATCGATTCAATTTACGTCTGAGGGGAGTTCTCTGTGTCTCTTGAATTCCAACATGTACTTCCTTCCCCAGGATGGGGATATTCTCTGCTCTAATTTGTTCCAGGACTCCTTCAGCACCTTTCCCTCTCTCTTCCTCTTCTGGGATTTCTATGATACGGATATTGTTCCATTTGATCGATTCTTCTTTCATTTTCCTGGATCCGTTTATCTCTCTTTTTCTCAGTTTCTTCTTTTTCTATAACTATGTCTTCTAAATCACTTATTTTCTTTTCTGCCTCTTCAATGTGTACATTGGACGCCTCCAGTTTATTTTGCATTTCATTTATCGAATTTTTTAATTCATCGTAACTATTTTTAAGCTCCGTAGTGTTTGTAGCCATAGTTTCTCTGATGTCTTCCATGCTTCCTTCAAGCCCAGTGATTAATTTTATGACTATTGTTCTAAATTCTTGTTCAGTTATTTTGCTTATATCTGTTTTGAGCAGTTCTTTAGCTGTCAATTCTTCCTGGAATTTCTTTGGAGGAGAGCTCTTTTTTTCTGTCATTTTGGTTAGCTTTCTATCTCTTGTTAGTTTTAAAAGCTCGTTATGCACTCTGCACCTGTGAGCTCTGCTTACCAAAGAAGGCTCTTTGACTCTCCAGGGCCTGTCTATTCAGAAAGTGTTCTTTGAATGGTATCTGTTGGTCTCTCTTGTTGAGTCCTTGGTTATTTTATTTTCCTACTCGTAGTGTATTTGGGACTCTCCACCATATGTACTTTGGTTGTTTCATGAGGTAGCCTTTTTTGGGTGTGTAAACTCCCTGTGCCAGGGGTGTAGCCAAGGTTAGCCCTGCCATATATCTCAGGCCAGGCCTTGTTTCCAGTTCTCAGTCTGCATGCTCCATTGAAATTGCCGGAAATATAAACTCACAGGCGCGTTCCTCAGGGCAGTTTCAAGCCTCTTGCCTTCCCACTGGGATCGAGCCAGAAGCTGCTTCTCCCGTCTCTTCCAGGTCGAGCTGGCGAGCAAGGAGCAGTTTCATCCGGCGGTCGCCTGGGACGAGTGCTTTCCACCCTGGGTCAGCTGGAGAGCAGGAAACCAGGTACCTCTGTGTCCTGTCGCCCAAAATATAAACTCAGGGGCAAATCTCTCTCTCAGAAGTTTTAACCCTTGGCCTCCCTTCTAGGGATCCAGCCAAGCCAGAAGCACAAAGGCACAGCTGCCACACGTCCCCTCCAGGTCTTGCTGGTGAGAGGGGATATTCATACATTTCTAAGAATCTGAGCTCTCTCTAACACTGGTTTCTGGCAAATAAAATGCAGGCCTAAGTTTTGATCATTTCTGAAATTTTAGGAGTTTTTTTAGGAGGTTTTAAGCTAAGTGTTGTGATGTTTAAAAATTTCCATACCTTCCTGTGAAACGTGGATACAAAATACACCCCCGTCACTTATTGGAATGAGAGTTCCGGGCAGGAGGTCATGAAAAAAGAAAAAATCCAGGGGAAGTGGTAAGTGAGGAGAACACGGCTGCTGAGGAAGGAAGCTAGGCTCCAGCCAACAGCCCAGGTGGAATCTGAGTGGTGAAAGAGAATCAAGAGACAGGAGTGAGGGATGTAGCTTTTTGAATAGTTCATAAGCTGCATCAAAGAAAGTGGAGATTTATTTTTGGAACCCTAGCAGTCCTGTGAAATAAAATGGGGTGTTGTCAGTAATGTGCTAACATTGCTATAATTTGATGAAGGTAGGGAGTACAGTTTCTTTATTTCCAGCACCGTGTAACTTGTGTGAAGCTGCTGTAACTGGGTCATGTAGCAGTGGAAGATCAACAGCGCTGAGTTGGGAGACCATGGCGCCAAATACAGTTCACAACGACAAAGGGTCTAGGAAGTATAATTTATGACTGCTGTGTTGGAGGACCTTCAAAGCCAACTTAGATTGGAGACTCTATCTATTGACTCAGAAGAATCCTGGGTCAATAGACATTCCTGCCTGGACACGATGGTGTAGACATACTTTCTCTGGTCTCTCCAGTAAGCACCACTATAAACCCTGGAAATAACATGGGGGATCCCCCAAAACAGAACTGTGGAAGGCAGTGAGAAGGAACAATGGAATGGCAGGGTGTCTTTCATTTATTTATTTATCTATCTATTTATGTATTTATTTATTTATAATTTACATCCAAGTTAGTTAGCATATACTGTGATAATAATTCCATGAGTAGATTCCAGTGATTTATCCCCTATGTATAACACCCAGTCCCATCCCAACAAGTGTCTTCCTTCATGCCCCTTACCCATTTAGCCCATCTGTCCACCCACAATACCTCCAGCAACCTTCAGTTTGTTCTCTATATTTAAGAGTCCTGAACAACTGGAGGGACAAAAGAGGCCATGTCATAGAAAGTAGGAGCTGCACAGAGGTGAATTGGGGGATGAAAGAACCCCAGGTGCTGCAGAGGGGATGGACCCTTGTTCAGAGACAGAGAGACAGAGAGAGCAGTGTGCAGGTGATTGCATTGGAAAAACACTCTCCCAAAATCATTGACTGGGAAAGTGAGAGGAGCTGTTTATCACAAGTTTTTTTTTTTAATTTTTTAATTATTCCTGAGAGAGAGAGACAGCGTGAGTAGGGGAGGGTCAGAGAGAGAGGGAAACACAGAATCTGAAACAGGCTCCAGGCTCTGAGCTGGCAGTCAGCACAGAACCCGACGCTGGGCTCTCAAACCCATGAACTGTGAGATCATGACCTGAGCCGAAGTCGGCCGCTTAACCAACTGAGCCACCCAGGCGCCCCTATCACAAGTTTTTAAAAGCAGCAGAGCTCAAAGTCTTAAGTTTATTTTATTTTATTTTTTAATTAAATTTTTTTTTTTACAAATAGTTTATTGTCAAGTTGTTTTCCATATAACATCCAGTGCTCATCCCCACAAGTGCCCTTGTGGAAAGCCTTAAGTTTTGAAGTCTACAACATCAACTGGAGTCGAGCCTGTCGGGTATAGCAGTGCTCCTGTGGAGAAGGAAGGCAGTCAGATTTTCACTCTTCATGGATGATATGACGCTCTACATTCAAAACCTGAATGTCTCCACCAAAAAACTCCTAGATGTAGATCTGATACATGAATTTAGCAAAGTCACAGATACCTAGGAATAAATCTAACCAAAGAGGTAAAATATCCTAAAATTTCCTAAATATCCTAAAATTCTAATATATCCTAAACAATCCTAAAATTTTTATGGGACTAGAAAAGACCCCACATAGCAAAGTAATGTTGAAAAAGAAAACCAAAGCTGGGAGCATCACAATTCCAGACTTTAAGCTGTATTACAAAGTTGTAATCATCAAGACGGTATGGTACTGGCACAAAAACAGACAAACAGACCAATGGAGTCGAAAAAAAAACCCTCAGAAATGGACCCACAAATATATAGCCAACTAATCTTTGACAAAGCAGTAAAGAGTATCCACTGGAAAAAAAGACAGGTTTTTCAGCAAATTGTGTTGAGAGAACTGGACAGTGACATGCATTAGAATGAAACTGGACCACTTACTTAACACCGTACACAAAAATAAATTTAAAAATGTATGAAAGACCTAAACGTGAGACAGAAAACCGTCAAAATCCTGGAGTAAAAACAGGCATCAATGTCTTTGACCTAGGCTCCAGCAACTTCTTATTTGGGATTTCTCTAGAGGCCAGGGAAGCAAAAACAAAAATAAATTATTGGGACCTCATCAAGATAAAGAGCTTCTGCACAGTGAGGGAAATAATCAACAAAACTATTAGGCAACCAATAAAATGGGATAAGGTATTTGTAAATGACATATCAGATAAAGGGTTAGTATCCAAAATCTATAAAGAACTTACCAAACTCAGCACCCAAAAACCAAAAATCAACTCACTATTCAGGCAGAAGACATGAATAGACACCTTTCCAAAGACATTCAGATGGCTAATAGATTCATGAAAAGATGCTCAACATTACTCATCATCAGGGAAATACAAATCAAAACCACAATGAGATATCACCTCACACTTGTCAGAATGGTTAAAATGAACACTCAGGAAGCAACAGATGTTTGGGAGGATGTGGAGAAATGGGAACACTTCTGTTCTGTTGTTGGGAATGCAAACTGTTGCAGCCACTCTGGAAAACAGTATGGAGGTTCCTCAAAAAAGTTAAAGATAGAACTACCCTATGACCCAGCAATTGCTCTACTAGGAACTTATCCAAAGGATACAAAAATGCTGATTCAAAGGGGTAGTTTATAACAGCGCTATCTACAACAGCCAAACTGTAGAAAGAGCCCATATGTTCATCGACTGAATAATGGATAAAGAAGATGTGGTATACATATAGGAGGATTAGGAGGAACTTAAAGGTGGACCGTGGGGGAGAAGAAGGGTGTAAATAGCGGGGGAGAGGGAGGGAGGCAAAACATGAGAGACTTTTGAATGTTGAGAACAAACTGAGGACTGATGGGTATTGGGGAGAGGGGAAGGGGGGTGATGGGCATGGAGGAGGGCACTTGTGAGGATGAGCACTGGGTGTTATATGGAAACCAACTTGACAATAAACTATTAAAAAAAAAAGAAGATGTGGTGTATATACACAATGGAATACTAGTTGGTAATGAAAAAAAATCTTACCATTTGTAATAACATGGATGGAACTAGAGTATATTTGCTAAGTGAAGTAAGTCAGGGAAAGATAGATATCATATGATTTCACACATATTTGGAATTTGAGAAACACAAGAAATGAACATAGATGAAGTCAAGGAAAAATATGACCAAAACAGAGAGGGAGGCAAATCATAAGAGACTTTTGTTTTGTTTTGTATTTTCTTTTTATTTATTTGTTTAGGAAAGAAAGAAAAATGTTTTTATTTTTATTTTATTTATTTTTTACAAATAGTTTATTGTCAAGTTGGTTTCCATATAACACCCAGTGCTCATCCCCACAAGTGCCCTCCTCCATGCCCATGACCCCCTTTCCCCTCCCCCCACCCCCATCAGTCCTCAGTTTGTTCTCAACATTCAAGAGCCTCTCATGGTATCAAGTTGGTTTACATATAACACTCAGTGCTCATCCCAACAAGTACCCTCCTCCATGCCCATCAGGCACCTCTCCCCCACCCTCCCTCAGTCCTCAGTTTGTTCTCAGCATTCAAGAGTCTTTCGTGGTTTTTCTCTCTCCATAAAAGACTTTTAGATATAGAGGATAGGGGTGCATGGGTGGCTCACTTGTTGGCATCCAATTCCTGATTTCAGCTCAGGTCATGATCTCATGGTTTGTGAGTTCAGGCCCAATGTCAAGCTCTGCACTGATGGTACGAGGCTTGCTTTGAATTCTCTCTCTCTCTCTTTCTCTCCCCTGCATGCGTGTATGCTCTTTCTCTCTCTCAAAATAAAAAAATAAATTTAAAAAATAAATGATAACAGAGAATAAACTGAGGGCCATTGGAGGGGATGTGGGTGGGGAGATGGGTTAAATGGGTGATGCGCATTAAAGAGTCACTTTTGAGGATGAGTACTTTTGACGGTGTTATATGGAAAAGATGAATCACTGAGTTCTACTCCTGAAGCCAAGACTATACTGATAACTAACTTGAATTTAAATATTTTTTTTAATTGGAAAGACCACAAACACATGGAGGTTAAAGAACATCTTACTAAGGAATGAATGGGTTAACCAGGAAATAAAGGAAGAAATTAAAAGACACATGGAAACTAATGAAAATGAAAGCATGACATTCGAAAACCTTGTGATGCAGTAAAGACGGTCATAGAAGGAAGTATATGGTAAAACTTGCATGCATCAAGAAGCAAGAAAAATCTCAAATACACAACATAACCTAACACCTAAAGGATCTAGAAAAGGAGCAGCAAATAAAGTCTAAAGTCAGCAGAAGAAAGAAAAACATATAGAGCAGAAATCAGCAATATAGGAAGAAAACAAACAAACAAACAAACAAAAACAGTAGAAGAGATTAATGAAACTAATAGCTGGTTCTTCAAAAGAATTACCAAAATTGATAAACATCTAGAATAATCAAAAAGAAAACAGAAAGAACCAACATTAATAAAATCACAAATGAAGAGGAAAGATCACAGCTAACTCCACAGTAATACATATAATCACAAGACAATATTATGAAAAAAACATATGGCAACAAAATGGGCAAACTGGCAGGAATGGACAGATTTCTAGAAACATCCAAATTATCAAAGCTAAAACAGGAAGAAATAGAAACTTTGGACAGACCCATAACCCTCAAAGAAATTGAATCAGTAGTAAAAAATCACCTAAGACACAAAAATCCAGGGCCAGATGGCTTCCTACTGGAATTATACCAGACATTTAGAGATGAGTTAATACCTATCTTTCTCAAATGGTTCAAAAAAAATAGAAATGGAAGGAAAACTTCCAAATTAATTCTATGAGGCCAGTATTACCTTGATTCCAAAATCAAAGACCCCACTAAAATTCCTGATGAACCTGGATACAAAACATCTCAACAAGATACTAGCAGATCGAATCCAACAGTACATTAAAGAATTATTCACTACATAAAGTGAGATTTATTCCTGGTCTGCAGAGGTGATTCAATATTTAGAAGTCAATCCATGTGAAACATGACATTAATTAAAAAAAAAACAATAAAAGCCATATGGTCCTCTCAGTAGATGCAGAAAAATCATTTGGCAAAGTACAGCATCCATTCTTGATAAAAGCCCTCAACAAAGTAAGGATGGAGGGAACATACCTCAACATTAAAGACCCACAGCTAATGTCATCCTCAATGGAGAAGAGCAAAGCTTTTCCTTCATGACCAAGAACAAGACAGCGATGTCCATTCTCATCATTGCTGTTCAATAGAAGTCCTAGTTTCAGGAGGAGGAGGAGGAGGAAGAGGAGGACAAGAAAGGAGAAGGTATAAAATAATAATAAGGTATAAAATTAGCATAGAAGAAGCAAACTTTCATTATTTGCACACGATATGATATCTATGTGGAAAACCCGAAAAACTCTATCAAAAAATTTTTTGAACTGTACACGAATTCAGCAAAGTTGCAGGTATAAGATCAACATACAGTAATTGGTTGCATTTCTATACACCAATAATGAGGCAACAGAAAGAGAAATCAAGGAATTAATCCCATTTTCAATTTCACTAAAAACAACAAGATCTCAAGGAATAAATCTAACTGAAGAAGTAAAAGATCTGTACTATGAAAACTATAGATAACTTATGAAAGAAATTGAATAAGACACAAAGAAATGGAAAAACATTCCCATGATCATGGATTGGGAGAACAAATATTGTTAAAAAGTTTCTTCTACTTAAAGCAATCTACGCATTTAATGCCATTCCTATAGAAATACCACCAGCGTTCTTCAGAAAACTAGAACAAATAATACTAAGATTTTTATGGAACCATAAAAGACAGTGAATAGGCAAAGTAATCTTAAAAATGAAAAACAAAGCTGGAGGCATCTTACTCCGGATTTCAAGCTATATTACAAAGCTGTAATAATCAAGACAATGTGGTACTGGCAGAAAAACAAACACATAGATCAGTGGAACAGAATAGAAAACCCAGAAATGGATCTACAACTATATGGTCAGCTAAACTTCAACAGAGCAGGAAAGAATATCCAATGTATAAAAGACAATGTCTTCAACAAATGGGGCTGGGAAAACTGGACAGCAATATGAATAATGAAACTGGACCAGTTTCTTATACCACACTCAAAAATAAATTCAAAATGGATGTCATGTGGGACTGAGATAAGACTGTGGCTTATCGAGTCCTCTCAGACCTCCAAAAGAGTGAGGTTAAATTAGGCCACAGTGGTCACTAAATGCAAACTGGCCATCAATGAAATATGTAAGTTTGTATCTT
This sequence comes from Proteles cristata cristata, assembly GCA_017311185.1. NCBI lineage: Eukaryota > Metazoa > Chordata > Mammalia > Carnivora > Hyaenidae > Proteles > Proteles cristata. Next base: position 646,241 of record JAESUZ010000622.1, read on the forward strand.
TCTCATGAACAGGAGAGCAAAGATCTTGCCTTTGTCCTGCAGGATTCTGACAAAATGCCTACACCAGTAAAGATGTGGAACATGTACTGCAATGTCTTCTATTAGAGCAATGACAGTAATGAGTGAGAAGTAAAATACATTTGGGAAATGAAAAGCAGCTTTTTACAAAAATAAAATAGATTTAAAAATAAGAATAAATTAAATGCATCTCATATGGTGACTCTTGTTTCATGAAGTTAGGTGTATTAATGCAAAATTCCAATACCAGGCACATTTTCTCCTGTATGCTATGGCCAACAGAGCTTGAGTAAGTACTTATTTTTTACACGGGGTATTTGGAAGATTGCAAACATCACCATCCTTGGACATAAAACACATACAAACACCGCCAATGAGGGGCGCTTGGGTGGCTCAGTTGGTTAAGCATCTGACTCTTGATTTCATTTCAGGTCATGATCTGACAGTCTGTGGGTTCAAGCCCCGCATTGGGCTTTGTGCTGGCAGTGAAGAACCTGCTTGGGATTCTGTGTCTCCCTCTCTCTCGGCCTCTCCTCTGCTCCAGCTCTCTCTGTATCTCTTAAATAAAATAAATAAACATTAAAAACAAAAAACAAGCTGCCTTGCTGGGTCTTCCTCTCTCCCCTTATCTCCTGCTACCAGGGCCTTACTCCTCCTCAATGCTCAGTGTGTTCAGTTATGTCGACCACACCCTTTAAGAAGATCTCGGTTTATACATTTTTTCTCTTGGAACTGCCAAAAAGGCACAGTTGGCCATTTTTATGGAAAGTAATAGGATTCTACAGAAGCTAGGGAACTCAGTTGCCCACCTCTCCTATCGCTGCCTCGTCTTGTTCTATAGCCTCCTGGAACTTGTGGAGAAGTCAGTTGATCCCCTCAAGGCCACCAGAATCTCCCTGGGAAGACCTACAGCCACACTACGTGGAAAGGTGAGTACTTTCTACTTTAAGAAGACTCATCCTGTCTGTGTTCTCCACCCATTCCCTATTCTTGAGTGACAGGGAGGCCCCAGAGGCTTTTACCAAAGGAAGGCAAGTGTGGAAGAGAATGAGAGCATGTGCCAATTAACGTCCTCACATCAATCCCGCACGGTGGTGCTGGGTTTAATCACCCAGACCAGCACATATGATTCAGAATATTTGTTCTGGAAGCTGAGTGTACCATAAATAATAAAGCTTAGGAGCATGTTGGCCTCCAACCATCTCTGCCCAGGAGCCCTCAGAGCTTGTGTGCCTCTTGCTCCAACTGCAAGATTCCTTGGGCTGTAAGGGGGTCGACAGAGTACTTTTGGCTTTGGAGTGACAGGATCACTGGGTGGGTTTTCTCCCCCCAGCTTGCCAGGGTTCCACAAGAGCACAGCCAAGGTCGGGCAATGCTTCTACACAAGTAGGTGAGACAGAGCCTGTTTATGGGAGGATGTGTCCATGGTGTTCTGTGCACACATGACCACAAGAGAAACGTCATCTGCCAGTAGGTGAACATGAGAGCAGGCGGCCTCTGTTGTGTCTCCATCTCTAGGATGAATAACCTGCGCACGAGTAAGAGGGGCCAAGATAGTGAAAAGGGACCTTTCTCTGGCCATGTTTCCTTCACTCCGTTTAGCCTCCTAGTGGTGACTCGTCTCTCACCAAGACAGGAGACAAAGAACAAGAGAGACAGAGACAGACAGACAGGAAGGCAGGCAGACAGAGACAGACAGAGACAGAGAGACAGATACAGAGAGAGACAGAGACTGAAACCGAGAAAGAGACAGAAGCTAACTCAGTCCTGTCTTGTCTCCAATGTCCGGGGCTCAGGTCTCTCTGTCTCCAGCAGGCATGACAAACACACAGGGTCGAGGTATATTTCCACCCAGCTTCTCCGTTGTCTTCCTCCTCCTGCAGCTTCTGTCCTGCAGCGTCTCTGCAAACGGTAGGAGAGCTCCACCCGCCCCCACCCCATTTTATGAGGGAACCATTACATGGACAGGAAGGCAGGAGGGGGCTGAGCTGGATACTAGCAATCTTTCCCTAGGGATCCTGGGCTCTGGTGCAGGGCTGTGGTGAGGAACCTGGGTGTGGGTGGGTGTCCCCTGTGCATGGTGGGAAGGACGGCCCCTGGTCTCCTCTCACCTGACCTAACCCATGCTTTCTGTTCTGCCCTCATAAGGGAAAGCTGATTTCTATGTCCTTGGACCTAGCCAACCAGTCCTGGCTGTGGTGGGGGAAACTGTGGAGTTGCAATGCCGTCTGTCCCTCAATATCAGCGCAGAGCTCATGGAGGTGCGGTGGTACAGGGAGCAGGAGTCCCCAGCTGTGCACCTGCACAAGGGAGGCAGGGATGTGCCTGAAGAGCAGATGAGGCAGTACCAGGGCAGGACGACCTTTATGACTGCCGGGATGACCCACGGCCGAGCCGCACTGACCGTACACAACATCACCGTGTTCGATAACGGGACCTTCCACTGCAAGTTCAAAGATGATGTGGTGTCTGAGAACACCACACTGTGGCTGAGGGTGGCAGGTGAGGGTTGCCAGTGGGGCCCCTGACCTTCTGGTCTCCCCTAGAGCTTCTCCCCCAGATGCAGATCGTCCCATGATGGCACAAGCCTGAGCATGTCCCACAGCATGTGCTAATGCACCAGAACAGGCAGGTTCTGGACACCTGTCTCGTTTTCTAAGCCTGCTTCTCTCTGTTATCCCCACTGACCCAGAAAGAGGAGAGTCGAGGGAGGGAGGGAAAGACAGAGGCAGAGAGAAACACAGAGAGACATGGAGAGGAAAAGACACTGATTTTGCCATACAGGAAAGGTATTTGATCTTTCTGGGCCTCTTCTGTATTGTCCTGTGCTTTCTGGCAAGAGGGTAACATATATAGCATATAAATATTACACAGAGTAGGTAGTCCGTGAAAAACCTCAATACCTGCTGGAAATTCTCTGGATCTGTACTTTTCCGTCAGGAGTGGTAATGGTTGCAGAGGCTGGAAAGGCTGTTTCTTCTCACAGGGCTGGGCTCTGAGCCCAGAATCCAAGTGCGAGCTGGCCGGGGTGAAGGTATCAGGGCAGAGTGCACCTCGGAGGGCTGGTACCCAGAGCCCCAGGTGGAGTGGAGAGACTTCAGGGGACAGGCCGTATCTTCCATGACCAACCTCACAGTGTCGCCAACAACGGGCCTCTTTGCAGTGGTGTCCAACGTGACCGTCCAGGACAGGGACGTGGGGGGCCTCTTTTGCTCCATCTCCAGCCCCCTCCTCCAAGAGTGGAAGGAGGCCAAGAGCCAACTTCCCGGTGAGTGGTCTGCTCCATTCAAGCCCCAAGAGCTCTGAGCATCCCAGACAGTAAGTTGTTAATATCCAATACCTCACATAGTTCCTTGTGATCTGAACTTGTAAGCTCTATTCTCTCCCAGCTTCCAAAGACACAACCCAGTAGTTAACTACAGTTTCCATACTGTATGACACCTCCCTGGGGGTTATTTATTTTATAACTGGAAGTTTGTACCTTTTGACCCTCCTCACCCTTTACATCCCCCACCTCTCACCTCTGGAAACCACCAATCTGTTCTCTGCATCTATGAACTGGGCTTCCTGGTTTTCTGGAGGTCTGGGGAGGTGTTTTGTTTCATTTTATATTTCACTTATCCATGAGATCCTGCATATTTGTCCCTGTCCGACTAACTTCAATTAGCAAAGCCCTCAAGGTACATCCATATTGTTGCAAATGCCTGGATTCCCTTCTTGTTTATAGCTGAATAGCATCCCATTGTTTAAATATACTCTTTTCTTTATCCATTCATCCATCAGCGGACACTTGGGCTCATTCCATATCTTGATTATTGTAAAATAATACTGCCATAAATGTAGGGGTGCATTAGCTTTTTTAATTAATATTTTACTTTCTTTGGATAAATACCCAGAAGTGGGATTGATGGATCAGGTGGTAGTTCTATTTTTATGTGTTTGAGGAGCGTCCAACGTGCTCTCCACAGTGGCTGTACAGATAGCTCCCTTCTACTAACACTAAACAGTATTCCGTGGTCTGGATACCCCACAGTCTGTTTATGCATCCACCTTCCAAAGGACATTTTGGGGGCTTCCAGTTTCACTCTGTATAAAAATTTCCTTCGAAACAACTTCAATCTTCCAGAAAATTTGCAAGAACTGTACACAGAATGCAGACCTACCCAGTATTTAACCTTCTGCCAGTTGTCTACCATCTGTCTCCTATGTGTCTGTCCAGATTTGTCTGTACAAACACATATACACATGTTTTCTGGGTCATGCCAGGTTAGTTCACAAGCACCTGTCCCCAGACCCATGAACCCTGTGGTGTGTGCATCCTGAAAATACAGGAATTCTCTTACCCTGTTTTCTCATCTCCCCGGACTCTTTTAGATCATTTGTCCAAAAGTTTCCTGTCAATGGCATTGAGGACAGTGCTGCCTGTGATCCTCACTGTGGTGGGGCTTGTAGCTCCTGGAGCCATCTATCTTTTGCGGAAATGTCAGAGGGACAGGAATAGAGTGCAGCTGGAAGAAGCAAGACAGTGAAAAGAAGAGGAGGAGCAGCTGTCCCCAGGTAAACAGCCCCCAGCAGGACAGACGTGCTAGCTAGAGCATTCCTGTGAGCCTGGCATGAATACTTTCCTTGGTGCACACTGAAGCACAGGAGGAATGGGAGAGACCTGCTCAGGCCCCAGGTCAGGAGTGCCTGCCTACCATATCCCCAGTGAGATCCTCCATCCCTAAGAGATGCTCAGCAGCTCTTCACTGGGGGACTTGGGGAAGGCTGGTGGGTCTCTGCTGTGGAGACAGCTGTGAGCTTGGACCTGAGAGTGTCTATTGGTCAGGCATCATGGAAGCATCCTGAAATTGCTCAAGCAACAAATACAGCAACAGTATGCCTGTCACCAGAGAGGATCTTGCTGTGAGCATGGGGGTCTCATCTGTATGGATTATTCCACTTGCCCATCCTCTTCCCTCCCTGCCTCCTGTGACCTTGCCCATAGCCGTCAGACCCCGACCTGGGGATCAGAGAAGCGATATCTCTTTATAAAAGATGTGGGAAGGCTGGGTCACAAGGCTACACCCCACAAAACCTTTCCCTAGGAATAAATTGACCTGGGTTATTTTTTTGGGGGGCACAAAAGAAGAGATACTTGATCTTCCTTTACAAAGTCCATGCCAGAGCTCATTAAGTCCTGTTTGACTCAGCTTCACAGAACATGAGCTTTTGCCCCATTTGGTCAGTGCAACCCTACCTTTTCACATTTTTGTTTCATTGCAGGCTGGCCAGAGGATGTCATCTACGGTGAGGATTATACTGGGGGTTGGAAGCGTCTGCTCCCCACATGTATGTGCACGTGTGTACATGTGTGCATACACAGGCACATGCACTCATGTGTACGTGTATGTGCACTGTGTGTTTGTGTGTATGTATACGTACTCGTCTGTGTGCACACATGTGGATGCGTGTGTGATCCATTCTATCCCAGAGTGCAGAGAGATGCAGTGTTAAATGCTGTGCTAAATGCTGGTTCCTGGCTGTAAATACCAAATGTTAGCTGCCCTGAGAGACCTTAGCTCCCATTTACTACCTGAGGGAGAGACAGGCTGCAGAGCCTGGGCAGCGAGAGAGCCCATCAGCGAGAGGCACCATCACTGTGGGCACACTGTTACCACAGAGGGTGCAGGGCCAGTGACTCTCTGCACCAGGCCATGAGGTACAACCACTGTGGGGACACTGTTACCACAGAGAGTGCAGGGCCAGTGACTCTTTGCCACAGGCACCATCTAGAGGGAAAGTGTGGGGTGTAGATGGAGGGTCTGGCTGTGGAGAGGGTCTCCCAGGAAAGGATGGACAAAACTGCAAGCCAGGAGACAGAAGATGAGAGCCATCGGGGGTTCTGGAGACATATGTCCTAGCACAGCCACTTGGTGACGGCCAGGAGAAGACAGAAAGAAGCCAATCTCCATCCATTCTTTCACTTACAATCATGACCAGCTGCCTTCTGTGCTAGCAACTGGCATCTATCAGTAAAGGAAAGAGCTTCCTCCTGAACTCATGGGGCATAGAATCTATGTGGGGATGTGAACACAAGTCAGTAGGTTTTTTTTTCTAGGAGAGAGAGAGAGAGAGAGCGTGAGCAGGGGAGGGTCAGAGAGAGAGGGACACAGACTCTGAAACAGGCTCCAGGCTCTGAGCTGGCAGTCAGCACAGAGCCCGACGCGGGGCTCGAACCCACGAACCGCGAGATCATGACCTAAGCGAAAGTCAGACGCTTAACCGACTAAGCCACCCAGGCGCCCCAATTTTTTTTTTTAAATGTAACTGGAATAACTATGATAGGGAACAACGGAAATACAAGCTTGGCCTGGAGCATGTTCACATGAGATGTCCAGACCCATGGGGGTGATGGGATGACACCATTTAAATGAAGGGGTGGGTTATGGCAGGACCACAGCCATATGAGGAGGGGTGAACCTTCCCCTTGGCAGGGACATTAGGGTCTCTGGTGTGTGTAGTTGGTGTGCAGAAGAGGGACCAACAGAATGAGAAAACTCACGTGTGCCCAGACCTGCAGAGCCTGGGAGGCTGAGGTGGAGGCCTAGATTTCACATGAAGCACCATGCAAAATGAGTGAGGGCATATAAGCAGGGGAGAGCCATTGATGGAGGAGAGGATACAGCCTTGAGATGGGTCCTGGGGCCACAATAGCAGAGTCCAGAAGGGGCAAGGCAGAGGGGGCAGCCCAAGGTTCCCCTTGGCCACATGAGTCTCTGGCCCTTGTGGCTCCATCTAACAGAAGGCTTGGGGGCAAAACAAGACAGACTTGGGACAAAGCAGTGAAAATCACCTTAGACCTCATAAGATTGAGAAGTTCTCTGACATCCAGGGTGGATGTCAGCTAAGTCGTTGGCTATGTGAGTCTGGAGCTCCCAGGAGAAATTGGGACTGCAGATAGGAATTGGGGTCCATGGGGTTTATCTGGTATGTAAAACCAGAAAACTGAACCAGTAAGTGCTCCATTTTCAATATACCTAAAACTGTTCTTTAAAAATTTGTCTTTGAAAAAGAAATAAGAATTTTAATAATGAATGATACAGGGTAAAGAAGAAAGATCCAAGATCTAGCATTGGAGAACTCTGATATTTGAAGGTCTGTTAGAGCAGGGCTGTGGGAGGCCAGGGGACATGTCACCATGGAAATACGCAGGGGCAGTGTGTTGAGGGAGTGGCCAGTCCCCTTCCATGCAGCTGAGAAGTGGAGTCAGGTGACACTGGGAAAATGACTCAGAAAAACTGGCAAGTGTGGTCCACAGAGAGGCATCCCCTATGGAGAGAAGTGGGAGGGAGGACTCAAAATTATTGGCTGTGTGGCTGAGGTAAGACTTGGTGAGCGGGGAATGGGAAGGTTCTGTTTGTGTTTGCTGTGGTTCACTGTGAGGTCCATGGTAGGAGAGCCTGTCTGTTGTCTAAAAGGGACAATGTGTTGTGAAGAAGCCTGAAGCCTGAAGGGAGGAAAGAAACCAGTGAGAGAATGACTTTGCAAGGAGATAATCTGCAGCTGTGGATAGAGTGGAGCACAGGTATACAGTGGCGGCCAGCTGGGTGTGGTGTGCAAGGGTCCAGCCCACACATGACTGGACAGCACAGGAGAAGATCCACAACCAGATGTGGGTGTGTGCAAGAGTGCACAAGGGCACAGGCTGAGCTCCAAGGACAGGTGTGTTGTGGTGCGCAAGAAGTCATTATTGAACAGTTTTGTGTCAATGTCAATTTTAGTCAATGTCAATGTGTCAATGTCACAAACCGTTTAGCCTATTACTGTGGGTTATATGAGATGTTACCATGGGAATATTGTTCATGGTATCTTGCAATCACTTTAAGTCTTCAACTGTGTGGGTTTGTAAATTTTTTTAACATTTATTTATTTATTTTAGTTTTTTAACGTTTTTTTCTTTTTTTAAATTTTAAATAGTTTATTGCCAAGTCGGTTTCCATATAACACCCAGTGCTCATCCCCACAAGTGCCCTCCTAATATTTTTTTTAAAAATTTATTTCTGAGAGAGAGAGAGAGACAGCGTGAGCAGGGAAGGGTCAGAGAGAGAGGAAGACACAGAATCCGAAACAGGCTCCAGGCTCTGAGCTAGCTGTCAGCACAGAGCCCAACGTGGGGCTCAAACCCACAAACCGTAAGATCATGACCTAAGCCAAAGTCAGACGCTTAACCGACCAAGCCACTCAGGCGCCACACATTTATTTATTTTTGAGAGCAACAGAGAATGAGCTGAGGAGGGGCAGAGAGAGAGGGGGACAGAGAATCCAAAGCAGGCTCCAGGCTCCGAGCTGTCATCACAATGCCTGATACAGGGCTTGAACCAACGAACCATGAATCAACCTGAGCCCAAGTGAGACACTTCACCGACTGAGCCACCCAGGCTCCCCTAAGTCTCCAACTGTGTTTTAAGGTGAATATTTTCTAACGATGAGGGAATTTGGAATAGAAGGAGCCAGGCTCATTGTTCAGCTAGTGAGTCTGTGCTTGGCCATCATAGAGATGGAACGTGGGTGGGCTCCATCTGCATGGCCCCGACTCTACAGGGAAAGGGTTTGCGTGGGGCACAGGGTGCAGAATTCAGGAAGCAGCAATGAGAAATCAGGGGGAACACGTAATCTTTGCTGGAAAGTGAAAGGGAGCAGGGTTCCATCCAGAAGGAGGTGGAGGCCAGGGAGAAAGCTGGGGCTCAGATAGGAGGAGAGCATGTGTGTTGTCCAGCTGACAGTGATAGAAGGTCGTGAAACATGAGTGTTGGGGAATCGTGTGCAGACCCAAGCCAAGAGCAGCACGGCTGCTGAATGGCAAGGGTGGACACCGGCCATGAGGTTTCTGTTGTTGTGAAGGTGCCTGCTCTGGCAGCTGGGCACCGGGATGATCCACACACAGCCTCTCCGCCTCTTGTATGGAATCCAAGTGTAGACAGACCCTCCGCTGGGGGATCCCCTGGGGCCTGAGGGCCCAGAGAGGGATGTCGGGGCAGGAGAGAAGGGCTCTGTTTTGGAAGGTGTTCATCTCAGTTTGTGGAGCTGCTAAGCTGCCTCTTGGGGTTTTCCAGATGGGACCCTTCAGCGGTCGACCCCAGAGTTGTCCCATGTCATCAGTGCACCTGAGACCTCATCCCATGTCCCCGAGTCTTCATGTATCCTCCTATGTCTCTCTATCTCTGTCTCTCTTTCTCCCTGTGTCTTTCTGTGTGTCTACATTCCTCTGCCTCTGTCTCCCTCTATCTCTCTGCCTGTGTCTCCCTGTGTCCATCTCTCTTTGCTCTCCTTGCTCTCTGTCTCTGTCTTTCTCTCCTTGCTTCTCTGTCTCTCTATCTCTCTCCCTGTATCTATCTATGTCTCTCTGTCTCTCCCTCATATGCACATGCACACACACACACAACACACACACTGGCACATATGTACACAGCACATGCACACCCATCCTGACACACAGAGCCCTGAGAGGCATGCAGACCTCTGAGTCTGTCTTTCTGTGCCTGTCTTTGTCTCTGTCTCTCTGCCTGTGTCTCCCTGTATCTATCTATCTCTCCTTGCTCTCCTTGTCTCTCTCTCCTTGCTTCTCTCTGTGTCTGTTTCTCTATCTCCTCCCTATGTCTATCTCTGTCTCTCCCTGTCTCTCTCTCACACACACACAACACATATGCTACACACATATGCGCGCGCGCGTGCGCACACACACACACACACACACACACACACACACACACTGTGACACTCAGAGCCCTGGGAGGCATGCACCACCCCATGTGCCAGCCTGCCCCTTCATAGGAATTCCCCCTGACTCTCCTTGATTCCCCCTGGAGCTCCCTCAGCTGCTCTGGGATGGTCAGTTTGCACAGGATCCTCAACAGAGAACGGGAACACACAGCGACTCCCAGGAAGGCTGTGGGTCCACCTTCATGCAGGAGTGCAGGTAAGGGACCCCCACCCCCAAACGCAATCCTCTCCTCTTCCCCGCAGTGAGCCCATCCCTGGACCCCGACACTGCAAGCCCCAAGCTTGTTCTCTCTGAGGACAGGAAGACTGTGAGGCGACTGCTCTTTGAACAGGAGCAGCTCGACACCCCCGGCAGATTCAACCTGGACCCCTGTGTGCTGGGCCGGGAGCAGTTCTCGGCTGGGAGGTATTACTGGGAGATCCAGGTGGGACGCAGGAAGGCCTGGAACTTGGGCGTGTGTGTGGAGAGCTTGGATCGGAAGGGAAGGATCCCCAAGGCACCCCAGCATGGGCTCTGGGCCCTGGAGCTATATAGGAAGGCATTCTGGGCGCTTGCCTTCCCGAGGGTTCGCCTGCACCCTTTGGAGCCCCTGCAGCGGGTGGGCATTTTCCTGGACTGTGATGCAGGCAGTATCTCCTTCTACAGCGTAGACAATGGATCCCTCATCTACGCGTTCTCTGGACTCTCCTTCTCAGCACCCTTGAGGCCATTCTTCTGCCTCTGGACACACGACCCCAGTCCCCTGACCATCTGCTCAGAAAGCCAGCCCACAGAGTCCTTGGGGTCGCCTCAGGGTGGGGGACAGAACAGGGAGACCAGCAAGACCCATGATCTCTCTGTTCCAGTGGGTCACAGATTTGGGGGACACGTATCCATTCATCCATTCTAGATCCCAGCTAGACCACATACAAGGGTGCACCTTTCTCGGGGCGCCTGGGTGGCTTAGTCGGTTAAGCGTCCGACTTTCGCTTAGGTCATGATCTCGCGGTTCGTGGGTTCGAGCCCCGCGTCGGGCTCTGTGCTGACTGCCAGCTCAGAGCCTGGAGCCTGTTTCAGTCTGTGGCTCTCTCTCTCTCTGACCCTCCCCTGCTCACGCTGTCTCTCTCTCTCTCCCCTAGAAATAAATAAAACATTAAAAAAAAAAAGGGGTGCACCTTTCTGAATGATCCTGTTTTATCTTCATTTTCCTTCCCTTCCAGTTCACATGTTGAAGCCCCAATCCCCAGGGCCTCAGAACAGGGCTGGATTTGGATATGGAGTCTTTACAGAGGTGGTTCAGGTAAAAGGAGGTCACTAGGCTGGGCCCTGATCCCATATGACTGGAGTCCTTATCAGAAGAGGGGATCAGACACAGACACACTTGGGACAACCACATGAAGCCAGGGAGAGAGGCTTCAGGAGGAACCAGCCCTGCCCACGCCTGGATCTCAGATTTCCAGTCCCCAGGACCAGGACACAATATATGTTGTATTAACCTCCCAGTCTGTGATATTTGTTACACAGACCGTGCTGACTGACATACCATATTATTACACACTGGGGGTGATTTTCTGAAATGTACTTGGGGCATATGTTAATTGTTGAGCCCAGTGCCAGACATGAAGTAGTTGCTCTGTAAATGCTAGGCTTTCTCTTCCCCTCCTCTACCACCTTCTCCTCACCTGCCCTACCTCCCCCACCTACCCACTCCCACTTCTCCCCCACCCTCTGACCCTCACAAAGACCTGGACATCTTGTCTACTTTGAATACCTCCGGCTTCCCTCCTCTCCATGGCAGGTCAGTGCAGACAGAACTACATGGAGGTCCAGCCAAAGATTCCAGGGCTCCCTGAGGTGGGTCAGGGTAGAGTCAGGACATGCGGGCAGAGAGAGTAGACTAAACACAAGTGTGGGTGTGGAATCAAAGAGGGCCTAAACCTAACATCACACTGTAGAGAAGCACATGTCATGGTGAGGGATGCACTTGTGTTGAAAAAGAAGGAAGGGAGAAAATGTGGGGAAACTTGGAGCAGATGTCTGCAGAACAGATGTCCAGGCAAACACTTACAGCTGCTGAGATACCACAGTGAGTTCCATTGTGGCTCCCAGATTCACCCACCTGGGACCTCTGATGGTGGCCTCATGTGGAAACTGGGTCTTTGCAGAGGTGATCGAGGTGGAGAATCTCGAGGTGAGAGCATCTTGGATCAGGGCGGCTCTTTATGAGACAAGAGAGGGGGAACTTGAGATGGCTACATGGTGACAGAGGCAGAGAGATTGGGGAGATGGGGCCGTGAACCCAGAATGCCTGGGGCCCTGGAAGCTGAGAAAGGCAGGAGGGACCCTCTTGGAGCAATCAGAGGGAGTGTGGCCCTGTGACATCTTGACCTCAGTCTCCTGGCCTCCTCAGCCATGAGACAATGCATCTCTGTCATTGTAAACCACTGGTTTGTGGTAGTTTCTCTGGGCATCCAGAGGACTCATACCGATGTCTTTGAACCTGAATTATGCAGGAAGAATGGAGCCTGTCCACAGCAGGGACTGGGCTTCTGTCTGCCCCTCCTTGAGCACAGGACACACAAAGTGGGGACCCAGCGTTCTGCTTGTCTGAGAAGGTTTTTTGAAGCTCTTCCCTTTCCAAATAGATTCATTATGGTGATTTCTCCTGTGTCCACTAGTGGGTCCCTGGAGTAAGCACAATTCTGGGTGTGTCCCTGAGGTGGTTCTGCATGATATTCACATCCAATCTACAGACTGAGGAAAGCAGATGGTTCCCCCTAATGTGGGTGAGCCTGGTCCAATCAGGTGAAGAGCTGACCACCCAAGTGAGGGGGTTCTGAAGAGACGATCAGCTTTCCTCTTTCCCTTGGATATGAACAGACACATCCATCTGCTCTCCTGGGTTCAGCCAGCAGACACTGTGCAGACCTTGGGATTTATAGCTTCCGTAATCATGTCCACCAATCTTTAAAAATGTATAATGAATTTTAGGGTCACCTGGTGGCTCAGTCTGTCAGCGTCCAACTCTTGACCTCAGGGTTATGAGTTCGAGCCCTGTGCTGGGCTCTGTGCTGGGCATAGAGCCTACTTAAAAGAAAACCAAAAAACATAAGGAATGTTTATCAATTTTATAAAATGCTTATATCTGCATAAATATAAGAAAATAAGAAATGGTATAAAATGTGTAAATTTCTATAACTAAATAAACATAAATATTTATGTAAAAATCTATTAAAATGTTTAGATTTATAATTATAAATATGGAATATTCATGAAGTGTGTATAAAAATTTTATATCTACATAAGTATAGGTAAGTAAGAAATACTATAAGATTTGCATATTTCTACTGCTAGGAATTTACCCAAGGGATACAGAAATGCTGATGCATAGGAGCACATGTACCCCAGTGTTCATAGCAGCACTCTCCACAATAGCTAAAACATGGAAAGAGCCTAAGTGTCCATCAACAGATGAATGGATCAAGAAGATGTGGCTTATCTATACCATGGAATACCCCATGGCAATGAGAAACAATGAAATCTGGCCATGTGTAGCAACATGGATGGACCTTGAGGGTGTTATGCTGAGCGAAATAAGTCAGGCAGAGAAGGACAAATATCATATGTTTGCACGTATAGGAGGATTAGGAGGAACTTGATGGAGGAACAAGGGGGAGAAGAAAGGGGGAAATGGTGGGGGAAAGGGAGAGAGGCAAACCATGAGAGACTCTTGAATGCTGACAAAAACTGAGGACTGATGGATGTGGGGGGGAGGGGGGTCTGGGCATGGAGGAGGACACTTGTGGGGATGAGCACTGAGTGTTATGTGGAAACTAATTTGACAATAAACTATTTGTAAAACAAAAAAAAGTCATATTCAAAGTATAGTTTCCCGACCATATAGTGAGATTCCCTGAAACTGCCCATAATTTTCAAATATTCCCTTGAAAGTGGGGATACCCTAACAATTGCAACTGAGGGGGAACGAGTGCAGACTGCTGCCATTTTACGGTTTCATTACCGTTACCCAGTCAAGTACCATTAATTCGATGCCATTTGAGAGTTTTATTAGACCATTTTTCCAAAATTTCACCATGATCAGGGCTCCAATCTACAATAACAAATCCAGAATAATTCATGACCTTAAAAGGCCAATGACCTCGGCAACTTTCCCATTCCAAAGATTCTAGAGAAGGAATAAAAAAATTAGAAGGGCATAATGGTATAAAGGTATCAGGATGGTGACTCATCGGCGTTGTAGAGGTGTTGAATCCCCTGGTGGAAACAAGCACAGTAAAGTCAGCAGGGTGATAATTATTATGTTTTCCCCCCCAGGTATTATAAGAGTAATGATTATGCTTTCTTGGAGAGAGGCAAAAGGGATGTCCTCCAATACACAAGCGGAGGCCCTCCACTGCAACAGTAACATTACTTATGTTATATTGATTATTATGATGATACAAATGCTTAATTCCTCCACACGCGGGTGGTGGGAAGAATGCAGTTTCATTGGTGCATACCTGTACTTGAGGTTCACCCCAAGAGACAGCTCTCACAAGAGGAGGATTAAGAACATAAGCCCAATAAGTATATTCTATCGCTTGCGCATACATTACCTGACAGGTAACCACAGCCATCTTATCCTCCTCTTTCCTTCGAAAATGCAATTCTGCTGCTGATAGATTTTCTTTGCTCCAAATATTCAGAAAATTTAAAGTAAGTAAGGTTTTATTCAAGATGTCTTTTGGTTTCATAAATCTCTCCTGTTCCCCCTTTTTTGTTTTTTCAATATACTCACGTACAGTACGATTAGCTCTTTCAATAATAGCTTGTCCTTGACTATTATAAGGGATACCAAAAGTATGAATTACATGATACTGGGATAAAAAATGAGCTAATTTTGCAGATTGGTAGGCGGGTGCGTTATCAGTTTTCAATTCAATTGGGATCCCCATAACTGCAAAACAAGATAACAAATTAGTAATAACAGCGTCAGCCTTTTCAGAATGTAATGCAGTAGCCCATTGGAAATGTGTGCATGTATCTATAGTATGATGGACGCATTTTTGCTGTCCAAAAGATGAAATAAAAATTACATCCACTTGCCATATCTGATTTGCTTGCAATCCTCTTATGTTGACACCTGGTGGGGTAAATGGTAAGATAAAAGGTGCACAAATAGAACAAGAGAGAACAATACTTTGAGCTTGTTTCTGAGTAATAGCATAAGATTTTTTTAATCCTTTAGAATTAGTATGTTGCAGATGATGCTCTTGTTTTGTTGCTTCTATAGGATAAAGCAATGCATCAATTATAGCATTTCTGAATGACAAGGGTCCAGGAAGGGCGGAATGTGCACGGATATGAGTAAAGAAAATTCTGAGCGCTGCAGAAGTGATCGTTGTACCTGATAAAACAATTTGTCAATATCTGTTTTAAGAGTTATAGGCAGTGAAACCTGAGGAAGCTGCAAACAAGAGAGAACAGCATACCGAGAATCTGAAACAATGTTAACAGGGAGTTGAGGAAAGCCTTGCAAAACTAAATAAATAGCCCACGGCTCAGCAGGCTGCAAAGAGGAAAACGAATGGGGAAGGACTTTAGAACTTTCAAAAGTCCAATATCCAGCGGTGTTTTTATTTGCATCAGTAAAAACCGTGGGTCCCTTAACTGGAACATCTGAAATCGGAGATTGAGGTATCATGGGGTTAGTTCAAAGAGAATCAATCAATTTAGATGACAGATAGTGATTAGAAAATGAACCAGGAAATGAAGCAAGGGAAATCTGCCAATTTTCATTAAATTGTAAACATAAAGATATCGGAGCATTCGTTAATTGAGTAACAATCGGTGTGAAAGATCCGCCCAGTTTTTCTGTTGTTTTATGTATCCTATTTGGAAACAGGAGGGGGAGGGGAAGGCAGAAGAGGCAAGTTGACAGCAGGAGGCAGAGAAAGAATTAGCAGTTTTAAATTTTGTGAGCTTAGACAGAGGAGAGGACTTAAGGTTTGTTAGGCAGTCCATATCAGTCTGGAGAAGACAAGGAACTTCCCTGAAACAAAAGGAGTTTCGGAAGCTGCTTGGGAATAGCAAGTCCTTAAAGTCCCCGTCCCGAGGTAAACCAGCCACAGTTGGCTTCAATTATAGCCATTAATCTGGGAAAAGAATGAGTGAGAAGCCCTCAACATTTACTAGAAAGAGGAACAGAGAACAGGAGAGAGTTAACATCCCCTTCAGTCTAAATTTATTTCAGCCAGACCAATAAGGTCCCCTTTATGAGGTTTTTCCGGATATTGGTTGGGCACTCTTTAAGTGAGGCAATGTCACAAAGACAGACAAAGGGTGGGGGTGCCCTCTCTAATGAGGAGACCAGTCAGATGTCTGTTTGGTCGTGTCCCAAAAGAACTTAAGGGATGCTTAGCTGTAGGGGTCTCAGCTTTGGAAACTACTCCGATGCCACCATAGACTGTGTGCCGTTTACCACAAAATCGCAGACAGGCACAGTCAGACTCCAGAGGCTTAAGGGTGCCCACCCGTGTAGCCACAGAATCAAACCCAGCAGGCAAGCCAGACCAAATTGTATATTCACATCTATATATATATACTAGAGGTTACTAGATTCCCTCCCAAAGAAATTCTACAGAGAAGACTAAAATGACAATGACAATGACAAGCAGGACAAAACAGATACAGAAGTGGCCACAAAACAGGTTTATGAGTTTGCTGAAGGGCCAACCGACGTTTCAGTGTGCCCTGGGGGAGGGAAATAGTTGCGTCCAGCTTTTCATTTAATCCCCTAGACAGAAGCACATGTGCATTTAAGGATCCAGATGGTAAGTTGATTTACCTCATTTTTTCTTAAATAGTCCATGGGAGTATTCCATGGACTATTGGAAGGCTCGGTATGTCCTTCTTTAAGCTCTTGTTCCATAAGTTGTATCGCTGCTATTTTTTGAGAAGGGCCGTGGTTATACCCAAACAGGAGTATCTGACTTTCAAGTTATTGGGTCAGTAGCAGCAGGAACAATGGCCAGATTGTGTGCTCGAGCTCTGATATCCTTGAAGTGAGTGAGCAACAGGTCCAGGGGTTTAGAGGTGTCTGTTCCATTTTGTCAGTCTTAGTCGCCCAGTAATAAAAGTCCAACAGACACAACTGACAGCCACAGACATACACAGAGAGACAGATAACAAAGTTCGCTGTGCGGGGAAACGAAACTGAAACCAGGACGGCAGTGCGGCGGAAAAGAAACAAACTGGGACGAAGGCTTTCGGTTGGATCCTGGGCACAACTTGCCTTGTCCCTCTGAACCAATACAGAATACAGGTTAGGGGCAGTCCATTGGACATTTTTTCCCGCCCGATACAGAAGGAGCCTGGAATGTCTTCCAGGTCTCCTGCGACCGTGGCCCCCAGCGACCACATTTGGTCGCCTAATACAGATTTGCCTCGAGACCAGAGTTACACAGATAAACACAACAGAAAGAGATTCTTACCAGCTGGATGACCCTCCGGTTCGGGGGACCTGGGGGTCCTGGAGAATCCCGGGAGAGCTAATGTTGTGTCCGATTTTCGAGTTCCCAGAGACCTCCAAGGAGCCGACACTGATGCAAATACAAAAGGGTCTTTATTATAAGCTCGAGCAGGGGCTCATTTGCTTACCGGTGTCGTGGCAGCAAGATGAAGCGAAGAACAATAGCGAATAGGGTTTTTAAGGAGTAAGGGATGGGGATGTTACAGTACATGTAGCATCATCACACAAGCACCAATTGCAATCACAGCTTTGACTATTCAGTACCTGTGAGGTGTTCATTACTTTTGGTGGGACCCAATCATGACTTTTGAGAATCTGTTCCTTCATTTTGTGTTTTCCACCATTGTTGAAAAAGTTGGGTCACTTTATCAACCTCGTTGTTCCCGTCAGAAGACGAGGAGGACTCACTAGAACTATCAGATTTGGCATCTGATTCCCCATCCCTGGAATGCAAAGCGGCAGCCGCAAAAGCATCATTTAAAGCGGCAGCATCTGATTCTTTTTGTTTCTCATTAGGAACTTCCTCATAAACCACCTCAGATTTTGTAGATTTCGTTTCACTATCTGTAGAAAGCAATGCAAATGCTTGAGTGATAGCACTACATAGAATCCACAATTTCAAATGAATTATGTTACCCTTCTGATGCTGTTGCCGTAATTCCTTCTGTATTAATTTCCATTCCTTTAAGTTTAATTGTACTTTGGGTTGGCACTTAAACCCATAACAATGCTGCTCCACAAGGTGAAATAACTCCGATAAATGGCGACTAGATGCCTTCACCCCGATGGAGTGAAGTCCTTTGACTAGCTCCATGTATTGTGCCTTTGCTGATGGGGAATTCCCCATAATTTTCCTGAAAGTTCCCCTGCCTTGGACCTACAATCCCCGAGGGATACTCACCCTTTTGGTTTCGTTCGCCCTCGAGCTCCACGTTGGGCGCCAGACGTTGTGGACGAAATGACAAAAGACAAGACACACAAAAGACAGACACATACACAACTCCTGCCGGAGGGAGAAAACTTTCCGCAAGCCCCCTTGCGGTTTATTTTTATACCCCGGTAGCTGGATACATACTGAAATCTACAAGATGTATTCTTTTACCAAATAAGGGCAAGAAGCCAAACACATTCCAAGGACGGGGTGGGGGGAGAGCAAAGGGAGGAAGCGACCACAACATGTTTACTAAGAGGCCTGCCCACAACTCCAGCCTCCTCCTTATTTCTAAGGAGGGCATGTTCCCTCGTATGCGAGCAGATCATTAACCTTGGGTATTGTGTGCAGGTCTCTTGGCAGAACATCCTGTTTGCAGGCATGATCTGTCCAGAGAGTCTCGTGTGTAGACACATCCTCGCTCCCCTAACCATTCTTTCTCGTGGTCACTGTCGGGCTCCCACAATAGTTTTAGAAAAATGGGTATTAATTCTGTTTTAAATGTCTGGTAGAATTGCCCAGGGAAGCCATCTGGCCCAGGGCTCTTATTTGTTGGGAGATTTTTGATAGCTGATTCGATTTCCTCACTTGTTATGGTCAGTTCAGGTTTTCTATCTCTTCTCATGTGAATTTTGGCGGTGAATGTGTGTTTAGGAATTTGTCCATTACTTCTAAGTTGTCCAGTTTGATAACGTATAATTTTTCATAGTACTCCATGATAAATGCTTGTCTTTCTGAGGGGTTGGTTGTAATCAGTCCATTTTCATTCATGATTTTGTCTATTTGAGTGCTCTCTCTTTTCTTTTTGAGAAGCCTGGCTAGAGGTTTGTCAATTTTATTTTTTCAAAAAACCAACCCTTGGTGTCATTGATCTGTTCAACTGTTTCTTTGGTTTCTATATTGTTTATTTCTGCCCTGAGTTTTATTACTTCTCATCTTCTACTGGGTTTTGGGTGCTCTTGTTGCTCTCCCTCTAGTTGCTTTAGGTGTGCTGTTATATTTTGCACTTGTGATTTTTCTAATTTCTTGAAATAAGCCTGGAGTGCAATGTACTTTCATCTTAGGACTGCCTTTGCTGCATCCCATAGAGTTTGGATTGTGGTATTTTCAATTTTCATTTGTTTCCATATATTTTTAAATTTCTTCTCTAATTGCCTGATTGGCCCATTCGTTCTTTAGTAGGGTTTTCTTTAACCTCCATTTTTTGGGGGGTTTTCCTGACTTCTTGTGATTGATTCCGAGTTCATAGCTTGTGGTCTGAAAGTGTGCATGGTATGATCTCAATTCTTTTATATTTATTGAGGCTGCTTTATGTCCCAGTATGTGATCTATCTTGGAGAATGTGCCATCCGCGCTTGAGAAGAAAGTGAATTCCTTGGCCTCAGGATGTAGAGTTCTAAATATATCCGTCAAATCCATGTGGTCCAATGTGTCATTTCAGTCATTGTGTCTTTACTGATTTTCTTTCTAGTTGATCTGTCCATTGCTGTAAGTGAAGTATTAAAATCCCCTGCTATTAGCACGTTCTTATAGATAAGAGTGTGTCTTTTTGTGATTGTTTTATGTATTTAGGTGCTGCCATATTTGGTGCATAGACATTTATAATTGTTAGCTCTTCTTGATGGATAAACCCTTTATTATATAAAGCCCTTCTTCATCCCTTGTTACTGTCTTTAAAGTCTAGTTTGTCTGATATAAGTATGGGTACTCCAGCTTTTTTTTTTTACTTCCAGTAGCATGATAGATATTTCTCCAACCCCTTCCTTTCAATCTGAAGGTGTCCTCCAGTCTAAAATGAGTTTCTTGTAGACAGCAAATATATGGATTTTGTTTTTTATCCATTCTGCTACCTTATGTCTTTTGATTGGGGCAAGTAGTCCATTTACATTCGGTGTTCTTATTGAAATAATGGGTTTAGAATCATTGTGTCGTTTGTGGGATTCATGCTTGTGGTGGTGTCTCTAGCATCTTGCGTTTCTTGTAACATTTCCCTAAGAGAGTCCCCGTCAGGGTTTCTTGTAGGGCTGGTTTGGTGGTGACAAGTTCTTTAAATTTTTGTTTATTTGGAAAGACTTTGATCTCTCCTTGTATTCTGAATGACAGGCTTGCTGGATAGAGGATTCCTGGCTGCATATTTTTTCTGTTCATCACATTGAAGATCCCCTGCCATTCCTTTGTAGCCTGCCACAATTCAGTAGATAGGTCTGTCACCACTCTGATAGGTTTCCCTTTGTATGTTAGGGCCCTTTTCTCCCGAGCTACTTTCAAAATTCTCTCTTTATCTTTATATTTTGCCATTTTCACTATAATATGTCGTGTGGAAGATGGATTCAATTTATGTCTGAGGGGAGTTTTCTGTGCCTCTTGAATTTCAACATGTACCATTCTCCCCAGGTTAGGGGAAATTTTGTGCTATAATTAGTTTAAGGACTCCTTCAGTACCTTTCCCTTTCCCTTTTGGGATTCCTATGATGATATTGTTTCATTTAATTGTATTTCTGAGCTCTCGAACTCTTTTTTTATGTTCCTGTATCAGTTTATCTTTCTCTTTCTCATCATCCTCTTTTTCTATGAATGTGTCTTCTAAATCACTTATTCTCCTTTCTGCCTCTTCAATCTGTGGATTGGATTACTTCATTTTATTATGTATCTCATTTATAGCATTTTTAATTAATCATAGCTATTATTGAGCTCTATAGTGTTTGTAGCCATAGTTTTCCTGATGTTCTCTATGCTTTTTTCAAGCCCAGTGATTAATTTCATGACCATTGTTCTAAAGTCTTGTTCAGTTATGTTGCTAATATCTGTTTTGAGCAGTCCTTTAGCTATCAATTCTTCCTGGAATTTCTTTGGAGGAGAGTTCTTCTGTTTCATCATTTTGGTTAGTTTTCTATCTCTTCTTAATTTTATTTTATTTTTTTACAAATAGTTTATTGTCAAATTAGTTTGCACATAACACACAGTGCTCATCCCCATGAGTGCCCTCTTCCATGCCCATCATCCCTTCCACCTACATCCATCAGTTCTCAGTTTTTCTCAGCATTCGAGAGTCTCTCATGGTTTGCCTCTCTCCCTTTCCCCCACCATTTCCCCCCTTCTTCTCCCCCTTGTTCTTCAGTTAAGTTCCTCCTAATCCTCCTATACGTGCAAACATATATTTGTCCTTCTCTGCCTGACTTATTTCACTCAGCATAACACCCTCTAGGTCCATCCATGTTGCAACACATGGCCAGATTTCATTTTTTCTCATTGCCATGCAGTATTCCATGGTATAAATAAACCACATCTTCTTGATCCATTATTCCATTGATGGACACTTAGGCATTTCCATGTTTTGGCTACTGTTGAGAGTGCTGCTATGAACATTGGGGTATATGTGCTCCTATGTCTCAGCATTTCTATATCCCTTGGGTAAATTCCTAGCAGTGCTATTGCTGGGTCATAGGGGAGTTCTATTGTTAATTTTTTCAGGAACCTCCACACTTTTCCAGAGGGGCTGTACCACTTTACATTCCCACCATCAGTGTAGGAGGGTGCCCGTTTCTCCACATCCTCACCAGCATCTCGTGTTCTCTGATTTGCTCATTTTAGCCACTCTGACTGGTGTGAGGTGGTCTCTCAGTGTCGTTTTGATTTGTATTTTCCTGATGAGGAGAGATGCTGAGCATCGTTTCATAGGTTTGTTGGCCATCTGGATGTCCCCTTTGGAGAAGTGTCTGTTCATATCTTCTGCCCATTTCTTCACTGGGTTGTTTGTTTTTCGGGTGTGGAGTTTGGTGAGTTCCTTATAGATTCTGGATATCAACCCTTTATCTGATATGTCGTTTGCAACTATCTTTTCCCATTCCGTTGGTTGCCTATTAGTTTTTTGGGTAGTTTCCTTTGCCGTGCAGAAGCCTTTAATCTTGATGAGGTCCCAATCATTTATTTTTACTCTTGATTCCTTTGCTTTTGGGAATGTGTCAACTAAGAAGTTGCTACGGTGGAGGTCAAAGAGGTTGTTTCCTGCTTTCTCCTCTAGGGTTTTGATGGTTTCCTGTCTCACATTCAGGTCCTTTATCCATTTTGAGTTTATTTTTGTGCATGGTGTGAAAAATTGATCTAGTTTCATTCTTCTGCATGTTGCTGTCCAATTCTCCCAACACCATCTGTTAGAAAGGCTGTCTTTTTTCCATTGGATATTCTTTCCTGCTTTGTCAAAGATCAGTTGACTATATACTTTTGGGTCCACTTCTGAGTTCTCAATTCTGTTTCATTGGTCTATGTGTCTGTTTTTGTTCCAATACCATACTGTCTTGATGATGACAGCTTTGTAGTAGAGGCTAAAGTCCGGGATGGTGATACCTCCCGTTTTGGTTTTATTTTTCAGTATTACTTTGGCTATTCGGGGTTTTCTGTGGTTCCATACCAATTTTAGGATAGTTTGCTCTAGCTTTGAGAAGTATGCTGGTGCAATTTGATTGGAATTGCGTTGAATGTGTAGATAGCTTTGCGTAGTAATGACATCTTAACTATACTTATTCTTCCTATCCATGAGCGTGGGCTGTTTTTCCATTTATTTGTGTCTTCTTCGATTTCCTTCATAAGTTTTCTGTAGTTTTCATCATCCTGATCTTTTGTATCCTTGGTTACTTTTATTCCTAAGTATTTTATGTTTTTTTTTTGTGTGTGTGTGCAATTGTAAATGGGATCCTCTTCTTGATTTCTCTTTCTGTTACTTCACTGTTGGTGTATAAAAATGCAACCGATTTCTGTACGCTGATTTTTGTACCCTGCAACTTGGCTGAATTCTTGGATCAGTTCCACGAGGCTTCTGGTGTAGTCTGTCGGGTTTTCTATGTAGAGTATCATGTTGTCTGCGAAAAAGTGAAAGTTTGACTTCCTCTTTGCCAATTCTGATGCCTTTGATTTCCTTTTGTTGTCTTATGGCTGATGCTAGGACTTCCAGCACTATGTTAAACAGCAGTGGTGAGAGTGGACATCCCTGCCGTGTTCCCGATCTCAGGGGAAAAGCTCTCAGTTTTTCCCCGTTGACGATGATGTTAGCTGAAGGCTTCTCATAGATGGATTTTATGATGTTTAAGTAAGTTCCTTCTATCCCAGCTTTCTCTAGAGTCTTTATTAAGAAGGGATGCTGTATTTTGTCAAATGCTTTTTCTGCATCTATCGACAGGATCATATGGTTTTTATCTTTTCTTTTGTTGATGTGATTTATCACATTGAATGATTTGCAAATGTTGAACCAGCCCTGTAACCCAGGAATGGATCCCACTTGATCTTGGTGGATACTTCTTTTTATGTGCTGTTGAATTCGATTTGCAAGGATCTTGAGTCTGGGAGTTTTCCTTCACTTTCTATTTTTTGGAATAGCTTGAGATGAATGGGTATTAATTCTGTTTTAAACGTCTGGTAGAATTCCCCGGGGAAGCCATCTGGTCCTGGGCTCTTATTGTTGGGAGATTTTTGATCACTGATTCAATTTCTTCACTAGTTATGGGTCTGTTCAGATTTCCTACGTCTTCCCTTGTGAATTTTGGTAGGGGGTGTGCGTTTAGGAATTTGTTCATTCTTCTAAGTTGTCCAACTTGTTGGCATATAGGTTTTCATAGTATTCCCTGATAATTGCCTGTATTTCTGAGGGGTTGGTTGTAATAATTCCATTTTCATTCATGATTTTGTCTATTTGGGTGCTCTCTCTTTTCTTTTTGAGAAGCCTGGTTAGAGGTTTGTCAATTTTGTTTATTTTTTTAAAAAACCAACTCTTGGTTTCATTGATCTGTTCAAACATTTCTTTGGTCTCTATGTTGTTTATTTCTGCTCTGATTTTTACTATTTCTCTTCTTCTACTGGGTTTAGGGCGTTCTTGTTACTCTGCCTCTAGTTCCTTTAGGCGAGCTGTTAGATTTTGGACTTGCGCTTTTTCTAGTTTCTTGAAATAGGCTTGGAGTGCAATGTACTTTCCTCATAGGACTGCCTTTGCCACATCCCAGAGAATTTGGATTGTTGTGTTTTCATTTTCGTTTGTTTCCACATATTTTTTAATTTCATCCCTAATTGCCTGATTGGCCCATTCATTCTTTAGTAGGGTGGTTTTCAACCTTCATGTTTTTGGGGGTTTTCCAGGCTTCTTCCTGTGATTGATTTCAAGTTTCAAAGCATTATGATCTGAGAGTGTGCATGGTATGATCTCCATTCTTTTATATTTATTGAGGGCTGCTTTATGTCCCAGTATGTGATCTATCTTGGAGAATGTGCCATGTGCACTTGAGAAGAAAGTGAATTCCTTGGCCTCAGGATGTAGAGTTCTAAATATATCTGTCAGATCCATCTGGTCCAAAGTGTCTTTCAAGTCCATTATTTCTTTAGTGATTTTCTGTCTGGTTGACTTATACATTGCTGTAAGTGGAGTATTAAAGTCCTCTGCTATTAGCACATTCTTATCTATGAAGCCTGCTTCTCTTTGTCATTGTTTTATATATTTAGGAGCTCCCATATTCGGTGAATAGACATTTATGATTGTTGGTTCTTCCTGGTGGATAGACCCTGTAACTATTATGTAATGCCCTTCTTCATCTCTTGTTATTGACTTTTTTGAAAAATTTTTAATGGTTTTTATTTATCTCTAGGAGAGAGAGAGAGAGACAGCGTGAGCAGGGGAGGGTCAGAGAGAGAGGGAGTCACAGACTGAAACAGGCTCCAGGCTCTGAGCTGGCAGTCAGCACAGAGCCCGACGCGGGGCTCGAACCCACGAACTGCGAGATCATGACCTAAGCGAAAGTCGGACACTTAACCGACTAAGACACCCAGGTGCCCCCTCTTGTTATTGACTTTAATTTAAAGTCCAGTTTGTCTGATATAAGTATAGCTACTCTGGCTTTCTTTTGATTTCCAGTAGCATGATATATATTTCTCCATCCCCTTACCTTTAATCTGAAGGTATCTTCAGGTCTAAAATGAGTTTCTTGTGGACAGCGTATAGATGGATTTTGGTTTTTTTAATCCATTCTACTACCCTATGTCTTTTGATTGGAGTATTCAGCCCATTTGCATTCAGTGTCATTATTGAGATATTGGGTTTAGATTTTTTGTGTCCTTTGTGGAGTTCATGCTTGTGGTGGTGTCTCTGGTATCTTTGTTTCTTGCAACCTTTCCTTCAGAGTGTCCCCCTCAGGATTTCTTGTAGGGTTGACTTAGTGGTGACAAATTCTTTCAATTTCTGTTTATTTGGAAAGGTTTTTATCTCTCCTTCTATTTTGAATCAGAGGATTGCTGGGTAGAGGATTCTTGGCTGCATAATTTTTCTGTTCATCACATTGAAGATCTCCTGCCATTCCTTTCTGGCCTGCCACGTTTCAGTAGATAGGTCTGTCACCACTCTGATAGGTTTCCCTTTGTATATTAGGGCCTGTTTCTCCCTAGCTGCTTTCAAAAGTTTCTCTTTGTCCTTATATTTTGCCATTTTTACTATGATATGCCGTGCAGAAGGTCGATTCAGATTACGTCTGAGGTGGGTCCTCTGAGCCTCTTGTATTTCAACGTTTACTTCTTTTCCCAGGTCGGGGAAGATCTCTACTATAATTTGTTCCAGGACTCCTTCAGCACCTTTCTCCCTCTCTTCCTCTTCTGGGATTCCTATGATACGGATATTGTTGCGTTTGACCGTGTCGCTGAGCTCTCGAACTCTTCTTTCATGTTCCTGGATCAGTTTGTCTGTTTTTTTGTCAGCCTCTTGCTTTTCTATAATGGTGTCTTATAAATCACTTATTCTCCTTTCTGCTTCTTCCATCCGTGCATTGGAGGCCTCTAATTTATTATGTATCTCATTGATCGCATTTTTAAATTCTTCATGCCTATTTTCATTTTCCATTCTGTCTGTAGCCATAGTTTCTTCGATGTCCCCTATTTTTTTTCAAGCCCAGCTATTAATTTTACCATTATGATTCTAAAATCTTGTTCAGTTATGCTGCTGATATCTGTTTGGAGCAGTTCATTAACTGTCATTTCTTCTTGGAGATTCTTTGGAGGAGAGCTCTTTCGTTTCATCATTTTAGTGAGCTTTCCGGGTCTTGTTGGTTTTAAAGACCTGTTATGGTCTCTGTATCTATGAGCGCTGCTATACCCAAGAAGACTCTTTTACTGTCTAGGGCCTATCCTTTCAGAGAGTGCTTTTTGAATGATATCTCTTGGTCTCTCTTGTTGGGACCTTGGTTATTTTATTTTCCTATTCGTAGTGATATTTGGGACTCTCCACCTTGTGTACTATCGCTTGTTTCTTGAGGTAGCTCTGGAAATGAAAATAAACAGACACACAGGGAGCAGGAGCACACAAATGCACAGGCTAATTCAGCTAACATGCAAAGCAAGAGGGAAAACGAAAAAGTTAAGAGAAAAGACAGAGGAGGGAAGGCGAATAATAGGGAGTATAAAATACATAAAAGGGTCAAAAAGGAGAAAAGAAAAGGAAAAAAGAAGAAAACCGATGGACAAAGAACAGTTTAAAGCATATAACCAGGTTTCCCAGCTACAGTTAAATACTTGTGTGTATGCAGTGCTGGTTGAAGAGCATAGAGGAGAGAGAAGACTGGGCGGGATGAAGCACAATTGGAAATAGAATGAACAGGCAAAAGGGGTACGAAGCTTTTTTCAAAGAGGTAAAGGGTAGAATACGGTTGGATAGGTGAGAGAAGAATGGTGGTATTATCCAGAGAAACTATATAGTCTAATTACTCCTGAGAGAAAGAGATGAAAAGGTCGGGAGGTGTAGAATTTACATCTACAGAATGGACTAAATTTGATTGTTTAAGAATGCCCGTGACCAGAGGTAATCAGGTCAGTGTTCTGTGGAAAAAAAGAAAAAAGGAAAAAGGAAAAAAAGAAAAAAACCCAACACAACAAAAAAAAAAAAAGAGGGGGGAAGGGACAAGGGTAGCTCTCAAGCAGGGATGGGCGTGGTGTGATCCAATGAGTCAGGTGGCAGTTCTGCCTGGAGGTTGTAGGGAGGAGAGTGGTGGCGCTCCTCCTAGCTTTTATAGGCCTGTAAACTTCCTGTGCCAGGGGCTCAGCAGAAGCTTGTTGTGCTTTTCAACCCAGGCGAGTCCCAGACTCCAAGTCCTAGGTCAAGTGCCCCGCTAAAATTGCCTCAGGCGATCCCCTGGCTTTCCTCTCCGGGGGATTCCAATCTTGTAGGCTAGCTCTGGGGGTGGAGCCAGAAGCCTCTGCTCCCTTCTCCTCCGGGTGGGGCTGGGGGGCGGGGCAGGGCGGGGGGCCTTGTCTGCGACCCGCTGAGCCTGCTGGAGTGAGGAAATCAAGTTCCCTCTGTGTCTCAATCACCCAAAACAGGAACTCGAGGTCACATCTGCCAGTTTTTAGCGCTCTGCCTTCCCTCCAGAGTTCCAGCCAGCTAGGAGCACGGATGCCGGTGCCTGCGCGCCTCCTTGGGGGTCCAAGCCAGCCTCGAGGGTAAGGGTTGCAGGTGCGCAGCCTCTCCCAGCCAGCCTTGAACCCGCACAAAGAAGCAAATCGCTAGCGCAGCCCCTCCTTGGAGACTTGGAGCATGGAGGGGCCTGACGCGCAGGTATTTTGTGCGCAAAGATTTTCTACACCTCGAGCGGAGGTTTTTCCCCCGAGCGGAGGTTTTTCTGTTTTGCACTCTATTTTTCCCTCTCACTCCCCACAGAGGGGGTGGCCTGTCTCTCCAGTCTCCAGTTCAGGCCCGATTTTTACTTCCCCAGTTCGCACTCACGTTAGAAGTCTTTCTCAGTGGAATCTGCATCCTTTCTCACCCAATCTCTTGGGTGTGGTACGGTTTCCTATGACTTCAGATCTTTTCCGTGTGATGCCTGGGTGCGAGTACAGGTACGGAGCTCCCTACTTCTCCGCCATCTTGCCCCTCCTCCGGTCTCTTCTTAATTTTATTTTATTTTTTTTATTTAAATGTTTTATTTATTTCTAGGAGAGAGAGAGAGACAGTGTGAGCAGGGGAGGGTCAGAGAGAGAGGGAGACACAGACTCTGAAACAAGCTCCAGGCTCTGAGCTGGCAGTCAACACAGAGCCCGACGCGGGGCCCGAACCCACGAACCGCAAGATCATGACCTAAGCGAAAGTCGGACGCTAAACCGACTAAGTCACCCAGGCGCCCCAAATCTCTTCTTAATTTTAAAAGCTTGTTGTACACTCTGCCCCTGCGAGTTCTGCTGAATTAAAGAGGGCTCTTTGACTGTTCAGGGCCTGTCCATTCAGGAAGTGTTCTTTGAATGCTGCCTCTTGGTTTCTCTAGTGGAAACTTTGGTTATTTTGTTTCCCTACTCATAGTGGTATTTGGGACTCTCCCTCCTGTGTACTTTGGCTTGTTTCTTGAGGTAGCCTTGGAAAAAGAAAACAGACAACCACACAGAGAACAAAGGCACAGAAACACACAGACAAAACCAATAAACAGATAAACCCACGGTCTGGTAAAAACAACAACAATAAAACAACTCTCTGGCAGGTTGGTGTAGGCAGGTCTTTCCTCCACTGGGTCCACCCCGCCTTGGTGGTTGTGGGGAGAAAATGGCTTTGCCACAGTCCCTTCTCAACTGAGTGTTGCAAACTACTCCTTTTGGTCCGATCTGCCTGTGCTGAGATCGTAGCCAAGGCAGGCTGAGTTCTATGCCCCACGTCCCGCCTCGTTTCCAGGTCCCAGTCTGCATGCTTTGTTTATGCTGCCCAAAACAGTCCTGCAGGTTGCCGTTTCCCTGCTGCCCGGGGTTGTGTGTGTGTGTGTGTGAGGGGGGAAGTGTTGCAGCCTCAGATCTGCCAGTGGTCAAGCAGTGATACAACCTGGGATCCCAGGCCTCTGTGCCCAGCGTGCGTGTGGGGAATGTAACAGCTCAGGCCCACTACCGCCGCCGCCCGTGAATGTCCAATCTTTAATGTCCTTGGTTGTGATATTTCTGCTCAATATTTCAGTTTCGTTTTCCTTTCACCAAACTCAGACTCAATATTTAACCAAAATATTGTGTACTGTATTGAGGTATATTATTTTTCAATCGCTATTGAAAAATTTTTCTTTTTTTTCCCACTTTAATGAATAATTTTTTTCTTTTTTTTCCTTTATAGTTTATTATCAAGTTGGTTTCCATATAACACCCAGTGGTCATCCCCACAAGTGCCCTCCTCCATCCCCATGACCCCCACTACTGAAAATTAAAGTAGCCTCATTTTATTAGGCTCCTTTCCCAACATTCTTCACAAGCATATAGCTTGTTTCTCTTTCCACCTATTTTAATTTCCTATTTTTCCCATTGTCTTTACTTAAATATTTTGAACATATTGTTTATATCTATATAACATAACATGTATTTTCTTCTAATTCTTTATTCATTAGCTTATTTATTTGTGTGTCTGACCCCATCTAATTTGGTTTTAAATTTGGGACATATCACATTTTATGTTTCTTCAATCACTTTCTTTCTTTCCTTTTTTCACTCACACTGGGGACAAGTTGGACAATCCACAGAGGTTCAGACTCATTTTGGTTATCCAGAATATTGTTGGAGAAATATTTTTATTGTATAATTACTCTTCTAGATCCTTTTCTGGGCTTACTTCAGGTCGTGGAATATTCTTATACTTTCTTATTAGCTTTATTGGGCATTTTAAGGGTTCTTTTAACTCTGGAGTAATTTTAGTTACTCGCACTAATAGAATTTTGGAAATTATATTTTTTTTCTCTAAAACCACAGATACCCACATTGTACA
The DNA here is from genome assembly GCA_017311185.1 of Proteles cristata cristata. Taxonomy (NCBI): domain Eukaryota; kingdom Metazoa; phylum Chordata; class Mammalia; order Carnivora; family Hyaenidae; genus Proteles; species Proteles cristata. The sequence continues at coordinate 676,203 of JAESUZ010000622.1, forward strand.
CAGAGTGAAATATTTCATATAAATACTTTTGTGCAAGCAGCAGCATCTTGCAAAAACTTTTTTATGTATTTGGACCATTTCTTCCATCTTTTATGTTATCATTTCACATAATAATTTTTTAAATGTGATTATTTTAGGGGCGCCTGGGTGGCTCAGTCGGTTAAGCGTTTTGACTTTGGCTCAGGTCATGATCTCACGGTTCATGGGTTCGAGCCCTTGCATCAGGCTCTGTGCTGACAGCTAGCTCACAGCCTGGAGCCTGCTTCAGATTGTGTGTCTCTCTCTGACCCTCCCCTGCTCACGCTGTCTCTCTCCCTCTCTCAGAAATAATTAAAACATTTTTAAAAATTTATAAAATGTGATTATTTTAATATACTTGAAAGTATTTTCATATCTTGCATTTATTATGGGATAATCATACATTACCAGTGGAGTGTGTCTGTGCATCACAACGCATTACTGTTTTTCTATAATATTAAATTACTTTTGGTAGAGCTGGTTTTGTGTATTCAAGTGGTTTTGCTTCACTTACCGTGTTTCATTAGTATATCCAAATCTTTTTAGATGTAATCTCAGTTTGGGTTTTCTATCTCCTAGTTGTGCAAAAGACCTTATTTTAAATATACATTTACTGAGATTTTACTTAAATTGTTGATTTTACTTAAATTGATAGTTTCTATTGTAATTCCACAGAGGCCAAAGAATATAACATATAAGATTTCTGCTTTCAGCATTATCAACAATAGCCAAAGTATGGAAAGACCCCCAATGTCCATTGATGGATGAATGGATAAAGAAGATGTGGTATATATACAATGGAGTATTACTCGGAAATCAAAAAGAATGAAATCAGGGCGCCTGGGTGGCTCAGTCGGTTAATCGTTGACTTTGGCTCAGTCATGATTTCGCAGTTCATGAGTTCAAGCCCCACATTGGGTTCTGTGCTGACAGCTCAGAGCCTGGAGCCTGTTTCAAATTCTGTCTCCCTCTCTCTCTGCTCCTCCCCCATTCATGTTCTATGTCTCTGTCTCAAATATTTTTTTTTAAAAAGAATGAAATCTTGCCATGTACAACTACGTGGATGGAACTAGAGGGTATTATGCTAAGGGAAATAAGTCAAAGAAAGACAAATATCATATGACTCCACTCATATGAGGACTTTAAGACATACAAAAGATGAATATAAGGGAAGGGAAGCAAAAATAATATAAAAACAGGGTGGGGGACAAGACACAAGAGTATCTTAAATATGGAGAACAAACAAGGGGTTACTGGAGGGGTTGTGGGAGGAGGATGGGCTACCTGGGTAAGGGGCATTAAGAAATCCACTCTTCTTTTTAAAAAAAAATAACATTTATTTATTTTTGAGAGACAGAGAGACAGAAGAGCATGAGCGGGGGAGAGGCAGAGAGAGAGGGAGGTGACAAAGCAGGTGTCAGCACAGAGCCTGACGCTGCGCTTGAACTCATGAGTCGTGAGATCATGACCTTAGCCGAAGTTGTCCGCTTAACCAGCTGAGCCACCCAGGCGCCCCAGGAATTCACTCTTGAAATCATTGTTGCACTATATGTTAACTAACTTGAATGGAAATTTAAAAAATAAAATTAATTGAAAAATAAACAAGATCCACGTTAAAAAAAAAAGATTTCTTTCATATCTTTTATGATTTTTTTAAGCTTTAAAGAGTACCATTTACATTAATTGTCTCTGGCATGTGTTTCTCTGGCATCGACAACGCTTCCAATTTGTCTTTCTCCTGGACTACTCAAATTTTCCAATAATGGTATTCAGCACTTGTAAAGAGTGTATTTTTTTGCATTATATAAACCAATTTATTATTATGATGGCATTATTGTTACCTAATATAATTTTAAGTGTTTTAGTGTCTGTCTCACATGAATTTTTTATACATTGTACTCACTATTATTATGTCTATATGTGTATGAAGTTTCTTTTCATTTCTGGAAAGACATAGGTTTTGACTTTATATCAGTATCCTAACTTTACATTTATAATAAATTTTCTGACTTTATTATTGTATGCAAATTATATTTAAAGTTTTTAATTTTAATTCCAGTATACTTAACATGTAACGTGGTGTTAATTTCAGTTGTTCAATAGAGTGAATCAACAATGCTATGCATTACTGTGATTATCATGATAAATGCACCTTTTAATCCCCATCACCAAATTCACCCATCCTCACAGGCAACTCCCCTCCGGTAACTCTCAGTTCATTCCCTATAGTAAAGAACCTGTTTCTTTGTTGTTTCTCTCTCCTTTTTTCCCATCCTTTGTTTGTTTTGTTTCTTAAATTCCACACATGAATAAATCATTCTGTATCTTTCTCTGACTCGGTTATTTCACTTAGCCTTATACTCTCTAGTTTCACCCACGGTGTTGAAAACAGCAAGATCTCACTCTTTTTTATGGGTGAATAATATTACATTGCATACACACACACACACATTGTAATACACACACACACACACACACTTCTTACACATTCATACTAAAAGACAATCTACTGAATGGGAAAAGACATTTGCAAATGACATCTCTGATAAAGGAATCACATCCAAAATATATAAAGAACTTACACAACTCAACACCCAAAAACCTATAACAATTCTTAATTTTAAAGAGTGATGAGATTTAAAGCAATACTTTTTAAGCTGTCATGGGTCTGAATTAGTTGTGGGAACAGTGTGAATCATGCTGAAAGACACATCAGAAAACTCAGTCAGGACAAGGCCCAGGAAACATAATCAGGATTGGGGTTTGCTCTAGTCACCTGAGTCCCTTGGCCCCTGCCCACCTGCTAGCTCTCCTTACCCAGCACTCCTGGTGCCAGAAGCTCTCTGCATGTTGTGGAGAAGTCCCTTGAGAGAGAAGTTTGAACTTTCTGACTCAAAATCACAAGCTTCATGGATCTCCACAAAGATCAAGCATGAGAGACAGCTTACTATTTTCCCAACTTATTTGCATACTTTAACTCCCACACTAAGAGCTAGTAAGGTGACAGACATAAGTGACTTTTCCACAGTTGTTTAAAGGATGTTCATAAGGGATGATCTCAAGACCATAAATCTTTCAACCCAAAGGGAAGGCCAGAAGGAGGTGTATTTTCATCATCATTTTCATTCAATTCAGAAATACCACCCTTTTCTTTGAGATTGTTTTATCTTTTTGTTTAAAAGTCTACTATTCAATTTCCAAACATATGGGAAAATTCTGGCTATCACTTCTTCATTGACCTAGCACATTTGCAATTATGATCAAAGAACATCCTCTGAGGGTTTCATTCTTTTGAAATATATTTAGACTTGCTTTATGGCCAAACTATGGGGAAGGGGAGAGAGGTGAACAAACCACAAGAGAGTCTCAACAATAGAGAACAAACTGAGGGTTGATGGAGGGAGGTGGGTGGGAGATCGGCTGGATGGATGATGGGTATTAGGAAGGGCACTTGTGATGAGCACTGGCTGTTGTGTGTAAGTGGTGAATCACTGGATTCTATTCCTGAAAACAATACTGCACCATTATGTTAACTAAAATTTAAATTTAAAAAGATATTAACATTTGTAAACATATCATGTGTGCTTAAAAATAATGTATCCCCAGGCACCAGAGCCCTGTATTGGGCTCTGTGCTGGAAGTTCAGAGCTTGGAGCCTGCTTCAGATTCTGTGTCTCCATCTCTCTCTGCCCCTCCCCTGCTCGTGCTCTGTCTCTCTCTGACAAACATAAATAAACATTTAAAAACTTAAAAAGTAGGAACACCTGGGTGGCTCAGTCGGTTAAGCATCTGACTTCAGCTCAGGTCATGATCTCGCAATTCGTGGGTTTGAGCCCCGTGTTGGGCTCTGTGCTGACAGCTAGCTCAGACCCTGGAGCCTGTTGCAGATTCTGTATCTCCTTCTCTCTCTGATACTCCTCTGCTCACGGTGTGTATGTGTCTCTCTCAGAAATAAATGAAACATTAAAAATTTTTAAAAAGAAAGTAATGTATCTCCTACAGTGGTCAGGTGAAGCACACACAGAAATCAATAGATTATATACTATATATATATTATATATATATAAATATTATATATATATAGTATATAATATATATACACATAGCAATTGATAGAATATTTCTGTATATATTTATGTATCTATATTTATATTTATTGTATGTATTTATACATCTATATATTGTATTAATATTTATAACTCTGCTTATTATAACTAATGTATTGATTATAATAATTATATTAAAATATATATGACAAATACAAATCCATATACAAAATATATCATACATAGTTACATTAAAATATTAATACAAGTGTTTGTTATTATAATTAATTATAAGTGTTAATTATACAATTATATATTAATATAATATACATTAAAAATTTTAATTTATTTGTAGCATTTGTAATATTTGTATGACCTACATTTTATTATATATGCTATTAAAGTTGCTGTTTCATTTTCCCTAATGTCTAATATGAAAATATATTAAAGCATTTTTTTAATTTTTTTTTTATGTTTTATTTATTTCTAGGAGAGAGAGAGAGACAGTGTGAGCAGGGGAGGGTCAGAGAGAGGGAGTGACAGACTGAAACAGGCTCCAGGCTCTGAGCTGGCAGTCAGCACAGAGCCCGACGCGGGGCTCGAACCCACGAACCGCGAGATCGTGACCTAAGCGAAAGTCGCTTAACCGACTAAGCCACCCAGGCGCCCCTATTAAAGCATATTTTATTATCTCTATTTAAAAAATTTTTTTTAATGTTTTATTTATTTCTAGGAGAGAGAGAGAGACAGCGTGAGCAAGGGAGGGTCAGATAGAGAGGGAGTCACAGACTGAAACAGGCTCCAGGCTCTGAGCTGGCAGTCAGCACAGAGCCCGACGCGGGGCTTGAACCCACGAACCGCAAGATCATGACCCAAGCGAAAGTCGGACGCTTAACCGACTAAGCCACCCAGGCGCCCCTTATTATCTCTATTTTAACTAATCATTTAACAAATACTTATATATAATATCTACTTACACTTCTATATATGTCCATGCATATTATATATATACTGATTTGGGGTCTGCCCATTATCAGCTGCTAAGAGAATGCTGTGAAAAATCTCCCACTCTGCTTGACGATTTGACTCTTCTTGCAGATTTTGGCATACTTCCCTTTATATGGTTGGCATTCATGTCATTAGAGATGCACAACTTTTCCTTTCTTGGTGAACTATACATTTTATGACTTTGTACCACCTTTTCTGTGTATCTAACAATGCTTTTTGTCTTATGTGTATTTTATCTGATATTGCTATACCTAGAGCAGCTTTTCTTTGATTAGTGTTTGCATGCTTTAGTTTTGTTCCAGTATCTTGTTTTCAAAATATCTATGACTTTGCATTTTAGATGAGTATCATGTCAACAGCTTATGGTTGTTGGTTGATTGGTTGGTTGGTTGGTTGGTTTAGCAGGCTGTTGATTTTTAACAGGATCTTTTCATCCGGTGTATTCAATGTGACCTTTTTCTCTTTGATGTTACATTCACCACCTCATGTGTGGTCTATTTGTTGAGAATTTTCTGGTTTTTCTTCTCTTTTCAAAATCTTTTACTATCTGATATTGTGCCTTTCACATTGACCCTACATCATGAGCCACATGACACAGTCTGGTTTCTTTATAAGTAAGTGATATTAAGTTCACAGTGGTTCCCACTATCCATATCCTGTGCCCCAACATTCTTTCACCCAACAACTTTTGCATCTACTGATATTTCGTGACTGACTTGTTATAATGATGGTTTTTAAAAGGTGATTTCTTATTCCATTTCTTATTTCTATCTTTATTTGTGTGTAATCTTTTGTAAAGGTCTTTCTCTTTTCTCCAATCCCCATTTTAAAAAGGTTTCTTAGGTATTACTGTAGACTCATGGATTGCTTATCATTCAGTATTAGGAAACCATTCCTGCCATGATTCATTTTGATGTTCAGGTAGTCTTGATCTAATTGATTACAACCCATTCAGATGGTTCCTGTGTCTTTTCCATATGTCCCAATGCTGTTAAAGACTACCTTATTCTTGGGCATAGTCAGAGGATCAGACATGGAAACAGAGACAGAGAAAGGATCCATCAATATCTAATTGATACAACTTCTCAGTCAATCATCCCTAACTGAGTGAGAGACTGTTTGATCAATCAATGGGAAGTGGATCCTTCTTGTGGCTTAAAAACAGTATGATAGTGAAACAAAAACAGACACAGAGATCAATGGAACAGAATAGAAAATACAGGAATAATACTACAATTATAGCATCAGTTAATCTTCAACAAAGCAGGAAAGATAATCCAATGGGAAAAAGTCTCATCAACAAATGGTGCTGGGAAAACTGAACCACATGCGAAATAATTAAACTGGGCCCCTGGCATCATACACAGAAATAAATTTAAAATGAATTAAAGCCCTAAATGTGAGACCTGAAACCATAAAAATCCTAACAAAAAATATAGGTAGTAGCTTCTTTGACATTGGATGTACTAATTTCTTTCTAGGTATGTCTCCTTAGGCAAAGGAAATTAAAGGGAAAATAAACTACTGAGATGACATCAAAATAAAAGTCTTCTGCAGAGTGAAGGAAACAATCAATAAAACTAAAGGGCAACAGACATTGGGCCACATCTCCTCCAAAGAAAACATTCAGATGGTCAACAGATACATCAAAAGATGCTCATCATCACTTATCATCAGGGAAATACTAATCAAAACTACAATGAGATAAAATCTATCAGAATGGGTAAAATCAACAACACAGAAACAACAGGTGTTGCCAAGGATATGAAGAAAGGGAAACCCATGGGCACTGATTGCTGGGAATGTAAACAAGGTGCAACCACTGTGGAAAAAAGTATGGAAGTTCCTCAAAAAGTTAAAAATAGAACTACATTATGATCCAGCAATCACCCTACTGGGTATTTACCCATATAATACAAGAACACTGACGGAAAGGGATACATGTACCCTTATGTTTATAGCAATATTATTTACAATAGTCATATTATGGAAGCAGCCCAATTGTCCATTATTACTGAATGGATAAGAAGGTGGTGTGTGTGTGTGTGCGTGTGCGTGTGTGTGTGTGTGTGTGTACGCGCATGCAATGGAATAGTATCAGCCATAAAAAAGAATGAAATTTTGTCATTTGCACCAACATGGATGGAGCTACAGAGTATTATACTGAATGGAATAAGTTAGTCAGAGAAGGACAAAAAACATGATTTCACTCACATGTGGAAATTAACAAAACAAATGAACACAGGGTGGGGAAGGAGGAAAAGAGAGAAACCAAGAAATAGATTAGAAACTATAGAGAAATAAATGGTTATCAGCAGGGAGGTGGGTGGGGAGATGGGTAAATAAGTGATGGGGATTAAGGGTTGCATTTATGGTGGTGAGCACCACCAGCTGTTGTATACAAGTGTTGAATCACTATACTGGATACCTGAAACTAATATTACACTGGATGTCAAGTAACTGGAATTTGAATAAAAACTTAAAGTCTTGGATGTAGCAAAAGATGATATACGAGGGTACATTCCTGGCCTACCTTAGGAAGAAAAATTTAAAAAAAAAACTAAACTAACCTTCATCCTAGAAGAACAAAGCCCATATACAGAAGGAAGGAAATAATAAAAACTAAAGAAGAAATAAATGAAATAGAAACACACATTAAAAAAATAGAACAGACCATGAGAACCAGAACTGGTTGTTTGAAAAGATAAGCCAAACTGATAAACTGTTAGTCAGACTCATCAACAAAAGAAGAGAGAGGACAAAGATAAATAAAATAAGAAAAGAAAGAAGTGAAATAACAACCAACTCTCTAGGCACACTGTATGACTTTACATCAACTTCATATTATCTCTCACAATAATCTATATCTTCTGTTGGTATTATTCTTTTTTATCATGATTTTTTTCTTTATGAATACCGATTAGCCAATGAAATGGTAGGCACCAACTTCATAGAAAGCTCATCAGTGACTAACTCATTCTAGATCAGAAATCATTACATATCATATGTTGTATATTTTTTATCATCTTCACATAGACTATATAAACTGGATGTTTCTGTTAGTGTGAATTACATAATACTGTGTATCATTCAGTTTCCTATAACATGAATGTTATTATTTAAATAAAACAATAGTAAGAACTATAATGGTAGGTAAGGATCAAGTACTACTCACTCAATGTAGGATTCATTTTGCCATATTATGTGTTAAAAACATAAACTATAGAAAACTTATGAAGGAAATTGAAGAAGACACAAAGAAATGGAAAAACATTACATACTCATGGATTGGAAGAATAAATATAGTTAAAATGTCATTACTACCCAAAGCAATCTACACATTCAATGCAATACCAATCAAAATTGCACCAGCATACTTCTTGAAACTAGAACAAACTCCTAAAATTTGTATGGATCCACAGAAGACCCCGAATAGCCAAAGTAATATTGAAGAAGAAAACCAAAATGGGAGGCATCACCATCCCAGATTTTAGCCTCTACTACAAAGCTGTCATCGTCAAGACAGTATGGTATTGGCACAGAAACAGACACATACAACAATGGAACTGAACTGAGAACTCAGAACTGGACCCACAAATGTATGGTCAACTAATCTTTGACAAAGCTGGAAAGAGTATCCAATGGAAAAAAGACAGCCTCTTTAACAGACGGTGCTGGGAGAACTGGGCAGTAACATGCAGAAGAATAAAACTAGATCATTTTCTCACACCCTACACAAAAATAAACTCAAAATGGATAAAGGACCTGAACGTGAGACAGGAAACCATCAAAACCCTAGAGGAGAAAGCAGGAAACAATCTCCTTGACCTCCACCGCAGCAATTTCTCACTTAACACATCTCCAAAGGCAAGGGAATCAAGAGCAAAAATGAACCATTGGGACCTCATCAAGATTAATAGCTTCCGCACAGCAAAGGGAACAATCCACAAAACTAATAGGCATCCAACGGAATGGGAAAAGATAGTTGCAGAAGACATATCAGACAAAGGGCTGGTATCCAATGTCTATAAGGAACTCATCAAACTCCACACGCGAAAAACAAATAATCCAGTGAAGAAATGGGAGGAAGACATGAACAGACACTTCTCCAAAGAGGACATCCAGATGGCCAACAGACACATGAAACGATGCTCAGTGCCCCTCCTCATCAGGGAAATAAAAATCAAAACCACACTGAGATACCACCTCACACCAGACAGAGTGGCTAAAATGAGCAAATCAGAGGACTCTAGATGCTGGTGAGATGTGGAGAAACAGGCACCCTCTTACACTGTTGGTGGGAATGTAAACTGGTGCAGACCCTCTGGAAAACAGTGTGGAGATTCCTCAAAAAATTAACAGTAGAACTCCCTTATGACCCAGCAATAGCACTGCTAGGAATTTACCCGAGGGATACAGGAGTGCTGATGCATAGGGGCACATGTACCCCAATGTTCATAGCAGCACTCTCAACAATAGCCAAAACATGGAAAGAACTTTAAGTGTCCATCAACCGATGAATGGATCAAGAAGATGTGGTATATTTATACAATGGAATACTACATGGCAATGCGAAAGAATGAAATCTGGCCATGTGTAGCAACATGGATGAGCCTTGAGGGTGTTATGCTGAGCGAAATAAATCAGGCAGAGAAGGTCGGCTACCATATGTTTGTACATATAGGTGGATTAGGAGGAAGCTAACGGAGGACCATGGGGGAGAAGAAGGGGAAAAATTGTTGGGGAGAGGGAGAGAGGCTAACCATGAGAGATTCTTTAATTCTGATAACAAATTGAGGTCTAATAGGGGTGGGGGAGAAGTAAAGGTGGGTGATGGGCATGGAGGAGGGCACTTGTTGGGATGAGCACTGGGTGTTATATGTAAACCAACTTGACAATAAACTATTTAAGGGAAAAACAAAAAACCAATGATTGCTACTAACGTTTTAATTTTACAATAGGTTTGATTTACTCAAAAAATTCTGGAGACAGTACTGAGGGTTGTCACATACCTAAGACTCAGTTTGATGATTAATGTCATATCAGTTGGTACAGTATCACAATATCAAAAATTGATATAATATTATCAGCTAAAGTCTATTTTACTCAGATTTGCTGAGGTTTTAACTTTTTCTGTTTCAGACACACCCAGGTGGCAGATTACATGCAGTCATCCTGTCTCCTTAGGCTCCACTTGCCTATGACAATACTAAGACTTTCCATATTTTTCATGCTCTGCAAAGTTTTGAAGGTACTTCTGTAGAATGCAGTTTGTGGATGATCCTCTATTGGTATAAGTCTAATGTTTTTTCAAATGACTATACTGGAGTTATATGTCAGTTCAAGTGACTGTACTGGAGGCACAAGATCACAGAGGCAAAATACCATCCTTATCACTTCATATCAAGGATATTTACTCTCAGGATGAATTGCCACTGTCAATATTATGTTTGATCACATGGCTGAGGTAGTGCTTTTCAGGTTTCTCCCCTGACCACAATGTATGTTCTCTCTGGAGAAATAAGTGCACATCTGAATAACTGCGCAGGTACATGTCACTTCTTGGAGGACTGGGTATCTAAATTATGCAAATGTTTTCAGTGCTGAAAATACTCACTTAATTTAGTACCATATGGACTCTTTTTTAAAATAAATATAAAACCGTAATAACATTAAAAGTATATGAATAAAATATAATTTGAATAATATGAATAAAATATAATTGACAAAATAGCCATTTTATATCTTTTACACTAAGATGATAAATATATGTTGCATTGTATCCTATAGTGTGGAATTATGTGGTTTTCTGATTTTGAAAGACTGTGTCATTGATTGGCTTAATATAAAGTTGGTGATCCTATAGCTTGTACATATTTAGACTGTGGAGATGTTTTTCACACCATGGATTAACATTTTAAAAAAATGTACAAATGGCCAGGTGTTTCATTGTGACTAGCTCACTTTAATTATAAAGAATCCTTGTTTTTAATTTGTTTCCATGCATTGACTTTAGTGGTGATATAACAGAATCAAATAATTCCAATTCAGAAAAACATTCAAGGTTTGGAAGAATGTACTGTGAGTTCAAGAATTTTCAAACTAAAGTAAAAATATGTGACCATGAGGAGGCAGCTGCATGCAGGTAACATAATTTGAGCCACTCTGACAGGTCTGGATGAGGGGAGGTCCTTCACAGTATCTGATCTTCTAGTAGCTACCACCCTGAAGTAGAAGAGGGCAAGGCAATGTCCTAGGAAGAGGTAACATGGAGAGGGTGTTTATGTGCCTAAGTGGTGTCTATCAAGCAGCCTAGCGGAGGAGCTTTGTGTCAGAAAGTTCAGAAGTCACCAGTAGCTTGGGGGCTTTGACAGCCACAGAGGTGATCTTAATCTATGATTAGGAGATGTTTGTCATAATTTCACAGGACGAAGATCAGGCAGACAGTAAAATGGTAGAAAAACCTATTTAGGGCTACTTAAAAATTTCATTGTTATTTATTTGAGAGAGAGAGAAAGAGAGAGAGAGAGAAAGCAGAGGAGGAGCAGACAGAAAGAGAGACACAGAATCCAAAGCAGGATCCAGGCTCTGAGCTGTCAGTGCAGAGCCCAACACAGGGCCCAAACCCACAAACTGCAGGATCATAACCTGAGCTGAAGTCAGAGGATTAAACTGGCTAAATCATCCAGGTTCCCATATGTCTACTTAAAAAAAAATTGGATGTATAAACATTTGAGCTTGGCACGAGTAGGATATTGAGCAAATGGGGACCAGCCTACCAGTATACAGCAGCCATTTTTAATTCATTTATATTACAGAATGGAAAAAGAGTTGTGTATCATGAAGATATGATGGTTCATCAATATGTTTTTTCAAACAGAAGTGCTTAAAAATAATTTAAAATCATAGTTTACTAGATGATGGTTACAAGGAAAAGATCATTTATAAAATAAAAGAATGTTTTGGGAGTGATTGAGACATTACATTTTGCACAGTAACTTATAATTTAGAAGATCACAAGAACATATTGGAAGCCCAAATAGTAGCATATTTCCAATTTTAGAGTAATTAGAGGTGGTTATAAAGATCTATCTAATGATGGGAGAGATTTGGTCTTATTTTGTAATTAAATTCAAAGGAATTATAATGCTACTAGGAAGTTATGTTACACCTGAAACGCTATTGAGAATATAAGAAGAAAAAGACTTCCCCTAGATATTCATTTGAAAACAGATGGAACCAATCATGAGGAAATGCTTCCTTTACAAGAGAACGTCACTCTGAGAATACTGTCATGTTGATAAATAGATGAAGAAGATGTGGGATATATTTTCAATGGGCTACTACTCAGCAATCGAAAAGAATGACATCTTGCCATTTGCAAAGTGGATGGAACTAGAGTAAATTCTGCTAAACAAAATAAGTCAGAAAAAGACAAATATCATATGACTTCACTCATATGTAGAATTTAAGATACAAAACAGATGAACATAAGGGAAGGGAAGCAAAAATAATATAAAAAAAAGAGATGGAGACATACCACAAAAGATTCTTAAGTACAGAGAACAAACTGAGGGTTGCTAGTGGGATGTTGGGTGGGGGAAGGGCTAAAGGAATAAGGGGAATTAAGGAAGACACTTGCTGGGATGAGCACTGGGTGTTAAATGTAAGTGATGAATCACTATTCTATCCCCCCAAAAATATTTTGATTAAAAAGCTAAAAAATATAAATATATACTTAAATATAAACAAACAGATAAATAAATAAAAATGGACCATGTTTATTTGGAAAAAGAATACTGTCATGAAGGATGCTGGGAAGATGGTGGAGTAGGAGGGTCCTAGGCTTACGTCATCTCAGGGATACAGCTAGGAAACAGTCACATCAGGGGAACTAACCTATAAACATCCCCAAGACCGGCAGAAGAGACAGTCCACACTTAAGCGGTCAGAGTAGCTACACTGGAAAGGGTAGGGGAGTGCAAAAGCAGGCTGGTACCAAACTCCCAAGGAGACCAAACACAAATGGGGGGGAGACCACAAAGGCAGAGATGGGAGAGGATCAGACCCCACACCATCTATCCCAGATACAGGGACCTGCACTGAGAAGATGAATTCCCATAATATTTGGCTTTGGAGAGAAAGGGAGGCAAGATGGCGGAGAAGTAGGGAACTCCATACATTTAACTCGTCCCCATCTCTCAAATGGAGACAGCCTGAAGCCATAGCAACTCTTACAGAATCAAGGAGTTTGGGATGAAAAGGAGACAGAGTCCACTGGGAAAAATCTAATAGTGTGAGTGCGAAGTGGGGAAGATAAAATCGGACCTGACCGGAGACACAGAGGGAAGGGGGGATCGCCCTCTGTGGGGAGCCGTAGTAAGTCTAGGGGAAAAAAGAGTGGCCAAAACTGCTCCAGACACTGTCCCTGTCACTGGAGAAAAAACCTCCACTAGGAACACAGAGGGATCCGGTTTCCTGCTCTCCAGCTGACCCTACGTGGGACGCACTCATCCCAGGAGACTCCCGGGGAAACTGCTCCCCGCTCACCAGCTCGACCTGGAGGGGACGCAGTGGCCGTGCCTTTGTGCTTCTGGCTTGGCTGTATCCCAAGGCGGGAGATGAGAGGCTTAAAACTCCTCTGAGGGACTCGCCTGCGACTTGGGATATAGAACACAGGACACCTTGGCTATAACCTCGGCACAGGAGATGACACCCACGGGAGTGAGTTGCAAAGCTTGGTTTGGGAAGGGGCTGGGGCGCCAACACTTTTCTCCCCACAACCACCAAGCAGAACCCCTGCGGGAACGCACCGGACCAAACAACCAAACAATGCCCATTCCCGCTAGAGAGCAGCCTTTTTTTTTTTTTTCCTGAAGCCTGGGAGAGACCAAAATGGATGCACTGCTCTGGAGACTGGCTTGCTTAAACAATAACATGTAATCAAATCTCTAGATGTAAATTCTAACCTCCACTGCTACCTTTTTATCTCTTTCTCTCTGGAGTAATCAGAGTGTAGAGTTTCTCTGAGTAGCATCATCGTCATTTCTTTTGCCTCCTCTCCAACCATATTCCACTCTTTCTTTCTTTGAAAAAAGCTTCTTACTCCTCCTGCCTGATCATTTCATTTCAAATTTTGCTTCATCCCCGTCCTGTCATTTCTCTCTTTCTCTATGCTCTTCCACCAGCACTGCATACACCCGGCTATTTATTTGTAGCTGGGAAATCTGGTTATATGCTTTAGACTGTCCTTTGTCTATTGGGTTTCTTCTTTTTCCTTTTCTTTTCTTCTTTTTTATGTATTTTTATTTCTTATTATTCACCTTCCCTCCTTCCTCTCTTCTTTTTTCTTTTTCATTTTCCCTTTCACTTTGCGTGTTTGTTGGAGTTGTCTGTGCGTTTGGGTGCCTTTGTTCCCTATGTGTTTGTCTGTCTGTTTTCTTCTCCAGGGCTACCCCAAGAAACAAGCCAAAGTACACATGGTGGAGAGTCCCAAATACACTACGAGTAGGAAAATAATATAACCAAGGTCTCAACAAGAGAGACCCAGAGATACCATTCAAAGAACACTTTCTGAACCGACAAGCCCTGACAGTCAAAGAGTCTTCTTTGTTACAGTAGCACTCACAGGTTCAGAGAGCATAACAAGCTTTTAAAACTAACAAGTGATAGAAAGCTAACCAAAATGATGAAATGAAATAGTTCCCCTCCAAAGATTTTCCAGAAAGAATTGACAGCTAAAGAACTGCTCAAAACAGATATAAGCAAAATAACAACAAGAATTTAGAACAATAGTCATAAAATTAATTGCTGGGCTTGAAAAAGGCATGAAAGACATCAGAGAAACTATTGCTACAAAGACTAAGGAGCTTAAAAATAGTTGTGATGAATTAAAAATGCGATAAATGAGACGCAAAATAAAATGGAGGCATCCAATGCACGGATTGAAGAGGCAGAAAGGAGAATAAGTGATTTAGAAGACACAATTATAGAAAAAGAGGAAGCTGAGAAAAAGAGAGGTAAACTGATCCATGAACACGAAAGGAGAGTTCGAGAGCTCAGTGAACAAATCAAACAGAATACTATCCATATCATAGGAATTCCAGAAGAGGAAGGGAGAGGGAAAGGCGCTGAAGGAGTCCTTGAACAAATCATAGCAGAGAGCTTCCCCAAGCTGGGGAGGGAAGTACATGTTGAAATCCAAGAGGCACAGAAAACTCCCTTCAGACGTAACTTGAATCAATCTTCTGCATGACATATCATAGTGAAATGGCAAAATATCAGGACAAAGAGATAATTCTGAAAGCAGCTAGGGAGAAAAGGGCCCTAACATACAAAGGGAAACCTATCAGAGTGGTGATAGACCTATCTAATAAAACTGCCAGAAAGGAATGGCAGATCATCAATGTGATGAACAGAAAAAATATGCAGCAAGGAATCCTCTATCCAGCAAGCCTGTCATTCAGAATACAAGGAGAGATCAAAGTCTTTCCAAATAAACAAAAATGGAAAGAATTTGTCACCACTAAATCAGCCCTACAAGAAACAATGAGGGGGACTCTCTGAGGGAAATGTTGAAAGAAACACAAGATGCTAGAGACACCACCACAAGCATGAATACCACAAATGAAACAATGACTCTAAACCCATATATTTCAATAAGAACACAATGTAAATGGACTAAATGCTCCAATCAAAAGACATAGGGTAGCAGAATGGATACAAAAATAAAATCTATTTGCTGTCTACAAGAAACTCATTTTAGACTGGAGGACACCTTCAGGTTGAAAGGAAAGGGATGGAGAAATATCATGCTACTGGAAGTAAAAAAAAAAGAAAGCTGGAGTAGCTATACTTATATCAGACAAACTGGACTTTAAAGTAATGACAGTAACAAGGGATGAAGAAAGGCACTATGTAATAATTAAAGGGTCTATCCATCAGGAAGAGCTAACAATTATAAATGTCTACGCATCAAATATGGGAGCACCTAAATACATAAAACAACTAACCACAAAAAGACACACTCTTATAGATAAGAACGTGCTAATATCAGGGAACTTTAATATTCTACTTACAACAATGGACAGATCAACTAGACAGAAAATCAATAAAGACACAATGGACTTAAACGACTATTGGGATCAGATGGATTTGACAGATATACTTAGAACTCTACATCCTGAGGCCATGGAATTCACTTTCTTCTCAAGTGCACATGGCACATTCTCCAATATAGATCACATACTGGGACATAAAGCAGCCCTCCATAAATATCAAAGAACTGAGATCATACCAAGTGCACTTTGAGAGCACAATGCTATGAAACTCGAAATCAATCACAGGAAGATGACTGGAAAACCCACCAAAACATGGAAGTTAAAGAAAACCTTATGAAAGAACGAATGGGCCAATGAGGCAATTAGAGAATAAATTAAAAAATATATGGAAGCATATGAAAATGAGAATACAACAATCCAAACTCTATGGGATGCAGCAAAAGCAGTCCTAAAAGGAAAATACGTTGCACTCCAGGTCTATTTCATTTTTTTCAATGCTTTATTTATTTCTAGGAGAGAGAGAGAGAGAGTGTGTGTGTGTGAGAAGGGGAGCGTCAGAGAGAGAGGGAGTCGCAGACTGAAACAGGCTCCAGGCTCTGAGCTGGCAGTCAGCACAGAGCCCAACGCGGGGCTTGAACCCACGAACCGCGAGATCATGACCCAAGTGAATGTCGGACGCTTAACCGACTAAGCCACCCAGGCGCCCCTCTCCAGGTCTATTTCAAAAAACTAGAAAAAACACAAGCGCAAAATCTAAGGGCACACCAAAAGCAACTAGAGGGAGAGCAACAAGAGCACCCCAAACCCAGTAGAAGAAAAGAAATAATAAAAATCAGGGTAAAAATAGGGGCGCCTGGGTGGCTTAGTCGGTTAAGCGTCCGACTTTCGCTTGGGTCATGATCTCGCAGTTCGTGGGTTCGAGCCCCGCGTCGGGCTCTGTGCTGACTGCCAGCTCAGAGCCTGGAGCCTGTTTCAGTCTGTGACTCCCTCTCTCTCTGACCCTCCCCTGCTCACGCTGTATCTCTCTCTCTCCTAAAAATAAATAAAAAAAAAACATTAAAAAAATCAGGGCAAAAATAAACAATATAGAAACCAAAGAAACAGTTGAACAGATCAATGAAACCAAGAGTTGGTTTTTTGAAAAAATGAACGAAATTCACAAACCTCTAGCTAGGCTTCTCAAAAGGAAAAGAGAGAGCAGTCAAATAGACAAAATCATGAATGAAAATAGACTCCTTACAACCAACACCTCAGAAATATTAAGAAAAACTATATGCCAACAAACTGGACAACTTAGAAGAAATGGACAAATTCCTAAACATGCACTTACTACCAAAATTCACACGGGAAGAGATAGAAAACCTAAACAGACCCATAACAAGTGAGGAAATCGAATCAGTTATTAAAAATCTCCCAACAAATAAGAGCCCGGGGCCAGATGGCTACCCTGAGGCATTCTATCAGACATGAAAAACAGGATTAATACCCATTCTTCTCAAATTATTCCAAAAAATAGAAATCAAAGGAACAGTCCAGACTCGTTTTGGAAGCCAGCATCACTTTGATTCCCAAGCCAGACAGATACCCAGTAAAGGAGAACTACAGGCCATATCCTTGATGAAAACAGATGCAAAAGTCCTCAACAAGATACTTGCATATGGAATTCAATGGCACATAAAGAGAATTATCCACGAAGATCAAGTGGAATTCATTCCTGGGATACAGGGCTGTTTCAATATTGGCAAATGAATCAATGTGATACATCACAACAACAAAAGAAAAGATACAAACCATATGATCCTGTCGATACATGCAGAAAAAGCATTTGACAAAATACAGCATCTCTACTTAATAAAGACGCTCGAGAAAGTCGGGATAGAAGGAACTTATTTAAACATCATAAAAGCCATCTATGAGAATCCCTCAGCTAACATCATCCTCGATGGGGAAAAACAGATCTTTCCACCTGAGATCAGGAACACAACAGGGATGTCCACTCTCACCACTGTTTTTTAACATAATGCTGGAAGTCCTAGCATCAGCCATCAGACAACAAAAGGAAATCAAAGGCATCAGAATTGGCAAAGAAGCGGTGAAAGTCTCACTTTTTACAGACGACATGACACTCTACATAGAAAACCCGACAGACTCTACCAGAAGCCTACTAGAACTGATCCAAGAATTCAGCAAAGTTGCAGGCTACAAAATCAATGTACAGAAATCGGTTGCATTTTTATATACCAATAATGAAGCAACAGAAAGAGAAATCAAGAAGCTGATCCTATTCACAATTGTACAGAAAACCATAAAATACCTCAGAATAAACCTAGCCAAGGATATAAGAGATACGTATGATGAAAACTATACAAAACTTATGAAGGAAATTGAAGAAGACAAAAAGACATGGAAAAACATTCCATGCTCATGGGTTGAAAAAATAAATATAGTTAACATGTCATTACTACCCAAAGCAATCTACACATTCAATGCAATTCCAATCAAAATTGCACCAGCATACTTCTCAAAACTAGAACATACTATCCTAAAATTTGTATGGAACCACAAAAGACCCTGAATAGCCAAAGTAATATTGGAGGAGAAAACCCAAATGGGAGGCATCACCATCCGAGACTTTAGCCTCCACTACAAAGTTGTCATCATCAAGACAGTATGCTATTGGCACAGAAACAGACACATACAACAATGGAATAGAATTGAGAACTCAGAATTGGACTCAAAGGTATACAGCCAACTAATCTTTGATAAATCAGGAAAGAGTATCCAATGGAAAAAAGACAGCCTCTTTAACAGATGGTGCTGGGATATCCTGGACAGCAACATGCAGAAGAATGAAACTAGATCATTTTCTCACACCATACACAAAAATAAACTCAAAATGGACAAAGGACCTGAACGTGAGACAGGAAACTATCATCACCCTAGAGCCTAGAGAAGAAAGCAGGAAACAACCTCCTTGACCTCCACCGCAGCAACTTCTTACTTAACACATCCCCAAAAACAAGAAAATCAAGAGCATTAATGAACTATTGGGACCTCATCAAGAATAAAAGCTTCTGTACGGCAAAGGAAACAATCCGTAAAACTACTAGGCAACCGACAGAATGGGAAAAGACATTTGTAAATGACATATCAGCTAAAGGGCTAGTATGCAAAATCTATACGGAAGTCTCCAAACTCCACACAAGAAAAACAAGCAAACTAATACAGAAATGGGCAGAAGATATGAACAGACACTTCTCCAAAGAGGACATCCAGATGGCCAACAGACACATGGAACAATGCTCAGCATCCCTCCTCATCAGGGAAATACAAATCAAAACCACACTGATATACCATCTCACGGTGGTCAATGTGGCAAAAATGAGCAAATCAGAAAACTCTAGGAAATCAAAAATGAGCTGGCGAGGATGTGGGAAAGAGGCACCCTCCTACACTGTTGGCGGGAATGTAAGCTGGTGCAGCCCCTGTGGAAAACAGTGTGGAGGTTCCTCAAAAAATTAACAATAGAACTCCCCTATGACCCAGCAATAGCACTGCTAGGAATTTACCCAAGGGATACAGGAGTGCTGATGCATAGGGGTACATGGAACCCAATGTTCATAGCAGCACTCTCAACAATAGCCAAAACATGGAAAGAGCCTAAGTGTCCATCAGTTGATGAATGGATCAAGAAGATGTGGTTTATCTATATAGTGGAATACTACATGGCAATGAGAAAGAATGAAATCTGGCCATGTGTAGCAACATGGATGGACCTTGAGGATGTTATGCTGAGTGAAATAAGTCAGGCAGAGAAGGACAGCTACCTTATGATTGCACATATAGGAGAATTACGAGGAACTTAATGGAGGACCATGGGGGAGAAGAAGGTGGGAAACGGGGGGAGAGGGAGTTAGTCAAACCATGAGAGAGTCTTGAATGTTGAGAACAAACTGAGGACTGATGGGTATTGGGGAGAGCGGAAGGGTGGGATGGGCATGGAGGAGGGCACTTGTGGGGATGAGCACTGGGTGCTATATGGAAACCACCTTGACAATAAACTGTTAAAAAATAAATATAGTAAATAAATGACCTTCTCAAATAAACTGAAATAAAATTTTCACATTGAGTCAAGGTGGGAAGGAGGATGAGACCCATGTCCTGTCATCCCATCCAGCCTCAACTCTTCAGGTAGGGGGATGCTGTAAGAGGTGGGAGGGTCCGCAGTCAGGGGAGGGGCATGAGCTCCACAACCCTCAGGGACAGGTGACTAGCTGCCTGGGGTAGCACAGGAGAATACCCTCCTGTCACCCCTTCAGACCACCTTCTGTCCTTAAAGCTATGGTTCTTTCTAGGCCACACGATGATCACCCACAGGAACAGACTGTACAACAGAAATCAGGCTACTGCACGTCACCATGTGTTCCTTACCTCTCCTTAGGGGACCTGCGTCTCTGGCCTTCCAGGCACTAGTTTCTGCCTTGCGTGTCCCTCAGGAAGCCTCTTTCCTTTCATCCTGTCCAGTCTTGGATACAGAAAAAGAACGGACTTCCTTAAGAGTTGAAGCACCACGTACTCTACTAGACAACAAACAGCGCAGGCATCATCCCTCAAACCACCCATAAAGAGGCAAGTCAAACTACCACACCTGTGTTTCAAGTAGGCGATCTCCCTGCTCTGCTCTGCTATATCCCTCTCCCAGATATGAGTCTTGATCTAGGGGAGAGAAACACATTCACCTTCAGTCGTGCCAGACTTGGGACCAAAGGAAGAGGTGGTAAAAGAAAACCCTTATCCCGTCGTGATGAGCATCCTTCTCACGAACTGCAATCTGAAAAAGTCAACAATGAATAGCCCGTGTTTAGGGATTATGAGGGCCACTACGCTCACCCTCATGAGGTGCAAAGGGTTCATTATGTCAGGTAGAACTCAGGTTACCTGGTTTCTGAAGGTGAGCTGTGCCTGCTGCAGCTAGTCTCGTGTTTGTTCAGCTTGTTACTTGTGAGTTGCAACTGCTCTCATCAGATAAGACCCAATATTGGGTATGATTTTAAATAATCTGCCCATGTTCCCATCAACCTCATATCTGTCCCCTGATACAATTTATTATTACACATGAAACACTTTTCACATGATTATAAATGTATAGTAGGCTCAAAGCTATTGTTCCATCCTTTCCTATATACTCATTATTCCACGCTCATAGGGTTCAGAGTTCATAAAATTCCTTCCCTTTGTCAATCTTTCCCTAATTCATCATGTGACAATTGTCTTTGATCACAAAGCTCTAGGGGCGCCTGGGCGGCTCAGTCAGTTAAGCGACCAACTTCGGCTCAGGTCATGATCTCACAGTTCATGGGTTTGAGCCCAGTGTGGGCTTTGAGCCAACAGCTAGCTAAGAGCCTGGGACCTGCTTCACATTCTGTATCTCCCTCTCTCTGACCCTCCCCTGCTCACGCTGTCTCTCTCTTTCTCTCTCAGAAATAAATAAAAACATTTTAAAACATCTCTATTTTCCTTTAACTTATATCTTCACTATGTTTCCCAGGGTTGCAAAACCAAGGCCATTAAATTTCACCATCATGTGGATGGGTATCATTCATCCTACAACATACTGCTTTTCCTATGGATTATGACAGTTGACACCACCCCTCAGGAAAGTCGGCATGGATGAAGTTTCCACAGTCTGGCCATTGCTTGAGATTCGCAGATGTTTAGAAACTGAACCATTTTAGGGGCGCCAGGGTGGCTCAGTTGGTAAAGCATCCGACTTTGGCTCCGGTTATGATCTCACAGTTTGTGGGTTCAAGCCCCACATCGGGCTCGGTGCTGACAGCTAGCTTAGAGACTGGAGCCTTTTTCAGATTCTGTATCTCCCTCTCTCTCTGACTCTCCCCTGCTCATGCTGTCTCTCTCTCAGAACAAAAATAAATAAATAAAACCGAATCATTTTGTTCTTTCTAAAACTGACCTTCTTTTATCTGTTAATACTCTATGCATATGTCCTCTGAATTTTTGTATATATTACTATGTAGAGTCTAAACATTGTAAAAGGGTTAAAAACAAAAAATGAACAGAGGTTTCATGAGCTGCTGGTAATTGGTAGCTGAACACACTTGTAGTTGTTTATTTCATCTGTAGCTAGGTTCCAATTTTGGCTGCAGCTGCCAGCTGATTCTTCCTTGCCTCCAGTTCACAGTGTGTCATTTTCGGCTTCCTAAGATGGGAAAGATATATACACAGTAAAGATCAAGGTCCAGAAATTCTGCCTTTTTACATCCCAGCACGCTCAAAGGCCTATTCAAATATGCCTTGCTCCACCTCTCCCATAAATGCACAAACTGACAACACCATCAGAGAAATGAAGCGAACACCCCATTTGAGTTAAAGAAAATTCAACCTCTGTCTGCTGCCACATCTCTGCTTTCAGGGCTGTCTTTCTAGTCATCTGCTTCTACTTCGTCATCATAAAGTCATCAAATAGCATTGCACTTTGTGCCTTCCCAGAATTGGTCTTTTGTTTGAGATGGTGAAGACTCATTACAGCAATGTGACAAACCACGTGTGACCAACTGTACCCATTAGAATGAAGAAGGGTAGTATTACAGCTCCTCTAGTCTTATACCTCCTGGTATTCAGTCCAAAAGTTGTACCCTGACACAGGCCATCATCCTGAAAGACGACCTTCCAGGATATGGCTTCACCAACATTGCAGCTCATGCCCAGACATCGCTAGGGGTCAGGAGTGCAACCCTGCCTCCAACTTCACATATCCTGGTGGAGGAAAAGGCCAATCTCAGAGCAATATATCCTGAAGTATGACCTGATATAAACTGTCAAATGGTCTGGGTTTATCTCCAGGAAACAGATTTCATATGGAAAATTTTCAATTTCATGGTGCCAACATACTTTAACAAGACTGAGTTCATCGACAGTGAAGGCAACAAAGAGAAATGCGTAGAAAGGCTGGTTTGCTGTGTTGCCCTCAGACTATTTTGTCTATGGTGTTATTTAAATGGTTTCTACTTGACATTTGGTGTACACGTGAGGAATTAAAAATCTCTTAGAAACGGAGATGAAATCACTAGATAGAGAAAAGCACATGCATTTCCTTCTGGTGTCTCAGGAAGTCCTTCAACAAATGCTTTCTGGGGTGGTTGTAGTGTAATGGCTCTGTTGTAAGAGGTTGAAGATAGAAAGGTGGTCAGGGCACTGTACCCACTTCCAGAAAGAGCTACAAACTAGCAAAAACAAGATGCCGGTGAGACAGAGTAGGCCCTTACCCCAGGTGTGGGAAGGACTAACATAAAGCTGAGTCTCCAGGGAAGAGAAGGAAGAGTTTATTTCCCATCATGAATGAGTGACCCTAAAGTCCCTGATCTCCTCCTGAGAAGAAAAGGAACTACTGCACAAAGGAGGAAACATGTGAGGGAATGCACAAATTTCTAACGACCCCATGAAGACACATGAGACCAAGATGGAGAAGAAGGAATCCCAGGATGAATCCAGACTGGAAGTTGGACCTAATCTCCCTAGGACTCATCAATGATTTGGAGGGCATATATTGGAACTGTAAAGAAGCTGAGTAACTTTATGGGCACAGACTTAGAAGGAAACACGTGTAGTACAGGAGCAGTCAGCAAAGACGAGACCTAGTTCAAAGCTGCAGGCTTTGGTCAAGGCCCAGAGGAGTTACAATTAAAAATCAGGGAACAGGAAACAATTCAGTTTTCTTAGTGATTGGGCCTGCAGCAAACAATCTCACTGGCAGAATGGACCATGTCTGGTCCTGAACAAAAATGACCTAATTGCTAGATGACAAAACAATGTGATGGGATTGAAACCTATAGGATAATGTAGATGGATCCAGAGTGGATCCAAGTATCAATGATATTCATACTGGTACCTTCCCTCTTCTGCCCCAAATACTTGACACAATGTGTGACAAGCACTTAGGACAGAAAGGAAAATGCAAATTACAGAAAGCAAGGTAGGAAGGGCAGGCACCATTCTACAGAATGCATTTGGCAAATATACTCTGGACGCAGTTCCTAAAGAAATAGAATTATCTCTACTGGCCACCACATTCATTTATACCACAGTACTTGAAACAATTATCACATGAATATCTTACTTTACTGTAGCCACTTTTCTTTGTTCATAGAATTCTTTCAGGATATATGCTTTCTCCTTCAGCTATCTGACTTTTACTTCCCTTGTTGCTTTCACAGTCCTTAATGCATTACATTGGTCTTCCAGGGCCTTTTTATTTTCTGTAAAAAAAAGGGGGAGGTTCTTTATAAGCATGCACATGACCTGAATCTTTATTGTGATGAGTCAGAAAACGGTCAAGAACCATGAAGGCATGAAGGTATTCTTTTCCTTTCTAATGCAAGAAGAAGGGGGAAAAAGTTGGGGAGAGGGAAGGAGGAAGCCATGAGAGACCCTTGAATGCTGAGAACTGAGGGCTGATGGGGGTTGGGGAGAGGGGAAGGGGGTGATGGGCATGGAGGAAGGCACTTGTTGGGGTGAGCACTGGGTGTTATATGTAAACCAACTTGACAATAAACTATTTAAAAAATTTTACAAAATGAAAAAAATATATAACTAGAAGGCAAAGATGGTGGAAAATAGTTCATGTCTAACAGCTCATAAATGGCTTTCTTAGTGGTATACATATGTTTATATATATTTTATATACATATGTATATGTGTGTGTATTTGTTTCCCCAATTCACGTTGAAAATTCACTGTGCAGCATTAAGAGAGAAACACACTATGGGGCACCTGGGTAGCTCAGTGAGTTGAGCATCAGGCTCTTGATTTGGGGTCTGGTCATGATTCCTGGATCATGGGATCCAGACCTCTGTTGGGCTCTACACTGAGCATGGATCTTGCTTAAGATGTTCCCTCTTTCCCTCTGACCCTCTCCCTCACTCGCAAGCCCTCTCTCACTAAAATAAAAAATTAATAAAGAATATTTTTTAAAACATTTAAAGGAAAGTGTTATATAGTTTGGCGATCACACTTTCTCACCTATATTTGGGGATTTTCTACATATCTTAGAGGGGAGAGCTGAATGTTGTGATAATTACCTAGTTCTGAAAACAAAAGGTAACTCCTAGTCCTTGAAATAACACAACTCATCATGCTGGTCCTAGTGAAATTCTATTTCAGAAAGAGGTTTGGTTCCCAGAGGCCCACTCTCTACTGTGGTAAACAGCAAGCGAATATGTCGTGCTCACCTCACCCAATGAACAAAAAGCCCCCAAATCCAAATTACAGTAAAACTCAGCAGCCAAGTCTTACCACTTTCTAATTTTTGACATGCCTCTCTCCATCTCTGAGATTTAAGATAGCACATTCACTTTCTAGGGTGTCATTTAAAATTTCATTAAGTTGGTCACCTGGGTACCTAAGTCGGTTAAGCATCTGACTTCAGCTCAGGTTGTCATCTCATGGTTTGTGAGTTTGAGACCCGGTTGGGCTCTGTGCCGATAGTTCAGAGCTTAGAACCTGTTTCAGATTCTGTGTCTCCCTCTCTCTCTGCCCCCACCCTGCTTGTACTCTGTCTCTGTCTTTCAATAATAAACATGAAAGAAACTTTTTAATGCTATTAAAGTGCTCAACTATTTTGATGTTCTCCTTCAACAAAACATGTTGAATGAGTGAGTAATAATAACTTGTTACATTTACTTGTTTCATTAGAATACAATCTAGGCAAAGAAGGGATTCTTATCTTCGATTTAAGATCTTCATCAGAGAGAAATTTACTTTCTCTCTTATTTTCCTGAAGACATTTCTTTAATTCATTGTCCTATGAAAGAAATTAGAATTTTTAAAAAAAGCAAAGTACTAGATAAACATGTCTTCTAATGTGTGACTGACTCCTTTCACAAATAAAGAGGTAGCTCTTTACATTTGTGAAGTGTGTCTTGAATTCATAGTGTTTATAGAACACATGAAATAGGTCAGTAGGATTATCTACTAGAATGGAAATAACCAAAATGAAATCATAAAAAAAAAATTTGAAAGGATAATGGTACCTTCTGTTCCCAAATGGATATTTCGTCAGCATGTAAATTTCTCTGTTTTCATTCTTAAAAGTGTAGGGGTGCCTGGGTGGCTCTGTCGGTGAAGCGACCAACTTCGGCTCAGGTCATGATCTCACAGTTTGTGAGTTCAAGCCCTGCATTGGGCTCTCTGCTGACAGCTCAGAGCCTGGAGCCTGATTCATATTCTGTGTCTCCCTCTCTCTCATTGCTCCTAACCTGTTCGTTCGTTTTCTCTCTCTCTCTCTCTCAAAAATAAATAAACATTAAAAAATAAGTGTTGATCTTCTGGGGCGCCTGGGTGGCTCAGTCGGTTAAGCGTCTGACTACAGCTCAGGTCATGATCTTGCGGTTCGTGGGTTCGAGCCCCTCATCGGGCTCTGTGCTGACAGCTAGCTCACAGCCTGGAGCCTGCTTCAGATTCTGTGTCTCCCTCTCTCTCTGACCCTCCCCTGCTCAAGCTGTCTCTCTCTCTCAGAAATAAAACATTAAAAATTAAAAAAAGAAGAGTATTGATCTTCTCATTTATTCGCTGTAAACTAACTAAAAGGAGATAAAACCTTTTCTAAGGTTGTTACCAAACCAGTGACATCAAGTAATCCCAGTGTATTAGCAGCACAGACATGATCTGACAGGTGGGTGTAACGAAAACTTTAGCTTTCCCTTTGTGCCTGAGGAAATCAAGTTTTAGCACGATTAAGAAAACCTTATTTCAGGGGCACCTGGGTGGCTCAGTCGGTTAAGCCTCCAACTTCAGCTCAGGTCATGATCTCACGGTTCGTGGGTTCGAGCCCTGTGCTGACCGTTAGCTCAGAACCTGGAACCTGTTTCAGAATCTGTGCCTCCCTCTCTCTCTGACCCTCCCCTGTTCACATTGTCTCTCTCTCTCTCTCAGAAATAATTAAAAATATTAAAAAAAAGAAAACCTTATTTCAATGAGAGTAATATTTAAAATACTGTCTACAACGGAGAAATGCAATAAAATACCTTCTAATTTCTGTCCCATCTGGAAGCATCCTTCCTGGAAAATTCAGTCACTTCAAATACTTATGTCAGCACCAGAGATGAAACAGAAAAATCGAATCCTATTAACTTATATTTCTCTCCTCCAATTATTAAGGTACATAAGTAGGTCCTTGCAAATAAACAAATAAAAGCAAACAAAACCAACATTTAGTCTTGGTTTGAGCCACTTACAGCAACAGGTACTATTTGGAATTCCACATAAGGAAAGGTCAAACTGCTGACTAACTATCAAAAGGCCTTGGATGATTTCCTGCTGCTCACAGATTGCCTTACAAGAACCCTAGCCTGGGGACCCTGGAGGACAAGGTCTTTAGACTCAAACACACCTGGATACAATCTCAGCTTTCCACGTAGTTGCTGGAGGATTGGATTAATGGCAATTCCTAGAAGACAAACATTTTTTCATCCCAACATGAGAATGTTGCCCTACAACCTTACAAGAATATTATTCAAGGGGGATTCTGGCAAGATGGCAGAGAAGTAGGAAGCTCCATACTTGCACTCGCGCCCATACCTCACAGGGAGAAGAACTGAAGCCATCGGAAACCTTACAAAACCCGAGAGATTGGGAGAAAAAGGACGCAGAATCCACTGAGAAATCCTTCTAATGGCTACCTCAAGAAACAAGCCAGAGTACACAAGGTGGAGAGTCCCAAATATCACTACGAATAGGAAAATAAAATAACGAAGGTCCCAACGAGAGAGACCAAGAGATACCATTCAAAAAACACTCTCTGAAAGGATAGGCCCTGGACAGTCAAAGAGTCTTCTTGGATATAGCAGCGCTCATGGATACAGAGACCATAACAGGTCTTTAAAACCAATAAGAGTCGGAAAGCTCACTAAAATGACGAAACGAAAGAGCTCTCTTCCAAAGAAACTCCAAGAAGAAATGACAGCTAATGAACTGCTCCAAACAGATATCAGCAGCATAACTGAACAAGATTTTAGAATCATAATGGTAAAATTAATAGCTGGGCTTGAAAAAAACATAGGGGACATCAAAGAAACTATGGCTGCAGACAGAATGGAAAATAAAAATAGGCATGAAGAATTAAAAAATGCGATAAATGAGATACATAATAAATTAGAGGCCTCCAATGCACGGATTGAAAAGACAGAAAGGAGAATAAGTGATTTAGAAGACACATTATAGAAAAACAAGAAGCTGACAAAAAAGAGACAAACTGATCCAAGAACATGAAAGAAGAGTTCGAGAGCTCAGCGACACGGTCAAATGCAACAATATCCATATCATAGGAATCCCAGAAGAGAAAGAGAGGGGGAAAGGTGCTAAAGGAGTCCTGGAACAATTTAGAGCAGAGAACTTCCCCGACCTGGGAAAAGAAGTAAACGTTGAAATACAAGAGGCACAGAGGACGCCCCTCAGACGTAATCTGAATCAACGTAATGCTGAATCTGCACAGCATATCCTAGTAAAAATGGCAAAATATAAGGACAAAGAGAAAATTTTGAAAGTAGCTAGGGAGAAAAGGGTCCTAACATACAAAGGGAAACCTATCAGAGTGGTGACAGACCTATCTACTGAAACGTGGCAGGCCAGGAAGGAATGGCAGGAGATCTTCAATGTGATGAACAGAAAAAATATGCAGCCAAGAATCTTCTATCCAGCAAGCCTGTCATTCAAAATAGAAGGAGAGCTAGAAACCTTTTAAATAAACAGAAATTTAAAGAATTTGTCAACACTAAGCCAGCCCTACAAGAAATCCTGAGGGGGACGCTCTGAAGGAAAGGTTGTAAGGAACAAAGATACCAGAGACACCACCACAAGCATAAACGCCACAAAGGATGCAAAGACTCTAAAACCACATATCTCAATAATAACACTGAATGTAAATGGGCTGAATGCTCCAATCAAAGACATAGGGTGGTAGAATGGATTGAAAAACAAAATCCACCTATATGCTGTTTACAAGAAACTCATTTTAGACTGGAAGATACCTTCAGATTAAAAGTAAGGGGATGGAAGGGCGCCTGGGTGGCTTAGTCGGTTAGGCGTCTGACTTTCGCTTAGGTCATGATCTCGCGGTTCGTGGGTTCGAGCCCCGCGTCGGGCTCTGTGCTGACTGCCAGCTCAGAGCCTGGAGCCTGTTTCAGTCTGTGACTCCCTCTCTCTCTGACCCTCCCCTGCTCACGCTGTCTCTCTCTCTCCTAGAAATAAATAAAAATATTTAAAAAAAAAAGCAAGGGGATGGAGACATATACATCATGCTACAGGAAATCAAATGAAAGCCAGAGTAGCTATACTTATATCAGACAAACTGGACTTCAAATTAAAGACAATAACAAGAGATGAAGAAGGGTATTACATAATAGTTACAGGGTCCATCCATCAGGAAGAATTAACAATCATAAATGTCTATGCACCGAATATGGGAGCACCTAAATATATCAAACAATTAATCACAAACAGAAACAGGCTCATAGATAAGAATGTGCTAATAGCAGGGAACTTCAATACTCCACTTACAGCAATGGATAGGTCAACCAGACAGAAAATCACTAAAGAAATAATGGAAAAAATAGGAAGTGAAGGAAAACTCCCAGACTCATTTTATGAAGCCAGCATCACTCTGATTCCCAAGCCAGACAGAGACCCAGCAAAAAAAGAGAACTACAGGCCAATATCCTTGACGGATGCAAAAATTCTCAAGAAGATCCTTGCAAATTGAATTCAACAGCACATAAAAAGAATTATCCACCAAGATCAAGTGGGATCCATTCCTGGGTTACAGGGCTGGTTCAACATTTGCAAATCAATCAATGTGATACATCCACATCAACAAAAGAAAAGATACAAACCATATGATCCTGTCGATACATGCAGAAAAAGCATTTGACAGAATACAGCATCCCTTCTTAATAAAGACTCTAGAGAAATTTGGGATAGAAGGAACCTACTTAAACATCATAAAAGCCATCTATGAGAAGCCTTCAGCTAACATCATCCTCAACGGGGAAAAACTGAGAGCTTTTCCCCTGAGATCGGGAACACGGCAGGGATGTCCACTCTCACCACTGCTGTTTAACATAGTGCTGGAAGTCCTAGCATCAGCCATCAGACAACAAAAGGAAATCAAAGGCATCAGAATTGGCAAAGAGGAAGTCAAACTTTCACTTTTTCGCAGACGACATGATACTCTACATAGAAAACCCGACAGACTACACCAGAAGCCTACTGGAACTGATCCAAGAATTCAGCCAAGTGGCAGGGTACAAAATCAACGTACAGAAATCGGTTGCATTTTTATACACCAACAATGAAGCAACAGAAAGAGAAATGAAGAAGCTGATACCAGTCACAATTGCACAAAAAAACATAAAAACCTAGGAATAAACCTAACCAAGGATACGAAAGATCTATATGATGAAAACTACAGAAAACTTATGAAGGAAATCGAAGAAGACACAAAGAAATGGAAAAACATCGCATGCTCATGGATAGGAAGAGTAAATATAGTTAAAATGTCATTACTACCCAAAGCTATCTACACATTCAATGCAATTCCAATCAAAATGGCACCAACATACTTCTCAAAGCTAGAGCAAACTGTCCAAAACTTTGTATGGAACTACAAAAGACCCCGAATAGCCAAAGTAATACTGAAAAATAAAACCAAAACGGGAGGGATCACCATCCCAGACTTTAGCCTCTACTACAAAGCTGTCATCATCAAAACAGTATGGTGTTGGCACAAAAACAGACGAATAGACCAATGGAACAGAATTGAGAACTCAGAAGTGGACCCAAAAGTATACAGCCAACTGATCTTTGACAAAGCAGGAAAGAATATCCAATGGAAAAAAGACTGCGTCTTTAACAGATGGTGTTGGGAGAATTGGACAGCAACATGCAGAAGAATGAAACTAGATCAATTTCTCACACCATACACAAAAATAAACTCAAAATGGAAAAAGGACCTGAATGTGAGACAGGAAACTATCAACACCCTAGAGGAGAAAGCAGGAAACAACCTCTTTGACCTCCACCACAGCAACCTCTTACTTTTTTTTTAATTTTTTAATGTTTTTATTTGTTTCTAGGAGAGAGAGAGACAGTGTGAGCAGGGGAGGGTCAGAGAGATAAGGAGTCACAGATGAAGCAGGCTCCAGGCTCTGAGCTGGCAGTCAGCACAGAGCCCGACACGGGGCTCGAACCCACGAACCGCGAGATCATGACCTAAGCGAAAGTCGGACGCTTAACCGACTAAGCCACCCAGGCTCCCCAGCAACCTCTTACGTGACACATCCCCCGAAGCAAAGGAATCAAGACCAAAAATAAACGATTTGGACCTCATCAAGATTAAAAGCTTCTGCGCGGCAATGGAAACAACCCACACAAGTAATAGGCAACCAATGGAATGGGAAAAGACAGTTACAAATGACATATCAGATAAAGGGTTGATATCCAGAATCTATAAGGAACTGACCAAACTCCATACCTGAAAAACAACTACCCAGCAAAGAAATGGGCAGAAGATATGAACAGACACTTCTCCAAAGAGGACATCCAGATGGCCAACAAACATGAAACGATGCTCAGCATCCCTCCTCATCAGGGAAATACAAATCAAGACCACACTGAGATACCACCTCATGCCAGTCAGAGTGGCTAAAATGAGCAAATCAGAGAACGCGAGATGCTGTCGAGGATGTGGAGAAACGGGCACCCTCTTACACTGTTGGTGGGAATGTAAAGTGGTACAGCCCCTCTGGAAAACAGTGTGGAGGTTCCTCAAAAAATTCACAATAGAACTCCCCTATGACCCAGCAATAGCACTGTTAGGAATTTACCCAAGGGATATAGAAATGCTGAGGCATAGGAGCACATGTACCCCAATGTTCATAGCAGCACTCTCAACAACAGCTAAAACATGGAAAGAGCCCTAAGGGTCCATCAACGGACGAATGGATCAAGAAGATGTGGTTTATCTATACCATGGCATACTCCACGGCAATGAGAAACAATGAAATCTGGCCATGTGTCGCAACATGGATGGACCTTGAGGGTGTTATGGTGAGCGAAATAAGTCAGGCAGAGGACAAATATCATATGTTTGCACGCATAGGAGGATTAGAGGAACTTAACTGAGGAACAAGGGAGAGAAGAAGGGGGGAAATGGTGGGGGAAAGGGAGAGAGGCAAACCACGAGAGACTCTTGAATGCTGACAAAAACTGAGAACTGATGGATATTGGGGGGGGCGTATGGGCATGGAGGAGGGCACTTGTGGGGATGAGCACTCGGTGTTATGTGGAAACTAATTTGACAATAAACAATTTGTAAAAAATAAATAAATAAATAAATAAATAAACATTTAAAAAGTTTTTTTAAAAAGCTCTACAAATTATTAGTGAAATATTAGCTATATTTATTGTGGAGTATTTTTATTGTGTTTTGAAGATACTTTAAACTCTCTTTACTCCTTTCTTTAAAAAATAAAAGAAACTAGTGATTGTTAATTAAAGAAAAAGAAAAAAGGAAATGGACCCAGAAGCGTATGGCCAATTAATCTTTAGCAAAGCAGGGAAGAATATCCAATGGAAAAAAGACAGTCTCTTCAGCAAATGTTGTTGGGAAAACTGGACAGCGATATGCAAAAGATGAAATTGGGTCAATTTCTTACACCATACACTCAAAGATAAACTCAAAATGGGTGAAAGGCTTAAACATAGCCATCAAAATACCAGAGGAAAAAGGAGTCGAAAACTTCTTTGACCTTGACCACAGCAACTTATTACTTGACGTGTCTTTGGATGCAAGGGAAACAAAAGCAAAAATGAACTATTGGGATCTCAACAAGATAAAAAGTTTCTACACGGTGAAGGAAACAAGCAGAAAAACTAAAAAGAAACTGATGAATGGGAGAAGATATTTGCAAATGACATATCAGATAAAGGGTTAGTATCCAACATCTATAAAGAACTTATCAAACTTAACACCCAAATAACAAACAATCGAATGAAGAAATGGGCAAAAGACATGAATATGCACTTTTCCCAAGAAGACATACAGATGGATAACAGACACATGAAAAAATTGCTCAACATCAGTCATCATCAGTGAAATACAAATCAAAACCACAATGAAATACCCCCTCACACCTGGCAGAATACTAACATTAACTCCGACAATAAAAATGTTGGGGAAGATGCAGACAAAATGGAACCCTTTTGTACTGCTCATGGGAATGCAAACTGGTGTAGCCACTCTGGAAAACAGTATGGAGGTTCCTCAACAAATTAAAAATAGAACTACCCTATGACCCAGCAATTCCACTACTAGGTATTTATTGAAAGGATACAGGTGTCCTGTTTTCAAGGTGCACATGCACCTCAATGTTTACAGCAGCATTATCAATAATAGCCAAGGAAGGTAAAGAGCCCAAAAGTCCATCAACTGATGAATGGATAAAGAAGATGTGCCATATATGGGGCACCTAGGCGGCTTAGTCGGTTAAGTGTCGGACTTCGGCTCAGGTCATGATCTCACAGTTCGTGGGTTCGAGCCCTGTGTTGGGCTCTGTGCTGACTGCTAGCTCAGAACCTGGAGACTGTCTTTGGATTCTGTATTTCCCTCTCTCTCTGACCCTCCCCCGTGCTCTCGCGCTCTCTCTCTCTCTCTCTCTCCCTCTCACTCTCTCTCTCAAAAATAAATTTTAAAAAAGAAGATGTGGTATATATATACAATGGAATATTACTTGGTGATTAAAAAGAATGAAATTTTACCATTTTCAACAATGTGGATAGAACTAGAATGTAGTATACTAAGTGAGGTTAGTCAATTAAAAAAAGACAAATATCATATGTCTTCACTCATCTGTGGAATTTAAGATACAAAACAGATGAACAAAAGGGAAGGGAAGCAAAAAGAATATAAAAAGAGTGAGAAGGACAAACCATAAAAGACTCTGAAATACATAGAAGAAGCTGAAGGTTGCTGAAGGGGTTGTGGGTGGGGACATGGGCTAAATGGGCAAGGAGCATTGAGGAGGACATGTGTTGGGATTAGCCCCCGGTGTTATATGTAGGGAATGAATACCTGGATTCTACTTCTGAAGTCATTACTGCACTGTATGCTAGCTAACTTGGATGTAAATTAAAAAACAAAAGAAACTCCTTCCCTCCCTGTACTATCCCCAATACTGAGAATGTCATGCTACATTGATACAAGTAGAGGAAAATAAATACCAGAAAAGACCAGGGAGAAAGAAGG
Organism: Proteles cristata cristata; assembly: GCA_017311185.1. NCBI lineage: Eukaryota > Metazoa > Chordata > Mammalia > Carnivora > Hyaenidae > Proteles > Proteles cristata. The sequence goes on from JAESUZ010000622.1 coordinate 710,648, forward strand.
AAAAAAAAAAGATTTAGAGAAACAGACTAACTTTTTGCTAGATCCTCAAAACCTTGTTGGAATTCTCTACTGAGCCATTTTTTTATTAATGTTTTTTAAAAATTTTTTTGAGAGAGATAGAGAATGACTGGAGGAGGGGAAGAGAGAGGGAGAGAGAATCCCAAGCAGCCTCTGTGCTGTCAGCACAGAGCTCAACATAGGGCTTGATCCCACAAACCATGAGATTGTGACCTGAACCAAAATCAAAGGTGGACACTTAACTGACTGAGCTACCCAAATGCACCTCCACTGAGCATTTTAATGGCTTTTCCTAAGCCTGATGTTTGAAACAAAATTCAGTCGTATAAAAAAAGCCTCATTAATCTGTTCATGATTGCAACTTTTGACTCCAAATTGTCTTTAATGAAAACTCTGCTCCTCCTTTAGATCTGTGTTTATTAACGTACTAGTCTGGGATCTTTCCCTTTTAGTTAAAAGGACCAGGATGGAATGGGAAAATATGTCCACTCCAGGCTTAATTCACCTGGAAAACCACTTTGCTCAGACCCTAGATGAGTCATCTAGTGGAAAGACTTTAAGTTTTCAATGCTAAACTCCAGCAAATAAAGCTCCGCTCCCCCCCACCCCCAAAACCACCTAGAAGCCTAGTTCCTGCTGTTACTGCAAGAACTAAGACATTGGAACAAAGATGGTTATAAATTTAAGAGCTTCAAGGCCCTTCATCCCTCTTGCCAACCTTTTCAATGTCCTCCCAATTGCCAATGATGGGGTTCCAAGTAACTTCTGAGCACTTCTCAAACCTCCCTCTTAATCTGTTTGGAGAAACTACTCTCCATGCTGGGAATGAATATACCTCTGTCTTTACCAAAGCTGGAACTACCCCCAGTGCTATAAAGCAGCCCCAGCCTCAGAGTACAAACACGGTTCCATTAGTGGGGATCTATTAAATTTCAACAGGTTTCTATCTCTGAACCTATTCCCTTTGATCCAGGCACTTTGAGAGACACAAACCCTATTCTTATTCAGTCCCTATTCATTAACTAGACTGACATTTCTTAGAACACTCTCATGGTGGAATTTCTTTTGCCCAAAAGCGAAAAATAATTCTAGAATTTGACAACAGTAACCAAAATAGCAAAGAGGGGAAAGAAATTATCCTTTGGCACCTTTTCTATGCTGTGTCTCTGCTGGCACTATAGCTGAGTCTAGAGGCATGGATCATTTCTTCCTATTGGATCAGCTACCATCCACTTTATAGGCAAAAGCTTCAACTGACCTTGGCAGAATCCACAGTGTACCTCCCATCAAGATTCAAGTCAATCCTGCAGAACTTCTTCCTAGAATTAATCGATATCCTATAAATTAAGAAGGCCTTCAGGGCATCAATACCATAATAGAGGGTTACAAGGCTCATGGCCTCATTATCCCCTGCAGCAATCCAGGTAACACCTCTATTATACATGTGAGAAAACCCAAGTCCTGAAGATAATATTTTGTCCAGGATCTCCAAGCAATAAATAGCAGTCATCCCTTGATATTCCCTTCTTCCCAAACCTCATACCTCTACCAACATCCACTCCCACTGAAAGCAAAGTTTTCACTGTACTTGACTTATGTGGTATAGTTTATAGCATTCCAGTTGATAAGAAGAGCCAGTCTCTTTTGGCCTTCACTTGCAGAGAATGACAATATGCCTGGACTATAACCTTCCTGGATTTCACTGAGGGCTTCATATTTCCCACAAACCTTAAAGGCTGATTTGGATGATGGAAAGGTTCTGCAGGCTCTACTTTGTTACAATGTGTAGATAACTGGCTTCTCTACTCCCTTTCTCATGCCTCTTCACACGAAGACAGCAGCCACCTGTGAAAATTTTTGGCTTTAAATGGCCCATAGAGTCTCAAAAGAAAGCTGCAGTTTGCTCAAACTCAGATTATGTATGTAGCTGACTTGTTCTCTGAACAAGGCCCACATCTAAATCCAGGCAGATCAAGACATCCTCAATTTCTCACAACCTGACTAAGAGCCAATTACCAGACTTTCTTGGACTGGCTATCTACTGTTGAACTGGATTCCACACTTCTCTCTTAAGGCTCAGCCTCTACATGCTTTACTAAAACAATGACAATCCTAACCTTTCTCTTTGGAAAGAGGAGGTGACAGAGCCTCTGAAACTTTATACCTTTAACTTCTGTTCTGCAGGCCATTATGTATACAGAGCCTCGTCCCAACCCACGATCGCCCTGCCTGTCCTACCCTATGGACTGTCCTTCATCACCAGTCATGGGCTATGGGCCACCTCCCCTTCCTCCACCAGCTGCTCCACCTTACTCAATTTGGTACAATGACCTGAGCTGGATGAGTGACTTGGAAAGCATATTCATCTTCTTTGTGAAAGATGTGGTGGGAATGATGCAGAGATGGTTGTGAGGGCTTGGCAATTCAACTGCAAACCTGGCTGGGGACAGTGTAACATATCTCAAGTTTCTCAGGATGTATGTCCAATGGGCTGTGTCATTTCCTGGTAATGAGGTGGGCTATAAGTTTCGCTTGCCAAAAGAAAGAGGATTTAGACACAAAGGCAGTATCAGGAGTATTGGTGCATATTTTACAGACACAATGTTTTGGGTTCTTGGAAGGATGAGATGCACCACTAAGTGTAGGTGCCTCAGGTGTCCTGTGTGAAATGGGGCACATGCATTATATGACACAGACCTTGTGAAAACAATAATGGAAGCACCACTGAAGGATCATGTGCAGAAATGGGAGAAATGTGAATCACACAGAAATAGAAGGGAAGTTGAGGACAGTTAGCATAGTTCGAGGAGGTGCAGATGGGAGGGTGTTGGGGTCAGTGAGATGCAGTTGGAGGTGATTCCTGGGCACAGCCTGAGCAGGGAGTATGAGGTCCACACGGAGCTGCTATGTGGGATCACTCTTAGTGCACAGTGCAGTGTTCATCATGGAAATGTCATCTAAAAGTGCATCTACGTAATCATCTTAAAAGGTTGTTGTCTCTGTGGGTTTTCTGAAGGATCTGTATATTTGTTGGAAAAAAGTGTCCTGAAGATACGGGAAATTTCACTTTATCTTATGGAAATAATGATCTGCCCAAGTTCATATCCCTCAGTGAGACAGGGTCTACAGCTGAGTGCCTGCATTAGCCTTCAGCCTCGGTCAACTTACAATTTAGGGTTGGCCAGAAGCCAACCCTGCTGGACTCCTGTCATCACCCTGACTACAGCTTTCCATCTCCTTAAATGTCTCCCACAATTTCCTGAGGCTTTGCCTATGTTCCTGCCGTCTCAGCCCTAATACCAGTTCCCAGTGGGGCCTACTCAGAACCTCAGCTGTGTTATCTGTGAAAATAGGAGTAATATTTGTTTCTAAGAACATAATGAATAGACATTAAATACATAAAGCATATGCAAAATGTCTGGGAAATGTCCATTCACTCTTAGCACAGTTTCAATTAAGATATCTCCACACAATGATCATCAAAAGAGGATGTTCACGGAAGGTCAATCAACTAAGACTGTTAACAGCTCAGCCCAGGGATTGGGAATTGGCATTTATATAATGAGACAAAGACCCTCATTTTTCTATTAAAATTTAGGCCATACCAGTCAGAGAAAGGAAAAATAACTATGAGGATGTGTACATTCAGAGATCTAGATCTGAAGACAATAATTTTCCATTACATATAGACTCACACATAAAACGTGTTCATCTGAGGCCAAAGATAAAGTACGGAAGACAGAATGCATGTAGGAAAACATAAGATCATAGGGAAATTAACCAAAATCTCTTAAATCTCACTGCCTTATATGACAACTATTTTGAAATTTGAAGAAAACTGTGCAAGGTGACCGACTATGGTGATTATATATATTTTTTTAAAAAGTTGTCAGATCTGACTGAATGTCTTCCTGAATGTCCATCTGGCCTCATCCACTTAGCCCTTCCTATGTCCCCTATTACACTTTTCACTGTTCTCTGTGTCAGGATCTGCATCTAGGAGAACGTACTTTCACTCCCCATCACCGCACACAGTATGTTCCTGTACACACAGAGAACAAACTGACAGATGGAGAGTAGTAGTGAGATCACCCTTTGTGCAGGGGGACCCGAGGAAGTTTTTCAGGGTGGTGAGAACCTCTTATGTCTAGATTTATGGGGTATTTATGCTCATTTATTGTAGAAATATTCACTGAATCCCTGGTGCCTCAGGGTCAGATATACAGGTGTCTGTCCCTAGCATATGGCTGACTTCTAATAGTAGGTAAGGATGAGGGACCAGCAGTGACTGTGGGAGATGACATGTGTGAGGAGGCCACACATGGAATCAGACCTTAGCCCAGGAGGCCAGCTCTCCCTAGACAGCACCATGTGAAGGAGGGCTCTAAGGAGCAGAGAAATTGTGATCCGTTCCTTTAACTCCATATCCTCTCCCAGATTCCTCACTGAGAGACAGCCAGGGCACAGGCCAGCAGCTGGAGGACATCCTTATCATGGCTGGAGTGGAGCAGCGGGCCTGGGGGATTAAGCCAGAGAAAGAGACAGGCAGAAGGTAGGGACAGGGAGTTTGAGAGACAAAGGAAAGGGAAGAGAAGGGACCTGGCATCACCTACATTCCTGTGTGAACAAAATGGGATTCTTGTCTCCAAGGGGGGGGAAGAGGACTGGCAAAAAAAAACAGAGTGACATTCTCAGCACAAGTGCCCAGTATATCCGCCTTGCTCTTAAATACCTAGCACAGGAGGTCTGTGCTTTCTGTCATAATTAGAACTGCAGCTCATGCCATTTAGAAAAATCAATCCAGTTATGAATCCCTCATCATTAAAGTAGGCAACAAAATTGGGTGGACAGAGCGATACAATAGAGGATAAAACCCAAAGGTAGGCCAAATGCAACACATATGGGAATATAGACTATTGGAAAAAGAGGTACCCCAATGCAGTCATTCAGACACATGGACAATATCTGAAAGTGTAAAAAAAATTAATCCTTAACTCAAAAGAAACATTAAATTTAGACACAAAGGGATTGTGATGCAAGGTTTAGAGAGAAATCCATTGATTTCATTCTGCTATACCCATGAAATCAAGTCTCATCAAATTATACCCTTTTGCTTGAGTCTATTTGTTTTCTATAAATTAAGCCTCATTAAAGGTAGTTTCAAAACATAAAATATTAGAAGAAAATGTTGGAAAATTAGTTTCTAATCCTGAAGTGCATGGAAGATAGGAGTCTGTCTGACCATGTCTCAAATATCCAAAAAATTAAGACATTTAAAAAATTAATAATAGCAGAGTAGGAAGACCCTGAGCTCACGCTGTCCCACACTTTCAACTACATAACATCCATATCCAAGTCCATAAACCAGAGAGCGACCCAAAGACTGTCAGAAGGGGAAGAACATTGGGGGAGAGGGAGGGAGGTAAACCATGAGAGATTCTTGAATACTGAGAACAAACTGAGGGCTGATGGGGGGGAAGGGGAAGGGTGTGACGGGCATGGAGGAGGGCACTTGTTGGGATGACCACTGGGTGTTATTTGGAATCCAACTTGACAATAAACTGTGAAAGAAAAACAAAACAAAACAAAACAAAGACATAAACAAAGACTGGCAGAAGGAACTCCGCAATTGAATATAGAGAAGCTGCATCTGAAAGGTTTGGGAGGTTAGAAAGGTAGAGGGCACCTACCTGCAGAGAAGGCAGAGAAAGTGAGCCCTTACCCCAGGGAGCTCACACAGGGAAGACTAATCCCTATAACATTTGGCTTTAGAAACCAGAAGGGCTGAATTCCTTGAATTTGGGTCCTGGAGCCTAGGAGGTCAGCTGACTCAGCACTGCGTGATCCAGGAGGCTGAGTGATATAGCCATGTCTCTGCCTATGTGGACAGGCAATATAAACATGGCAGTTTATACAATGCGGGAGGCAACAGGAGACTGATGTGTTCATGCTGATTTGTGAATGTGTTGGGAGACTTCCTGAACAATGAAGGAGCTCACAGTCACACTTTCTCCCCCACCACCCCCAGAATAAGCACAGAGGCACCTACCAGGAGGTGGGCCTGCACAGACACTTGGTGCCTAACCTGCTAGCTGTGTACCAGTCCGAAGAGTCCACTGGGGGACTCACCCATGCCAAGCCTGCTGGCCTCGGCGCTGGGTTCAGGGATACATTTGTAAAAAACCACATGGGCACCCTGTCCAGCCAGCTGCATGCATAGATTCCAGGGCACAGTGTGCACATCTGCACCACATCCAGCTATGCATCCCCAGCCACCGATGCACTCTGTGCATAGCACCAAGCCCCTAGCTGCCTTGATGCATAGCTTTTAGCCACCAAAGGACATCAGGAAATCTGGCATAGGACTGATAAACTTGTGCAATTTTGCTAACACTCCAGCCCTGCTTCCAAGTTACCCAGTGGGTATACCACCCCAAAGCTGGCCTTCCTGGGCCCCACTAACATTGCTGATAGCAAACACAGCCCACAACGGGCACAGAATCACTTCAGACACCTGTACTGAAAGGAAAAGAAACCCGGACACAACAGCAGGGAGTGGGCAATACCCATAGGATATTGTTCTGATGGTCTAGGTTCTGGTAAATGGGGACATACACTGCAGAGGACTCTAGGACCTCTTCTTCATAAAGTCATTTGTTTCAAGAGCAGAAGACATGGCTGACTTTCTTAACACAGAGAAATAGACCCACAGAGTAAGACAAAATGAGGAAACAGATTTTTACTCACAGTGAAAGAACTAAAGAAGGCCACAGCCAGAGATCTAAGCAAAAGAGATATAAGTCACATAGCTGATACAGAATTTAAAGCATTGATCATAAGGGTATTCACTAGAGTTGCAAAACAAGAAGAGGGAGACCCTTGACATAGAGATAAGGAATAACACAGTAGAGATTAAGAACACAATAAAGATGTGGTTTATCTATACCATGGAATACTACGGCAATGAGAAACAATGAAATCTGGCCAAGTGTAGCAACATGGATGGACCTTGAGGGTGTTATGCTGAGCGAAATAAGTCAGGCAGAGAAAGACAAATATCATATGTGTGCACGTATAGGAGGATTAGGAGGAGCTTAACAGAGGACCAAGGGGGAGAAGAAGGGGGTAAATGGTGGGGGAAAGGGGGAGAGGCAAACCATGAGAGACTCTTGAATGCTGACAAAAACTGAGGACTGATGGATGTGAGGGGGAGGAGGGGTGGGCATGAGGAGGGCACTTGTGGGGATGAGCACTGGGTGTTATGTGGAAACTAATTTGACAATAAACTATTTGTAAAAAAAAAAAAAAAGAACACAATAAAGGAGAAACACGCTTACTGGAATGAACAGAGGGATGGATGAGGCAAAGGAACAAATAGTGACCTTGAAGACTGAGCAATGGAAGTTAATCACACTGAACCAAAGACAGAGAATAGAATTCTGCAACACGGACGAGACTAAGGGAACTCCGTGATTACAGCAAACATAGTAACATTCATATTATAGGAGTCCCAGAAGAAAGAGAAAAGGGGGAAGAAAACTTACTTGAGGAAATAATAGCTGCAAACTTCCCTAACTGACAGAGGGAAACAAACATCCAGATCCAGGAGACTAGAACACTTCCATCAAAATCAAGCCAACACTCAGACATAATGTAAGCAAATTTGAAAATTATAGTGGTAATAAAAAAATCTCTCAAAAGCAACAAGACAAAAGAAGTCCTTAACTTACAAGGGAAGACACATAAGGCCAGCTACAGATTTCTCAACAGAAACTTGGCAACCCAGAAGCAAGTGACATGACATATTCAACGTGCTGAGTGGAAAAATCAGCAGCCAAAAATACACTATGCAGCAAGGCTATCATTCAGAATAAAAGGAGACACATAGTTTCCCAAACAAAAAATTAAAGAGTCTGTACCACTAAATTATTGCTGCAAGAAATATTGAGTAGGATCTCTGAGTGGAAAGGAGAGACTGAAAGTGACAGTATAGAGGTAGAAGACACACGTCAAGTCAAAATGAATATTTCTGCAAAAAATCCATCAAGGAACTCACAAAAAATGGATATAAAGGATAATGACATTTATTAAAATTTAGGGAGGAGAAAATAATGGGTTCAAAAGTAAATACCTATCAATGTAATACAAAATGCTAAAGAAGAGGTTATATACAAACCTAATGGTAACCATATACTAAAAACCGGTCATAAATAGGTAAAGAATAAAGAGAAAGAAATCAAAATATATCACTAGTGAAAATCAGCCAAACGTGAAAGAAAGACAAGAAAGGATTAGAGTTAATCATTAAAAACTACAACAGGTAATAAAATGGCAATACATACATACATATCAATAATTACCTTGAAACTAAATGGAACGAATGCTCCAATCAAGAGACATAGGGTGTAAGAATGGATGAACAAACAAAACAGATTCATATGCTGCCTACAAGTGACCCATTTTGGACCTGAAGACACCTACAGAATGAAAGTGAGAGGATGGAGAAATATCACGCAAGTGAAATGTTAAAAGAATGCCAGAGTAGCAATACTTGTATCAGAAAAAATAGTCTTTAAAACAAAGAACATAACAAGAGACAAGGAAAGACACTGTATAACACTAAAGGGTACAATCCAACAAGAAGATATCACAACTGTAAATATATATGAACCCAACATAGGAACACCTAAATACAGACAACTTAATAACATAAAGGAACTAATTCATAATAAGACTTTAATACCCCACTTACATCAATGGACACATCATTGAAACAGAAAATCAACAAGGAAATGATGCTTTTGAATGACATAGTGAAATAGATTTGACAGATATGTCCAGAACATTCCATCATGACACAGCAGAATAAATATACATTCTTTTCAAGTACACACAGAAAATTCTCCAAAATAGATCACATGTTAGCCAACAAAACAAACCTGAACAAATTCAAGCAGACCGAAATCACACCATGAATAGTTTCAGACCACAACGCTATGAAACTAGAAGTCAACCACAAGAAAAAATCTGGAAAGACCACAAATACATGGAGTTAAATAACACACTACTAAACAATGAATGGATCAACCAGGAATCAAAGAGGAAATCTCAAAAATACATGGAAACCAGTGAAAATTAAAAAACAATTGTCTAGTACATTTAGAATGAAGGAAAGTGGTTTGAAGAGGGAATTTCACAGCAATAAATGCCTACACCAAGAAGGGAGAAAAATTTCAAATAGAGAGCTGAACTTTACACCTACAGGAGCTAGGAAAAGAACAAGAAACAAAACCTAAATCCACAGAAGGAAGGAAATAATAAAGATTATGGCTGAAGTAAATGACATAGAAACTAAACCATCTTCATGAGAGCAGTAGCTGGTTCACTGTGGGGAAGAAAAGTTACATTGATAAACCTCTAGCCGAACTTATCTTAAAGAAAAGAGAAAGGACTCAAATAAAATCACAAATGAGAGAGGAGAAATCACAACCAACACCACAGAAATACAAGTAATCATAATATTATGAAAACTTGAATGGCAACAATTTGGACAATTTAGAAGAGGATAAATTCCTAGAAACATACAAAGTACATAAACTGAAACAGACATAAATAGAAAACACGAACAGACCAATAGCGAGCAAAGAAATTGAGTCAGTAGTGAAAACACTCCCAACAATAAAAAAATCCAAGACCAGGTGACTTCACAGGTGAATTCTACCCAACACTTCAAAAAGAGTTAATACCTAATCTTCTTACGCTGTTCCAAAATATAGAATAGAATGGAAAACTTCAAATTAATTCTATAAAGCCAGCATTGCCCTGATACCAGAACCAGATAAAGAGTCCACTAAGAAAGAGAACTCCAGACTAATGTCCCTGATTAACATGGATGCAAAATATCTCAATAAAATACTAGCAAAACAAATTCAACGATACCTTAAAAATATCATTCACCACAATTGAGATTTATTCCCAAACTGCAAGGGTGGTTCAGTATTTGCAAATCATTCCATGCGCTACATTAATTATATCACCGGAAGAAAGGATAAGAACCATATGATCAGGACACTGAGTGGCTCAGTCCTTTAAGCATCCGACATCAGGGGAGCCTGGGTGGCTCAGTCAGTTAGGTGTCTGACATAAACTAAGGTCTGATCTCGTGGTCCGTGGGTTCGAGCCCCACATCAGGCTCTGTGATGACAACTCAGAGCCTGGAGCCTGTTTCAGATTCTGTGTCTCCCTCTCTCTCTGCCCCTCCCAGCTCGTGCTCTGTCTCCCTCTGTCTCAAAAATAAATAAGAATTGGGGCGCCTAGGTGGCTTAGTCGGTTAAGCGTCTGACTTTCGCTTAGGTCATGATCTCGCGGTTGGTGGGTTCAAGCCCCACATCAGGCTCTGTGCTGACTGCCAGCTCAGAGCCTGGAGCCTGTTTCAGAATCTGTCACTCCCTCTCTCTTTGACCCTCTCCCTGCTCACGCTGTCTCTCTCTCTCTCTCTCTCTCTCTCTCCTGGAAATAAATAAAACATTTAAAAAATATATATAAATAAGCATTAAAAAATTAAACATCTGATATCAGCCCAGGTCATGACCTCGTGGTTCGTGAGTTCAAGCCCTGTGTCAGGCTCTGTGCTGACAGTTCAGAGCCAAGAGCCTGCTTTAAATTCTGTGTCTCCCTCTCTCTCTCTGTCCCTTCCTTGCTCATGCTCTATCTCTCTCAAAAATGAATAAACATTACAAGAAAAGAACCATATGACCATTTCAATGCAGACTGAAAAGAAATTGACAAAGAACAACATTCATTCGTGACAAAAAAATGTAGGTTTAGAGGGAATATACACAATAAAGGCCATCTATGAAAACCCCACAGTAAACATCATCCTTAATGGGGGAAATATGAGAGCTTTTCCTCTAAGGTCAGGAACAAGTTAAGGATGTTTACTCTCACCACTTCTATTAAACATAGTGCTGGAAGTCCAAACCACAGCAATCAGACAAAAAATATATAAATAAAAGGAATCCAAATCAGGAAAAAGTAAAACTTTTGCACTTTGCAGATTACATGAACTATACATAGAAAATCCTAAAGACTCCACCCAATAACTGCTAAAACTGATAAATGAATTCGGCAATATCACAGGATACAAAATCATTGTACAGAATGATGTTGCATTTCTAGACAACAATAATGAAGCAATAGAAAGAGAAATTAACAAGAGTCCCATATATAATTACACACCAAATAGTAAGATACCTGTGGATAAATCTAACCAAAGTGTTTAGCAACCTATACTCTTTAAACTTTAAAACACTCATGGAAGAAACTCAAGATGACACAGAAATGGAAGGATATTCCATGCTCATGGACTGGAAGTACAAATACTGTGAAAATGTCTATACTACCCAAAGCAATTGATAAAATTAATGTAATCTCCATCAACATACCAGCTGCATTTTTCACACAAATAGAATTATCCTTGTATTTGTATGGAACCACAAAAGAACCCATTTGTCAGAGTGCACATCTTTTATGTGAAATGATAATTATGGATGGCATTTTGCCTCTGGATTTTCTGCTCCAACACACATAACTCCAGTCTAGTCATTTGAAAACATCAGTTATTTCCCAACCAAGGATCATTCTATAAAAGTACCTCTCAAAACATTGCAGATCATGAAAAATATGAAAAATCTAAAAATCGTCATGGCCAAGTGGAATTCAAGGAGACAGGATGACTGAAGGTAATGTGCCAACTGGGAGGAGTCTGGAATAGAAGAGGTGAAAACCTAAGAAATCTGAGTCAAAATATAAACTTTAGTTAATACCATGTCTCTTCTGGATATTGATTGTGATAATGTACCAACTGATACCAATAACCAGAAAACAGTCGGACATATGTGGAGACTCAGTACTATCTTCCCAATTTTTTTTGGTAACTAGAAACCTATTATGAGAGGAAAGATTATTACTAATCACGGTTTTATAATTAGTCCTAGTATTAGTTACTAGTGATTGACATTTACCTATTCTTAGTGTTCTTACAATTGTTTTACTTAAATAAAAGCATTCATGTTACAGAAAACTGAATAATACACAATGATATATAATTCATAAAAACATCTATTTTTTAGACACATTAAGATAATAACACATGTGTATACCACTGTATTACATGGTTAAGTGGTTTTCTGATCTTAAATGAGCATGTCACCTAATGGATTTCCATAAAGGTTGTTATCCTAGATAATGAACCATACTCAGATTTTACAGGATGAACTTCACATCATGCCTGAACATTTTTAATGAAATGTACTAACGGCCAGATGGATCACTGTGACTGGCTCACTTATTCTAAAGAATCCTTGCTTTTATATGCTCATACATATTTTTTTTGCAGAAATACAAGAAAATCAAACATTTCCAATTTAAAAAGATATTCGAAGATTAGAAGAAGTTAGTGAGTTCAAGGGTTTTCAGAAGGAAAAAAGATGTGACCGTGAAGCGGCAGACACAGGCAAGCAACTTTATTTGGGCCATGTTGACAGGTTGCATGAATGGATATCCATCGCAACGCGTGACTGCCAAAGGCTAAGACCCAGAAGTACAAGGGGGCAAGACAATCTTCTAGGAAGAAGTGACTTGGAAAGGGTGATTCTGTGCCTAAGTGATGGCTCAGCAGCCTGGCTGGGGATCCCTAGGTCAAAGATTTCAAATGGCTAGCAGTAACTTAGACTCAAAAGATCTTAGTAAGTTAGATCAAAGTAACTTAGACCCATAGAGATCTTAGAGCCACAGAGTTGATCTTCATCTATGATTAGTACATGGTGATAGTTTCACAGGATAGGAAAATCAGGCCGGCAGTAGATGGATAAAATGTTATTTAGGGCTATGTTTTTAATAAAAAATGGATGTGTAAAAATTAGGATTTGGGAATAAGAAAAGTAACAAGCCCATCATGGAGTTACTTATGTTAAGGCCCCATGTCACCAAACCTAGTTTCATTCCTACAGGAATGTAACCTTTAACCAGTCAACAAAGAATTTCCTAGTAAATGCTAGAAATTTTACTAATAGGCCCCTCCCATTCCCCTCAAGGAGGCAATCTTGCCTAAGTAAGATATTTCAGGCCACTATTTTGTTAACTTTTAACTTTTTATTTTTTTAAGCTTTTGTATTTTGAGAGAGACTGAAAGAGAGCACATGCAAGGGAGGAGCAGTGACGGAGGGAGACAGAGAATCCCATGACAACAAGGTTATGATCTGGGCCAGTATCAAGAGTCAGACACTTAGCCAAGCCACGTGTGCACCCCAAGAATGTGGAGTTTTAAAGGTTAGTAATCTCGGCTGGGATACAGCCCTGAGGGCACTGCCCTACTCCTGGAGAGAAGGCAGGCAAACTACTTGCAGGCATATGGCATAGAAACAGTAATCTGTACAACACCTGGTGCACATAGTCGGGAGATTATACACTCTTCTTGGAGTGAATCCTGAGAGAAAGGGTTCCCAAAGATGCCTCTCTAGGGACAAAGAAGCTGGGTGGTACCATTTCCCTCCTCTGCCCCACCCAGGATAAACACAGAGCCACCTGATGGAAACAATGTAATTCCCACACTGGCTGCTTGGCACCCTCCTGCGCTCTGGTGAGAGTGCCTTTCTAGGCTGAGCTTGGCTCAAGTCCCAATGGAGCTGACCCCTTCCCCAGAACACCAGCAGGAATCCCCTAACCACACCACCTCTGTTGACCAGACAGTTCTGCAGCGGTTCAATTCTATGTGGCAGTTGTTTCAAGCCTCATTTAGCAAGCCGATGGGAGCACACCTAGTTAAAATTCACCACATTCTGGCCAAGGACCCACTGCCCATATCAAGGAAGAGCAGCTTCTGTAGACAACTAGCCTGAAAGATAGTGCAGCCGGAACACAAAACAGTGCATGCAACACACCCCAGAGACACTCCTTGAAGTGTCAGGCCCTGGATACTAGATGACTTCTTTTTCATAAAGCTATTAATTTCACAGGCAGTTAACATAATGACCTTTTGTCACACACAGAAGGCAATACTCAGATAAAATGCCAAGATAGAGAAATGAATCCCAAATGAAAGAACAAGATAAGGTCATGGCCAGAGAAATGAAAGGAACCCTTCCAAACGCATCCTATGAGGCCACCATTGACTTGGATCTAAACTGGACAATGACCGCACTAAAACGGAGAACCACAGACCAATTTCCCTGATAAATCTGGATGCAAAAGTTCTCAACAAAAATTAGCAAATCAGATCCAACAATACATAAAAAGAATTAGCCACCACAATGAAGTAGGATTTATTCCTGAGATGCAGCACTGATTCAATATCTGTAAATCAGTTGATGTGATACATCACATTAATAAAAGAAAGAATAAGAACAACAATTCTCTAAATAGATGCATAAAAAGCATTGGACAAAATATAGCATCATTTCTTGATTAAAAAAAAAACAGGGGCGTCTGCATGGCTCAGTCGTTTGAGCATCTGACTTCGGCTCAGATCATGATCTCACCGCTGGTGGGTTTGAACCCCACATCAGGCTCTGTGCTGACAGCTCAGAGACTGGAGCTTGCTTTGGAGTCTGTGTCTCCCTCTCTCTCTGCCCAACCACCACTTGCACTCTGTCTCTCTCTCAAAAATGAATAAATATTTAAAAAGTTTAAAAAAAAACACTCACCCTCAAGAAAGGAGGGATACAAGGATCTTGCCTCAACATCATAACATCCATATGCAAAATTCCCTTTGCTAATACCATCTTCAATGGGGGAAAAACAGAGCTTTCTCCTTAAGGTCAGGAACACGACCGGGATGTCCACTCTCACCACTATTATTCAACATACTGTTGGAAGTTGTAGCCTCAGCAATCAGACCACAAAAAGAAACACAAGGCATCCAAATCTGCAAGGAGGAAGTTAAACTTTAACTCTTCACAGACATGATATGCTCTGTGGTGAATCCAAAAGACTTCACCAAAAAACTGCTAGGACTGATACAGGAATTCAGGGAAGGCTCAGGATATAAAATACATATACAGCAGCTGATTGCATTTCTAGACATCAGTAATGAAACAGCAGAAAGATAAATCAAGGAATTGATCTCATATACAATTGAACTGAATACCATAAAATACCTAGGGATAAACCTATCCAAAGAGGTAAAAGATCAATACACTGGAAAACAACAAAAAACCTATCCAAGAAATTGAAGAAGGCACAAAGAAATGGGGAAAACATTCTACGCTCATAGATTAGAACAAATATTGTTAAAATGTCAATACTACCCAAAGCAATCCACACATGTAATGCAATCCCTATCAAAATTACACCAGAATTCTTCACAGAGCTAGAACAAACAAGCCTAAAATGTGTATGGATCAAAAAGACCCTGAATAGCCAAAGCAATGTTGAAAAAGAAAAACAAAGCTGGAGACATCACAATTCTGAACTCTATGGTATATTGCAAGGCTGTAATCATCAACACGGTATGCTATGGGCACAAAAATGGACACATCGATCAGTGGAATGGAATGGGGGAACCAAGAAACAGACCCTCTAACATATGGCCAACTAATCTTTGACAAAGCAGGAAAGAGTATCCAATGGAAAAAAGAGTCTCTTCAGCAAATGATACTGGGAAAACTGGACAGTGAGAAGAAGGATGAACCTGAACCACGTTCTTACACCATACACAAAAATAAAGTCAAATTGTCTGAAAGATTTAAATGTAAGACAGCAAACCATCAAAATCCTAGAGAAGAATAGAGGCAACAACCTCTTTGATCCTGGCCATGGCAAGTCCTTACGTGACATGTCTCCAGAAGCAAGGGAAGCAAAAACAAAAATGAACTATTGGGACCTCATCAAGATAAAAAGCTTCTGCACAGCAGAGAACACAATCAATAAAACTAAGAGACATCTGATGGAATGGGAGAAGATATTTGCAAGTGACATATCATATAAAGGGTTAGTATACAAAACCTATAAAGATCTTACCAAACTCAACACTCAAAAGCCAAATAATCCAGTGAAGAAATGGGTAAAAGACATGCATAGACACTTTAACAAAGATGACATCCAAATTGCTGAGACATGAAAAGATACTCAAGCTCACTCATCATCACTGAAATACGAATAAGAGCCACAAGAGATATCCCCTCACACTTCTTAGAATGGCTAAAATTAACAACTCAGGAAACAACACATGTTGGCAAAGATGTGGAGAAAGGGAATCCTTTCGCAGTGCTGGTGGGATTGCAAACTGGTATGACCAGTCTCGAAAACAGTAAGGAGATTTGTCAGAAAACATAAAATACAACTACAGTATGACAGAGCAATTGCACCACGAAGTGTTTATCCAAGGGATACACAAATACTGACTCGAAGGGGCACATACACTCCACTTTATAGCAACCTTATCAACAATAGATAAATTATGCAAAGAACCCAAATGACCAGCGACTAATGAATGGAAAAAGAAGATGTGCTATATTTATACAATGGAATATTACTCAGCAGTCAAAAAGAAATGAAATCTTGCTATCTGCAACAACGTGGATGGAACTAGACTGTATTATGTTAAGCAAAATATGTCAAAGACACATATCATATGATTTCTGTCATCTGTGGAATTTAAGAAATAAAACAGATGAACATAGTAGAAGGGAAGCAAAAATAAGATACAAACAGAGAGGGAGTTAAACTATAAGAGACTCTTAAAACAGAGAATAAACTGAAGGTTCCTGGAGGGTTACTGAATAGGGGGATGGGCTAAAAGTGTGAATAGGGGGATGGGCTAAATGGGTGATGAGCTTGGGACAAGTACTATACAATTTTATGTAATTGATGGATCATTAAATTGTACTCCTGGAACTGTATTCCACTATAAGGTAACTAACTTGGGCATAAACTAGAAAAAAAAGAAATATTAAAAATAAATAAATAAATAAATAAATAAATAAATAAATGTAATAACATTCATAAGAAAAGAGTATTTAAGTGAGACTCTGAGTGGAAAGTTCAAAAGTGTTAAGGACAAAAAAGGATCAGAGAAAACATCAAGAAACAATGGAAAACAACTAATAAAATGTTGCTAAATATATATCTATCAATAATTACACTGAAGGTAAATGGATTAAATGTTCCCCTCAAAAGACATCAGATATGGTGTCAGCATGGACAAACAAAACAACAGCAATAACAAGAACAACAACAAAAAGACCTATCTAGATGCTTCCCACAAAGCCTTGTTTTGGACCTAAAGTCAGGTGCAGATTTAAAATGAGGGAATAAAGAAACATTTATCATGCCAATAATGTCAAACAAAAGTCACTAGTCTTATATCAAACGAAATAGACTTGAAAACCAAGGCTGTAGTTTTGTACCCTGTGTGTATAAATGCCTAATAGTGAAATTGCATGCTTCCAATGTTTTTAGTTGCATTACCAACAAAAGCCAAATTATGGAGAGAGCCCAATATCCATCAACTGATGAAGTTATAAAGAAATTGTGGCATATGTACACACACACACACACACACACACATATATGTACAATGGAATATTACACAGCCATCAAAATGAATGAAATCTTGCCATTTGCAATGCTGTGGATGCAGCTAGAATGTATTATACAAAGCAAAATATGTCAATCAGAGAAAGACAAATATGTGATTTCACTCATGTAGAATTTAAGAAGCAACAAAGATGAGGGGCGCCTGGGTGGCTTAGTCGGTTAAGCGTCCGACTTTCGCTTAGGTCATGATCTCGCGGTTCGTGGGTTCGAGCCCCGCGTCGGGCTCTGTGCTGACTGCCGGCTCAGAGCCTGGAGCCTGCTTCAGTCTGTGACTCCCTCTCTCTCTGACCCTCCCCTGCTCACGCTGTCTCTCTCTCTCTCCTAGAAATAAATAAAACATTAAAAAAATTTTTTTGAAAAAAAGAAAAAGAAGCAACAAAGATGAAAACATGGGAAAGGGGAGGGAAAACAGGAGAATTGGAAACAAACAACAAGAGACTCTCAATGATAGAGAACAAATCGAGGGTGGATGGAGGGAGATGGGTGGGGATGGGCTAGAGGCATGATGGGTATTAAGGAGGGCACTTGTTATGATGAGCGCTGGGTGTTTTATATAAGTGATGAATCACTGACTTCTACTCCTGAAACTCATAATATACTATATGTCAACTAAAACTTAAATTAAAACTGTAACAAGAGATGAAGACAAACACTATCTCATAATAAAGGGGACAATCAAACAATAAGATCGAACAAATGTAAACTTTTATGTACCCAATATGCAAGCACCAAATATATAAAACAATTAACAACAAACATAAAGGAACTCATTTATAATAATATAATGAGAGTAGAGGAGTTTCAAATTCTACTCTAATAAATGGACAGATGCTCTAAACAGAAAACAACAAGGGAACGATGCCTTTGAATGACTTAACACTCCATACTAAATATTCAGAACACTCCATACTAAAATAGCAGAATACACATTCTTTTCAAATGCACATGGGACATTCTCGAGAACTGATCACACAGTAGGTCAAAAGTCAGGCCTCAAGAAGTGCACAAAGATGAGATCAGATGAAGCATCTTTTCTTTTTTTTTTTTTAATGTTTTTACTTATTTCTAGGAGAGAGAGAGAGAGAGCGTGAGCAGGGGAGGGTCAGAGAGAGAGGGAGCCACAGACTGAAACAGGCTCCAGGCTCCAGGCTGGCAGTCAGCACAGAGCCCGACGCGGGGCTCGAACCCACGAACCGAGAGATCATGACCCAAGCGAAAGTCGGACGCTTAACCGACTAAGCCACCCAGGCATCCCGTATGAAGCATCTTTTCTGACCACAAAGCTAAGAAACTTGAAGTCAGCTACACACAAACACACACACACACACACACACACACACACACACAGAAATGACCACAAATAAGTGAAGGTTGAACAACATACTACTAAATAAATGGGTCAGCTAGCAGATCAATGAGAAAATACCCTGAAACAAATGAAAATGAAAACACACTGGCACAAAACTTTGGAACGGGGCAAAAGCAGTCCTAAGATGGAAGTATATAGCAATACAAGCCACCCTTAAAAAGCAAGAAAAGTCTCAAACAATCCAAACTTACAACTAAAGGAGTGAGAAAAAGAACACTCCAAGCCTAAAGACAGCAGAAGGAAGGAAATAATGCAGTTTAAAGCAGAAATAAGTGATATAGAAACTTTAAAAAAAAGCACTAGAGCAAATCAATGAAACTAGCGGCTGTGTCTTTGAGAACATTAATAAACTTGAAAACCTCCTAGCCAGACTTATCACAAAGAGAGAAATAACTCAAATAAAATCAAATAACTCAAGTAAAATAAGAGAGAAGAAATAACACCACCACAGAAATACAGGTAGAAGATAACATGAAAAAATAAACACAAATTGGACACCCTGAGAGAAATGGATAAATTCCTAGAAACACATAAACTATAAAAACAAACCAGGAGGGTATAGAAAATCTGAAATCAGAAAGAAATTGAATCAGTAATACAAAAATCATCTCCCCTAACATAAGAGTTCAGGGCCAAATGGCTTCATTGATGAAATCTACCAATTAAGGAAGAGGTGATACCTATTCTTCTCAAATGATCCCAAAAATAAAAAAGAAGGAAAGCTTCCAAATTCATTCTATGAGGTCAGCATTACCCTGATACCAAAATCAGATAGACTCCACTAAAAATGAAAACTAGAGTGGTGCGTGGGTGGCTCAGTCAATTGAGTGTCCTACTATCAATTATGGATTAAGTGATTATATTGTGGTTCATGGGTTCTAGCCCCACACTGGATTCTGGGCTGAGAGTGCGGAGCATGTTCAGGATGCTTTCCCTCCCCGTCTCTCTGCCCTTCTCTCACTTTTATGTTCTCTCTCTCTCCAAGTAAATAAACACTAAAAATATGTTTAAATTTTTAAAAAATAAAACTGCAGGCCAATACCCGGCTGAGCATTTATTTATGCAGAAATTCTCATGAAAATAGCTTCAAAGTAAATTCAACAATACATTAATAGAATCATTTACCATAATCAAGTGGGATCTACTTCTGGGCTGCAAGGGTGGTTCCACATTCACAGATCAATCAACATGATGCACCACAGTACTAGAAGAAAAGAGAACAATAGGATGCTTTCAACAGATGCAGAAAAAGCATTTGACAAAATGTCACATCCATTCATGAGAAAACCCCTCAGCAAAGTAGATTGAGACTCACCACCCCTGCACATAATAAAGGTCATCTATGAAAAACCCACAGCTAATGTCACCCTCAATGGGGAAAATTTGAAAGTTTTCCCCCTAAGGTCAGGAAAAAGACAGGATGACCCCTCTCACCACTGTTATTTCACATGGTACTGGAAGTCCTAGCCACAGCAATCCAACAACAAAAAGAAATAAAAGGTTGGGGCGCCTGGGTGGCTTAGTCAGTTAAGTCGACTTTCGCTTGGGTCATGGTCTCGCGGTTCGTGGGTTCGAGCCCCGCGTCGGGCTCTGTGCTGCCTGCCAGCTCAGAGCCTGGAGCCTGTTTCAGTCTGTGACTCCCGCTCTCTCTGACCCTCCCCTGCTCACGCTGTCTCTCTCTCTCTCCTAGAAATAAATTAAAAAAAAAACATTAAAAAAAAAGAAATAAAAGGCATCCACATGGGTGAGGAAGAAGTAGAACTTTGGCTATTTGACATGATATTTCGCTAAGTGACATGATGCTCTATACAAGAAACCGGAACGACTCCCTTAAAAAATTATTGAATGGATATACAAACTCAGCAAGTGACCATATACAAAAATCAATGTACAGAAATCTGCTGCATTTCTATAGACCAATCATGAATTAACAGAAAGATAAATTAAGGAATCAATCCCATTGACAAGTACATCTAATACCATAAGATACTAGGAATAAACCTAACCATAGAGGTGAAAGTTTGTACTCTAAAGGCTATGAAACACTGATGAAGGAAATGGAGGAGGACAAAAGAAATGGAGGGGCGCCTGGGTGGCTTAGTCGGTTGAGCGTCCGACTTTCGCTTAGGTCATGATCTCGCGGTTCGTCGGTTCGAGTCCCGCGTCGGGCTCTGTTCTGACTGCCAGCTCAGAGCCTGGAGACTGTTTCAGTCTGTGACTCCCTCTCTCTCTGACCCTCCCCTGCTCGCTCGCTCGCTCTCTCTCTCTCTCCTAGAAATAAATAAAAATTAAAAAAAGAAAAAGAAATGGAAATATATTCCATGTTCATGATGGGAAGAACAAATACTGTTAAAATGTGTATACTACCCAAAACAAATTACACATTTAATGAAATCCCGATCAAACTAACAAAACATTTGTCACAGAACTAGAACAAATAATTCTAAATTTTGTATGAAACCACAAAATACCCAAAACAGCCAAAAGAAACTTGAAAAAGAAAACCAAAGCTGAAGACATCACAATTCCAGACGTTCGGTTATATTACAAAGCTGTAGTGATCAGAACAGTATGGTACTGGCAAAAAAAACAAAACAAAACAAAAAAAACATAGATGAATAGAATGGAAACCCAGAAATGAACTCACACCTATATGGTCAATAATCCTCAACAAAGCAGGAAAGAATATCCAGTGGGAAAAGATAGTTTTCGGGCGCATAGGTGGCTCAGTACTGAAGCGTCCAATCTTGGATCCAACTCAGGTCATGACCTCAGGGTTCATGAGCTCAAACTCCACATTGGGCTCTGTGCTGACAGCGCAAAGCCTGTTGGGTTTCTCACTCCATTTCTCTCTGCCCCTCTTTGGCATGCTCTCTCTCTCAAAAATAAATAAATATACTTTAAAAAGTCTCCTCACCATAAGGTTTTGGGAAAACTAGACAGCAACATGCAAACAACAACATGAAAAATGGACGATTTACAACAAACATAAAACTAAATTCCAAATGGATAAAGACCTATGTGTGAAACCTGAAATTATAAAAACCCCAGAGGAGAACACAGGCAGTAACTTCTTTGACACTGACTGTACAAACTTCTTTTTAGATATGTCTCCTGACGTAAGGGAAACACAAGCAAAAATAATGGGACTTCACAAAAATACAAAGTTTCTGTCACCAAAGAAACAATCAAGAAAGCTAAAATGCTACCTACAGAATGATGATATTAGGAAGCAACGTCCGATAAAGGGTTAGTGTCCAAACTACATAAAATGACACAACACCCAAAAAATGAGAAATCCAATTAAAAATGTACAGAAGACATGAATATATTTCTCCAAAAGAAGACATACAGGCAGCCAAGAGACACATGTAAAGATGCTCAACAACGCTGATCATCAGAGAAATACAATTCAAAAGCACAATTAGGGCGCAACTGGGTGGCTCAGTTAGTTAGGCGTCAGATCAGTTAGGTTCAGGTCATGATCTCATGGTTCATGAGTTCGAGCCCTGCATTGGTCTCTGTGCTGACAGCGCAGAGCCTGGACCCTGCATCAGATTCTGTGTCTCCCTCTCTCTTTGCCACTCCCCCATTCAAGCGCTCTCTCTCTCTCTCTCTCTCTCTCTCTCTCTCTCAAAAGTAAATAAACATTTAAAAAACTACAATGAGATAACACCTCACATCTGTCAGAATAAGTAAAATTGATGAATGATGAAATAGGTGTTGCCCAGGATGTGGGGAAAGAGGAACCTCTTGCACTGTTGGTAGGAATGCAAACTGGTGCAGCCACTCTGGAAAACATTGTGGAGATTCCTAAAAAAATTGACGATAGGACTACCTTAGGATCCAGCAATTTCACCACAAGGTATTTACACAAAGAATACAAAAATAATATTTCACATGGATACATGCACCCTGATGTTTATAGCAGCATTTTCTACAGCAGCCACATTATGGAAACTGCCCAAGTATCCATCAACTGGTGAATAAATTAAGATGTCTTCTATGTAATGTATACGGAGGTAGTATATGGAATGGAATATTATTCAGCCTTAATAAATGAAATCTTGGGGCGCCTGGGTGGCTTAGTCGGTTAGGCGTCCGACTTTCGCTTGGGTCATGATCTCGCGATTCGTGGGTTCGAGTCCCGCGTCGGGCTCTGTGCTGACTGCCAGCTCAGAGCCTGGAGCCTGTTTCAGTCTGTGACTCCCTCTCTCTCTGACCCTCCCCTGCTCACGCTGTCTCTCTCTCTCTCCTAGAAATAAATAAAACATTAAAAAAAATAAAAAAAATAAATGAAATCTTGTCATTTGCAACAAGGTGGATGGAGCTAGAGAATGTTATGCTGGGTGAAAAAGCCTGTCAGAGAAAGACAAATACCATATGATTTCACTAGCAGATGGAAACGAAACAAAACAAAGGGGCGTGGGGGGGGGGAAGGAGACAGTGACAAACAGACTCTTAACTAGGAGACAAACTGAGGGTTTCCACAGTGGGGTGGGGGATGGGTGAAGCAGGTGATGGGGATTAAGGAGCGCGGTTGTGGTGAGCACCGGGTGATGTGTGCAGGTGCTGCTCTATATTGTACACCTGAAACTAATATTACACTGTAGCTTTACTAACTTGAATTTAAAGTAAACAAATTAACCTAAGATTTATTACACCTCCCTACCAGGTTTTCTCTAGTTTTCAATTACTTCACTATGTTGGAATAAGAACCATTAAAATTTTTAAAAGCACGTATGATGGGGGGCGGGGGGACAGTTTGTGCCCTTACCTCGGTCTCTGGTTCCAGCAGGAGTTAGAAAGTGGGTCCCAGCTTATTCTCCTAGAAGGTCCTGAGAGTGAGCATTTCACATCCTAACTGAATGCAGCCCCCATTCTTCTGAATTTGTCAGATTTCTTCCCAGAAACAAGCCTGAACCCGGAACAAACCATCCAGTGCATCTATGATGTGATGCTGTGGGACCCCTGAATCCACGGATCCTTTAGTAAACTACGTCTTGTCCAAATACTGTCAGGGAAAGTGAGGAATGAAACAGGGCAACAGCGCAGAACATGCAAGGGATTGCAGCCCACCGACCAGTGCGCCCAGGGAAGCCACTCAGCGCCCCCTCCTCAGCACTCAGCCCAACAAGGCAGCTTCTCTCTGGTGACTCAGGAGACTCCAAGAGGCTGCAAACCTCCCAAGGTCTCTCCTGGGGGCTGGGAGCGGGAGGGCGGAACCTGCTGGAAACGCAGCTCTGTTCTCTGTTCTGACGTAGCTGCAGAGGCCCTGAGTCCTCTGGAGGCAACAGAAGCCCGTCCTGGTTCTCAGGTGCCCTGGGTCAGAAAAGCCGGTGGCGCGCCCTCTGCCGGCCATTACTGTACATGCAGAGGAACTCGCCCCTCTCGGCTTGTGGTGTTCGCACGCCATCTGCTGGCCAACATGGGAATTCCTGCAATATTGAAGGCCATGGCTGCTCAGCTGAGGCCACTATCTGGACAGCTAAGTCTGCTCTCTAGATTGGGACGGATCTTCGTGACAGGGCCTGGGACACACAAAGAAATCTTTTCCTTATCCTTTCTTGTTAGTAAGAATGAAACCGAATTTATTAATGTAATGACATCATTTGTAATGCTTTAAGCAATATTCACAGAAAACTGGACCACAAATTTACACAGGCTGAACAACAGGTAATTGTGTTTATCACCAAAACACAATTAGATAAAAAATTGACAGCTTTGAGAGAGAGATAAGGGCTTCCAGCTATGGCATGAATAGGTCATACAGATATAAGGTACAACCAATGGAAGAGAGTCAATCCTGTAATACTAGTGTTGCATGCTTTCACATAAGTACACCTGTGGTGAAGTACAACATAATTTATAGACATATGTATTGACTAGGATGTATGCCTAAGACTCATACAACAAATATGTGAGCAATCTTTCAATTAAAAATGACATCCTTTACACTATTCTTAATTTCTCTTTCTTTGCCATTAAAAAGCATTCCTGGGGTGTCTGGGTGACTTAGTTGGTTAAGCATCTCAGGTCATGATATTGCTGTCCATGAGTTTGAGCCCTGAATCTGGCTCTGTGCTGACAGCTCAGAGCCTGGAGCCAGCCTCAGATTCTGTGTCTCCCTCTCTTTCCACCTCCCCCGCTCAAGCTCTCTCAAAAAAGAAAATGTAAACATTAAAACATTTGTAAAAATCATTCCTAATTTAGAATATGTGAAATTCCGTTTATACCATATTCTCTATTACCACCATCTTGATGTTGAGAACTTATCTGAAAAGTCACCAAAAATGTCTTTGATGATGCATATGTGACAAGGTCGGAATGCGACTTACAGGGAGCTACATGCCTGTTATGAATTTACTGTATGTATCTTTGGCTAATATTTTCAATTTAGGGATGCAGATGGGTGAATTCCTGTCCATCAGGCAGATAGGTCAATTTCCTGTAAGACCATTTTGCCTTCGATTACTAATTGCCATCTCTTCAGAATTAAAAGAAAGGTGGGAGAAGAAAGTGTCTACTAATTCAATGTAAAATAAGACTACGGTGTTTTGAAGGGTTCACCTACCATCTGGCATCCTCAGATTGGCCGTGGACAAGAGGATAGCAACCCAATATCTTGATGCACATTTCTAGTTCCAGAGGGACAATATGGACCTTATTGTCAAATACATTTGATCAATATCAGCAGTTCACCTCTTCCAGGTCCAGGCTGCAGGACCTGGGGGCAGCACAATGACTGATGCCTGGGTTCAGACCATGAGGAAGACCAGCCAGTGTGGGGGGAATGCAGCAGGGTTGGGGCACTGAGGGAGATGGTTCAGGGTCACCTCCCCACAGGGCAGGCTCTGGTGTTTACCTCCAAAAGAGCAGCACATTCTCCCTCAAGACATTCCTCTCCATGACGGAACATGAGGCTGAGCTTGACAGTTCCAGGAAAAAATGAGGGGCACCCATCTTTTCAAATGCAATGGCCTCTGCAGACCTAGGCCCTAGGGAAGTTGGAGTCTGGGAGTCACAGAACTCTGATGCCCATGATACCAGCCTTTTCTGCCCCAACATTCAGAGCCACTTAATACATCCCCTCTCCCCTGGCCCATGTCACCTTGTCCACATACCTGGACCAGGTCCCTGCTTTCCTTCTTGCATTTCCTCTTTGTCTCTGTTTCTCTCAAACCCTCTCTCTCTCTATTTCTTCTTTTCACTTTCAATGACATGCCCAATTCCCCCATCACT
The DNA here is from genome assembly GCA_017311185.1 of Proteles cristata cristata. Classification (NCBI taxonomy): domain Eukaryota; kingdom Metazoa; phylum Chordata; class Mammalia; order Carnivora; family Hyaenidae; genus Proteles; species Proteles cristata. The sequence continues at coordinate 736,872 of JAESUZ010000622.1, forward strand.
CACTCAGTCTCTCTCCCTGCCTGGCTCTTTTTCCACCTCTCCCCATGCTTCAGGCCATCTGCTCATGCAGCCCTGTCCAGGAGCACAGGAAACTCCTGTCTCACCCTCTCTCCTGTCTTGTTTTGTCCCAGGCCCTGATCACAATGGACGAGAATCCCCTGTACAGCAGCTGCTCATGTTGACATTTACTATAACAATGCTGGCAGCAATGTGGACAGCCAGACATTTACCCTTGGAGGCCCAGCCATGACCCAAAAGCTGCTGGAGGGCTGGCTGCTTCCCTAAACTGAGAAGAAGAAAAAGGGGCCTGCAGGGTTCAGGGCCCAGGGAGCCAAGTGCACTGGATTGGCCAATATAGAAGGAGCCATATGCTTATACCCAATCTCCTGGGTGGTGTCGAAGGCACCTATCTCATACCATTGACCTCTGCCCTACCCATCTCTCAATAAGACAACAGGGGGAGGTTTGGGGGACATCATATGACTCACCACGAAAATTGCTGACATGTGGCTCCTTGGAGTACACCTGGATTGGTGCTATTTGGGGCAGCTGGTAAGGTGGAGAAGGGTACAAGAGCTGGATGAATGCAGGGGTGCCTGGGTGGCTTAGTTGGCTAAGCGTCCGACTTTCGCTTGGGTCATGATCCCGCGGTTCGTGGGTTCGAGCCCCGCGTCGGGCTCTGTGCTGACTGCCAGCTCAGAGCCTGGAGCCTATATGAGAGTCTGTGTCTCCCTCTCTCTCTGACCCTCCCCTGCTCACGCTGTCTCTCTCTCTCCTAGAAATAAATAAAAATATTTAAAAAAAAGTGCTGGACGAATGCAGGGCTTCCTTACTGGTCTCCTGAATCCATTCCTCACTATCACAATAGACCCTTTCCTGGAGACCTGCCCTGCTCTTCAGCACAAACCCCATAAACTAGCAGGCATCATGTGCTCATGAGGATCGATCTACAGAATTAACCACCACCGGGGCACCTGGGTGGCTTAGTCGGTTAAGCGTTCGACTTTCGCTTAGGTCATGATCTCGCGGTTCGTGGGTTCGAGCCCCGCGTTGGGCTTTGTGCTGACTGCCAGCCTGGAGCCTGTTTCAGTCTGACTCCCTCTCTCTCTGACCCTCCCCTGCTCGCGCTGTCTCTCTCTCTCTCTCTCTCTCCAAGAAATAAATAAACATAAAGAAAAAAAAGAATTCACCACCACCACCAGAGCTCCTATAGGATGTGTCCAACTCCCCAGATGGAACTATGGGTCCCTTCCAGGCAATACAACCCCAAAGAATGATCTATCTTCTTCATCCAATACTACACACTCTACCTGTCTTTAACTGTGTGTACACGAACCCCAAAGTGTGCACTTGATGGAGAATGAGTCGATTTTCCTGGAAGCAGACACCAACACAGAGACACAACTGTGACAGGTATATTAGGGGACACTAGAAAGGACAAAGTGGAGGGGGAAGGGTGAGCAGGGAAAGCATTTGGACCAAGGGGCCGATTAGACACCATCTCTAAATATATAATCACCACAACTGGTCTTATTCAAATTTCACACTGATTGTCCTCTATGTCAGAGAGATTTTGAGTTACTGGAATGAGATCTGTTATCCTCCATGAATTTTGTCTTCGACAATATATGTGTGGCCTTTGATGAACACTGAATTGTGTGGCTGCATCTGTGTGTCTACCTGTAATGGAAGGGGATTCTCTTCAGATCTTAGCTCCAGATCCCTGAATGTACACATTCTCATCCTTGTCTTTTCCTTGTTTGTGAATTAAGACCTCAATTTTAATAGAAAAAAAATGCAAGGGTCTTTATCATATCTTTTGAAACAGGGATTGCCAATCTCCCAGCCTTAGTTTGATGAAATTGAATAAACATCTGTTGATGATCTTCTGTGTGCAGATACATTCATTTCCACACAGAGAAGGGTGAGTGCCCACTCATCCCATACATTTATACACTCCTCATGTGCTTAATCCCCTCTTCATTGCACTCAGAAGCAAACATTGTCCCAGCCTCTCAGATAACAAAGCTGAGGCTCTGAGATGGCCTCACTGAGAGCTGGTATTAGGGCTGAGACAGCAAGAACACTGTCAATGCCTTCGGATATTGTGAGGGAAGGTTGGAAGATGCAAACCTGCAGGCAGGGTGTGACAGCAGATGCAGGGGTGCGGAGACAGGAGTCCAGCAGGGACGGGTCCCTGGTAAGAGACTGGCTCAGGCTGGAAGGCAAGGAAGCAGCTCAGCTGGTCTACAAACTTTCTTCACATTGAGACCCACCTAGGCACACAAACTTAGGCAGACAAGTATCTCATAAGAACCAAGTGAAACTTTTAATCTCCAGGGCATTCTTTCACACAGATCCAGAACCTTCAGAAAACCAAGGGAAACAACAGTCTTTATTTTATTTTATTTTATTTTTTTACAAATAGTTTATTGTCAAATTAGTTTCCACATAACACCCAGTGCTCATCCCCACAAGTTCCCTCCTTCATGCCCATCCCCCCCCCACATCCATCAGTACTCAGTTTCTGATAGCATTCAAGAGTCTCTCATGGTTTGCCTCTCCCCCTTTCCCCCACCATTTCTCCCATTCTTCTCTCCCTTGTTCCTCAGTTAAGTTCCTCCTAATCCTCCTATACGTGCAAACATATGATATTTGTCCTTCTCTGCCTGACTTATTTCGCTCACCATAACACCCTCAAGGTCCATCCATGTTGCTATACATGGTCAGATTTCATTGTTTCTCATTACCATGGAGTATTCCATGGTATAGATAAACCACATCTTCTTGATCCATTCATCTGTTAATGGACACTTAGGCTCTTTCCATGTTTTAGCTATTGTGGAGAGTGATGCTATGAACGTTGGGGTACATGTGCTCCTATGCCTCATCATTTCTGTATCCCTTGGGTAAATTCCTAGCAGTACTATTGCTGGGTCATAGGGGAGTTCTATTGTTAGTTTCCTGAGGAACCTCCACACTGTTTTCCAGAGGGGCTGCACCAGTTTACATTCCCACCAACAGTGTAGGAGGGTGCCCGTTTCTCCACATCCTCACCAGCATCTCGTGTTCTCTGATTTGCTCATTTTAGCCACTTTGACTGGCATGAGGTGGTATCTCAGTGTGGTTTTGATTTGTATTTCCCTGATGAGGAGGGATGCTGAGCATCATTTCATGTGTCTGTTGGCCATCTGGATGTTCTCTTTGGAGAAGTGTCTGTTCATATCTTCTACCCATTTCTTCACTGGGTTGTTTGTTTTTCGGGCGTGTAGTTTGGTGAGTTCCTTATAGATTCTGGATATTAACCCTTTATCTGATATGTCATTTGCAACTGTCTTTTCCCACTCCGTTGGTTGCCTATTAATTTTCTGGGTTGTTTCCTTGGCTGTGCAGAAGCTTTTAATCTTGATGAGGTCCCAATCATTTATTTTTGCTCTTGATTCCCTTGCTTTTGGGGATGTGTCAAGTAAGAAGTTGCTGCGGTGGAGGTCAAGGAGGTTGTTTCCTGCTTTCTCCTCTAGGGTGTTGATAGTTTCCTGTCTCACGTTCAGGTCCTTTATCCATTTTGAGTTTATTTTTGTGCATGGTGTGAGAAAATGATCTAGTTTCATCCTTCTGCATGTTGCTGTCCTGTTCTGCCAACACCATCTGTTAAAAAGACTGTCTTTTTTCCATTGGATATCTTTCCTGCTTTGTCAAAGATCAGTTGGCTGTATACTTTTGGGTCCACTTCTGAGTTCTCAATTCTGTTCCATTGGTCTATGGGTCTGTTTTTGTGCCAATACATACTGTCTTGATGATGACAGCTTTGTAGTAGAGGCTAAAGTCTGGGATGGTGATCCCTCCCGTTTTGGTTTTATTTTTCAGGATTACTTTGGCTATTCGGGGTCTTTTGTGGTTCCATACAAATTTTTGGATAGTTTGTTCTAGTTTTGAGAAGTATGCTGGTGCAATTTTGATTGGAATTGCATTGAATGTGTAGAGTGCTTTGGGTAGTAATGACATCTTAACTATATTTATTCTTCCTATCCATGAGCATGGAATGTTTTTCCATTTCTTTGTGTCTTCTTCAATTTCCTTCATAAGTTTTCTATAGTTTTCATCATACAGATCTCTTGTATCCTTGGTTAGGTTTATTCCGAGGTATTTTATGGTTTTTTGTGCAATTGTGAATGGGATCAGTTTCTTGATTTCTCTTTCTGTTGCTTCATTGTTGGTGTATAAAAATGCAACTGATTTCTGTACGTTGATTTTGTACCCTGCCACTTGGCTGAATTCTTGCATCAGTTCTAGTAGGCTTCTGGTGGAATCTGTCGGGTTTTCGATGTAGAGTATCATGTCATCTGCGAAGAGAGGGAAAGTTTGACTTCCTCTTTGCCAATTCTGATGCCTTTGATTTCCTTTTGTTGTCTGATGGCTGATGCTAGGACTTCCAGCACTATGTTAAACAACAGTGGTGAGAGTGGGCATCCCTGTCGTGTTCCTGATCTCAGGGGGAAAGCTCTGAGTTTTTCCCCGTTGAGGATGATGTTAGCTGAAGGCTTCTCATAGATGGCTTTGATGATGTTTAAGTAGGTTCCTTCTATCCCAACTTTCTCTTGAGTCTTTATTAAGAAGGGATGCTGTATTTTGTCAAATGCTTTTTCTGCATCTATTGACAGGATCACATGGTTTTTATCTTTTCTTTTATTGATATGATGTATCACATTGATTGATTTGTGAATGTTGAACCAGTCCTGTAACCCAGGAATGGATCCCACTTGATCTTGGTGGATGATTCTTTTTATATGCTGCTGGATTCGATTTGCAACGATCTTGTTGAGAATTTTTGCATCCGTATTCATCAAGGATATTGGCCTGTAGTTCTCTTTTTTTTTTGCTGGATCCCTGTCTGGCTTCAGAATCAGAGTGATGCTGGCTTCATAAAATGAGTCCGGGATTTTCCTTCGATTTCTTTTTTTTCTAATAGCTTGAGAAGAATTGGGATTAATTCTGTTTTACATGTCTGGTAGAATTCCACAGGGAAACCATCAGGTCCAGGGCTCTTATTTGTTGAGAGATTTTTGATCACTGATTCAATTTCTCCAGTCGTTATGGGTCTGTTCAGATTTTCTACTTCTTCCCGTGTGAATTTTGGTAGTGAGTGTCTGTTTAGGAATTTGTCCATTTCTTCCAAGTTGTCCAATTTGTTGGCATATAATTTTTCATAGTATTCCTCGATAATTGCTTGCATTTCTAAGGGGTTGGTTGTAATAAGTCCATTTTCATTCATAATTTTGTCTATTTGGGTGCTCTCTCTTTTCTTTTGGATAAGTCTGGCTAGAGGTTTGTCAATTTTGTTTACTTTTTCAAAAAACCAACTCTTGGTTTCATTGATCTGTTCAATTGTTTCTTTGGTCTCTATGTTGTTTATTTCTGCTCTAATTTTTACTATTTCTCTTCTTCTTCTGGGTTTAGGAAGTTGTTGTTGCTCTGCCTCTTGTTCCTTTAGGTGAGCTGTTAGATTTTGGACTTGCGCTTTTTCTAATCTCTTGAAATAGGCCTGGAGAGCAATGGACTTTCCTCTTAGGACTGCCTTGCTGCATCCCATAGATTTTGAATTGTTGTGTTTTCATTTTCATTTGTTTCCATATATTTTTTAATTTCATCTCTAATTGCCTGATTGGCCCATTCATTCTTTAGTAGGGTGTTCTTTAACCTCCATGTTTTTGGAGGTTTTCCAGACTTCTTCCTGTAATTGATTTCAAGTTTCAAAGCATTGTGATCTGACAGTGTGCATGGTAAGATCTGTATTCTTTTATATTTATTGAGGGCTGCTTTATGTCCCAGTATGTGATCTATCTTGGACAATGTGCCATGCGCACTTGAGAAGAAAGTAAATTCCCTGGCCTCAGGATGTAAAGTTCTAAATATATCCGTCAGGTCCATCTGGTCCAATGTGTCTTTCAAGTCCATTATTTCTTTAGTGATTTTCTGTCTGGTTGACCTATCCATTGCTGTAAGCGGAGTATTAAAGTCCCCTGCTATTAGCACATTCTTATCTATAAGCTTGTTTCTGTTTGTGATTAATTGTTTTAGATATTTAGGTGCTCCCATATTCGGTGCGTAGACATTTATGATTGTTAGTTCTTCATGATGGATGGACCCTGTGATTATTATGTAGTGCTGTTCTTCATCTCTTGTGATTGTCTTTAATTTAAAGTCGAGTTTGTCTGATATAAGTATTGCTACTCCGGCTTTTTTTTTAAATTTCCTGTAGCATGATATATATTTCTCCATCCCCTTACTTTTCATCTGAAGGTATCTTCCCGTCTAAAATGAGTTTCTTGTAGACAGCATATCGATAGATTTTGTTTTTTAATCCATTCTGCTACCCTTTGTCTTTTGATTGGAGGATTCAGCCCATTTACATTCAGTGTTATTATTAAAATATGTGGGTTTAGAGTCTTTGTATCTTTTGTAAGGTTCATGTTTGTGGTGGTATCTCTGGTATCTTTCTTCCTTGCAACCTTTCCTTCAGAACATCTCCCTCAGGATTTCTTGTAGGGCTGGCTTAGTGGTGACAAATTCTTTCAAATTCTGTTTATTTGGAAAGGTTTTTATCTCTCCTTCTATTTTGAATGACAAGATAGCTGGATAGAGGATTCTTGGGTGCATATTTTTTCTGTTCATCACATTGAAGATCTCCTCCCATTCCTTTCTGGCCTGCCATGTTTCAGTAGATACGTCTGTCACCACTCTGATAGGTTTCCCTTTGTATGTGAGGGCCCTTTTCTCCCTAGCTGCTTTCAAAATTCTCTCTTTGTCCTTGTATTTTGCCATTTTTACTATGATATGTCGTGCAGAAGATCGATTCAAGTTACGTCTGAGGGGAGTCCTCTGAGCCTCTTGTATTTCCACATTGACTTCCTTCCCCAGGTCGGGGAAGTTCTCTGCTATAATTTGTTCCAGGACTCCTTCAGCACCTTTCCCTCTCTCTTCCTCTTCTGGGATTCCTATGATACGGATATTGTTGCATTTGACCGTGTCGCTGAGCTCTCGAATTCTTCTTTCCTGTTCCTGGATCAGTTTGTCTCTTTTTTGTCAGCGTCTTGTTTTTCTAGAATGGCATCTTCTAAATCACTTATTCTCCTTTCTGCTTCTTCCATCCGTGCATTGGAGGCCTCTAATTTATTATATATCTCATTTATCGTATTTTTTTAAATCTTCATGCCTATTTTTATTTTCCATTCTGTCTGTAGCCATAGTTTCTTTGATGTCCCCTATGTTTTTTTCAAGCCCAGCTATTAATTTTACCATAATGATTCTAAAATCTTGTTCAGTTATGCTGCTGATATCTGTTTTGAGCAGTTCATTAGCTGTCATTTCTTCTTGGAGTTTCTTTGGAGGAAAGCTCTTTCGTTTCGTCATTTTAGTTAGCTTTCCGTCTCTTGTTGGTTTTAAAGATCTGTTACGCTCTCTGTTTCTATGAGTGCTGCTGTATCCAAGAAGACTCTTTGACTTTCCAGGGCCTATCCTTTCAGAGAATGTTTTTTGAATGGTATCCCTTGGTCTCTCTTGTTTGGACCTTGGTTATCTTATTTTCCTATTTGTAGTGATATTTCGGACTCTCCACCTTGTGTACTCTGGCTTGTTTCTTGAGGTAGCCCTGGAAAAGAAAACAGAGAAACACACAGGGAGCAGGAGCACACAAACGCACAGGCGAATTCAACTAACATGCAAAGCGAGAGGGAAAATGGAAAAGTAAAGAGAAATGACGGAGGAGGGAGGGTGAATAATATGGAGAATAATATACATTAAAGGGTCAGAAAGGGGAAAAGAAAAGGAAAAACGAAGAAAACCAATGGACAAAGAACGGTTTAAAGCATATACCTGGATTTCCCAGCTACAGTTAAATAGCCGTGTGTATGCAGTGCTGGTTGAAGAGCACAGAGATCGAGAGAGAAGGCAGGGCGGGATGAAGCACAATTGGCAATAGAATGAACAGGCATAAGGGATAAGAAGCTTTTTTCAAAGAGGTAAAGGGTAGAATATGGTTGGATAGGTGAGAGAAGGATGCTGGAATTATCCAGAAAAACTACATAGTCTAATTACTCTGAGAGAAATAGCTGAAAATGTCGGTAGGTGTAGAATTTACATTTACAGAATGGACTCGTTGTGAATGTGTAAGCAAGCTGGCGACCAGAGTTAATCAGGTCAATGTTCTGGGGAAAAAAGAGAGAAAAAAGAAAGAAGAAAAAAAAAAAGAAAGAGGGGAAAAAAGGGAAAAAAAGAAAAAGGAAAAAAGGAAAAAACAAAAAAAGGAAAAAAGGAAAAAAGAAGAAAAAAAAGGGAGAAGGGCACCTCTCAGGCAGTGATGGGAGTGGCGTTATCCAATGCCTCAGGCGGGAGCTCTGCCTTGGCGGTTGTGGGGAGGAGAGTGGCGGTGCTCCAGGCCCTTCTTGAACCAAGCGCCGCATCTTGCTTTTTTGGGCGTGTAAACTCCCCGTACTGGGGGCGCAGCCAAAGTTGGTTGCACTCTTCAACCCAGGCCAGTTCCAGTGTCCAAATCCCAGTCCACGCGCCCCGCTGAAATTGCCTTAGACACAGCTTCCCAGGCAGCTCCCTCGGGCAATTCCAGGCCCCCTGCGGAGCTCTGTGGGTGGCGTCAGAATCGCTGCTTCCTTCTCTGGGTCGGGCTGGTGCACATGGGTGGGAGCTTGCTTGCCGGGTGCTCTGAGCCCGAGCCCGCTGGAGTGAGGAAAACCAGGTCCCTCTATGGCCCGTCACCCGAAACACAAACTCACTGGCTAATTTCCCAGTTTTTAGTTCCTTGCCTTCCCTCTCGGGTTCCAGCCAGCCAGGAGCGCGGATATCCCGTGTCGCGCGGCTCTTTCAGGGGTCCCAGCCGCCCAGGAGCTACAATGGTGGCAGGCGTCCCGCCTCTCTGAAGTCCAGCCTCCAGGAGCAAACACAAAGAAGCAGTTTGTGTGCTCAGCACCCCGCAGGACCAGTTGGCGTGAGGGGACCTGGTGTGCAGGTATTTGGCAAGTACGGTCTTTCTATGCACTGAGTGGAGGTTTTTCACCCCGAGTGGAAGTTTTTCTGTTTCAGACTCTCTCCTTTTCCCCTCTCACTCCCCGTAGAGGGTAGAGGGGGATCGCCTCCCACCCTGGAGTCTCCGATCCCGGCCCGATTTTATCTTCCCCGGTTCGCACTCACGTTAGAAGGCTTTCTCAGTGGATTCTGCGTCCTTTTTCTCCCAATCTCTCAGGTTTTGTAAGGTTTCCAATGGCTTCAGATCTTTTCTGTGTGACGTATGGGCGCGAGAGCAAGTACGGAGTTCCTTACTTCTCCGCCATCTTGCCCTCTCTCCCTAACACATTTATTCTTACAACAGTGTTTGTAATAATTAACTCCTGAAAGTCTTACTCTTCTGTGACTCTCTGTCTTCATCCACACATGCCATCAAGAATGTCTACATTTGTCTTCAGTGTTTCCCATTCTGGTTCCTTTGCCCCTTCCACATACCTCAGTGCATCACAGTTGTCTCCCAGGTCCCCTTTGCTACCTGTCAAGCATAAAATGGTTTACTTGAATGTGTGCATTCCCACAAGTGTTGCCATGAGGAGGGAGAGGAGAAAAGGTAGGATTACAAAGACAAGAGCGACTTTTTAACTTTCCAGAGGAAACTCATTCTACCAAATGCGACTTTCTTCCATCTAAGCAACACCTCTTCCAGGTTATATTTATTAGACGTCAAGAATCCCTGCATCAAATCCTTGATGCATTCACTGGTATCTCCTGACTTGAAGACAGATTTGAGAAAGATGTAATGACTATATAAGAGCATGACTGTACTTAACACTACTAACATGTACGCTTAAATGTTTATGATGTGAAATTTTCTAATGCATGTATTTTACCACGGTTAAAAACGAGAAACCTTAAAAGTAAGTAATGATGTTCAGTTCTCTGATGTATAGAATATTTGATAGTAAATTTTGTTACCTGATTCTTTTGGATCTTAAGCTGAGCATTTTTTTCCTGCACAGGCTGTTCTTCAGACCTCATATTCACTTCCTGTTCTTCAGACTTCAAGTTAACTTCACTGGTAGGAACTTCATTAAGGGGAAGGTGACACGAGCAAAACATTCTGCCTAGTGATGTAAGGCCCAAGAATAAGATCACTCAGTAGATAACATATAAATCCAATGTTCTAAGACGTGACCAATTTGTTTCTCTTCAAAGCAATGTACAATGGAAATGCTGCAGGAAATAGAGGGAAGTTACTTCTGAAACTTCTGAAGCATTTACTAAAATAGCATCTTTCAAGTTCTCTGTAGATTTTTCTTTTTCCCCAATTTGCAAGTAGCATAGAAACAAAGTGTGTGCTAGGATTTCCAAACAAACACTGGGCAATGTGTCACAAAGAAGCATGGTCAAGAGAACATACCCCACAGTCAGTCCCTGTATCATTATAAACAGTCGATCCAGTTTGGGCCAAAGTGAAAAACCAGACACAAAGAAATGAACCCTAAAGAGAGCAATGAAACGTGTAAATATTTCAGAGCAACTCTCTTGGTTTTTGAGACAATGGAACTGTGACTGGATGATAAAGAAAAAATGAAGAAAGTGTAAAATCTTTCAAGCCAAACAGCTCAAATGAATGACTTTTCTTTATGGAAGATAACTATTGTCACCAGATTCAATTTCAAAATTCTCTGCTCTGCATTAAGAGGAACAGAACTGTTCAACATGGCTAGAAACTTGTAGTGCTCTCTCCCAGAAGCACTGAATGATATAAAAATTAAGCCTGGATTATGAAAACAAATTCTGCCCAACTCCGAAATAAAAGAAGTACTGTGGTGTTACTGCTTGAAACAGCAGTGAACAGCACAGAAGGTTGAGAGGCTCAATTCACCCAACGACCAAAGGGCTCAAACATCAGAATATGGTAACTCAGGATCCCCCTATTCTTGACATTCTGATTTCTCTCTGATTGCAACAAAGCATGCACACTTTGAATGATGTCCGTAAGAAATTCATTAGCACGCTCAAGTATCTCACTGTTATTCTTCAACAAAACATATAGTCATCAGGAATACTTACTCATTACTTTTATTTCCATTTTTAAAGGACAAATAGGGGATTTTGATACATTTTTTAGTTTAATTTTTGAGAGAGAGATAGAGCAAGAGAGCAGGGGAGAGGCAGAGAGAGACAGGAGAGAATCCCAAGCAGGCTTCCCACCATCAGCACGGAGCCCAATGCAGGGCTCCAACTCATGAACCATGAGATGGTGACCTGAGCTGAAACCAAGAGTTGGATGTTTACCCGACGGAGCCACTCAGGCACCCCAGGATAAAGAAGGAATTTTTACCTTACATCTATGTGCTTTTGCCGCATGGTTTCTTAGGCACATTTCTTTGGTCCATTGATCTACATAGAGATGTAATAAAGGATTCAGAATTCAAAAATGTTAATTATAGTGACATAAAAACCTATCTCTGGTTGGTAAGTCATTATAGAAATAAAGAATATGGTATTTTACATATGTGATGATTGATTTGAATTTAGCCTGGTATAGAATGGAAGGAAATGGGACAACAGGATAAAAGAGGAAACGGCAAAACCAGTGAACTTGAAGTGAACACAATTCCAGGTGAACTCATAGAAATGAAAAAGGGTGGGGGGAGATGATTATGCCTTCTGTTCACAAATGGATACTTTTTCTGCAAGTTTTGCATTTTCTTCATGTAGTACTTAATGTTCTCAGAAGCTTGATGTAAATTAACCAAAAAGATAAAAAGCAGTCTCTTAAGATTAGTACCAAAACCATCAAAAACAAGCAAAATCACTAGTTGACCTAGTGGCGTCAACAGCAAAGGCACATGATCTGGCACTGTGGTCACATATAACATTTTGGCATTACTGTGATCCCTGAAGAAAGCAAGTTCCAGTTAGTGGCATTTTATTTTTCTCTTTCTCTCCTTCTCTCTCTTTCCACACTCTCCTCTCCACTTCTCTCCTCTCCTTTTTTTTTTAGAGAGAGAACACATAAGTGAGTGCAGGGTAGGAAGAGAGAGAGAGAGAGAGAGAGAGAGAGAATCTTAAGCAGACTCCATGCTTAGCATGGAGTCCAATGCAGGGTTCGATCCCATGATCCTGAGATCATTTCCTGAGCCAAAATCAAAAGACAGATGCACAACTGACTGAGCCACCCAGGTGCCCCCAATACACCATCATTGAGCAACATGCCTTTTAGAATATATGAAAAGTTTCAAATTACCCTGACATCACCAGAGGAGAAATGGAGAAAAATCAAGTATCCTCCATACTTATATTCTGTCCTTCATGATCAAATAAATAAATCAGTGCAATTAGTTTAAAAACAAAAGTCAAAACTAAAAAATAACTCACCTAATTTCTTCTAGGTTTTCCCTCTTTCACCCACTCTTTAAAAATAATGAAAGGGGGGCGCCTGGGTGGCTCAGTCAGTTGAGTGTCCACCTTCAGCTCAGGTCATGTTTTTGTGGTCTGTGAGTTTGGACTTCCCATTGGGCTCTGTGCTGATAGCTCAGAGGCTGGCACCTGCTTTGGATTGTGTGTCTCCATCTCTCCTTGCACGTCCCTGCTTGCTGCTCTGTCTCTCTCCAAAATAAATAAAAACATTTAAAAACTTAAAAAAAATAATAACGAAAGGGGTACCGGGTGAGATCCAGCTTTAGCTCAGGTCATCATATACTGCTCATGAATTTGAGCCCCACATCGGGCTTGTTGCTGTCAACACTGAGCTTACTTCATGTCTTCTGTCCCCCTCTCCCTCTGTCCTCTCCTCACTTGCACTCTCTCAAAAGGAAATAAGTCTTTTAAATAAATAGATAAATAAGTAAGTAAATAACACTAATAAGAGAGGTGGGTGCCTGGGTGCCTGGGTGCCTAATCCGTTGATTTTGGTCCGGGTCAGGATCTTACGGTTTCTAAGATTGAGCCCCATGTGAGGCTCTATGCTGACAGTGTGGAGCCTGCTTGGGATTCTCTCTCTCTCTCTCTCTCTCTCGCTGTCTCTCTCTCTCTCTCTCTCCCCCCATCTCTCTGCCCCTCCCCCACTCGTGCACACTCCATCTCAAAAGAAGTAAATAAGCATTTAAACAAACACTGAAAGAGAAATTATTCTAAATTGTCGCTTGTTTGGCACTCAGAGGCCTCCAATGTCTTTCTGCTGCTCCACATGGTCCCCTCCATGAGAACGAGGGTGGGACGCTTAGGTGGATATGGTCTTGGAATCAAACACACTTGGGCAAAATCGCAGCCTTACTACTTAGTGGTTAGTATCCTGGATAACTCCTCATCTCCCCAAATCAGAAGACAGTGAAAGCCCAAGATGCAAACTTTACCACCTGCATCACTGGTAAGCACTATGCAGGAAACACTCACCTTATACACGGATAGCACATGGAAAACACCTAGAACAGGACCCAGGACTCTAGAATCTTCTGACAGCTGTTTAATTCTATTGTTCGGTCCCAAACTGCAAACTATTTGTACAATGTGAGTGTTCTGCTACCCTGAGGTCACCCCTCCCTATACCAGCAGTGCTGTATTTCCCATAGCAACACCAGCATTTGAGGACCCACTATGTTCCCGGTCACTTAATCGGCACAGTCCCTGGTGCCTATACACACAAACCACTGACCCCATTTTGCATCTTCTTCACTCACTCTCCACGGGCATTAGAAGCTCCCTCCGCCCAGAACTCATAACACATGTTTTAAATCTCTCTAGTGACAAACACTTGCCTTGGCAATATCTGACCGTCTCAGATAGTATCTTAATCTGTACATTTCCCCCAGTAGCCAGGTCATGCCAAAATATTCCTGCCACTGGCTTCTTAAATATTTCTGATCAGAGTTAAACTCATCTACTTCTCCCTCATTGTCTGATTTTTTCCTCTACCTGGTCACCTGTCTCAGTTGGTGGCAACCCAATCTGTGCTGTTGCTTATGATGCAAACAAAAAAAGTTACTGAAGAGTTAAGGGGATAACTAGACTGGATAAGTCAATATCTTTACTTGTAGCTGAATTAGAAACCAAACTGAAGAGCTGTATGAAGAAAAGATTACAGGACACCTGGGCATGCTCAGTTGGTTGAGCATCCGACTCTTGATTTTGGATCAGGTCATGGTCTTATGGTTGGTGAATCGAACTCTGCATCAGGCTTTTGAATCTTTTTAAAAGAGATTTAAAGAGAAAGCATTACAAATAAAATAGAAGCCTCAAATCTTACCTTCATATCCTCGAGTCTTTACCTAGAAGAGGTATGAACAGAATTAAATTTGATGTAGAAACAATATTTTTAATAGTTTATTGTCAAGTTGGTTTCCATATAACACCCAGTGCTCATCCCCTCAAGTGCCCTCCTGCATGCCCATCACCCCCTGCCTCTGTCTCCCACCCCCATCAGCTCTCAGTTTGTTCTCAGCATTCAAGAGTTTCTCATGGTATGCCTCCCTCCCTCTCCCCAACTGTTTTCCCCCTTCTTTTCCCCCAAGGTCCTCCATTAACTTCCTCCTAATCCACCTATATGTGCAAACATATGATATCTGTCTTTTTCTGCCTAACTTGTTTCGCTCAGCATAACACCCTCAAGTTCTATCCATGTTTCATTCTTTCTCATAGAAACAACGTTTTTTTATAAAATATTTTTGACAAAAAGTCAAAATAATAATCTAATGTGGTATTATAATAAAGGTCACTTCAGCAAAATATTTTATAAGTGTTACAATTCTAGTATAGTTAATATACAGTGTTATATTCGACACGGGTGCACATATAGTGATCCAACAATGCTGTACATTACTCAGTGTTCGCCCTGGTAAGAGTACTCTTTAATCCCCATCACTTATCTCTCCTAGCCCCCCATCCACCTCACCCCTTGTAACCAGCACTTTCTTCTATCAAGTTAGGAATCTCTTTCTTAGTTCATCTCTCTCTCGTTTTTCCTTTTTGCTTGTTTGTTTGTTTCTTACATTCCACACGAGTGAAATCATATGGTATTTATCTTTCACTTAGCATTATAACCTCTATATCAATCCATGTTGCTGCAAATGTCAAGATTTCATTCTTTTTCATGGCTCAATAGTGTGTGTGTGTGTGTGTGTGTGTGTGTGTGTGTGTGATCACCTCTTCTTTATCTGTTTATCAATGGATGGACACTTGGTCTGCTTCTATAATTAATTTGCTATTGTAAATAATGCTGCAGTAAACATAAGAGGGCATATATCCTTTAGAAGTAGGTTTCTTTTTTGTATCCTTTGGGTAAATACACAGTAGTGTAATTACTGCATCATAAGTTAGTTCTATTTTCAAATATCTGAGGGCATTCCATACTGTTTTTCAAAATGGCTACAGTAATTTGCATTCCCACCAAAAGTGCACGTGGGTTCCTTTTTTAATCCACATCCTTGCCAACACTAGTTTTTTCTTGTCATATTGACTTTAGCCATTCTGGCAGGTGTGAGGTGATAGCACATTGTAGTTTTTTTTTTTTTTTAATTTTTTTTAATGTTTTTTATTTACCTCTAGGAGAGACAGAGAGAGACAGCATGAGCAGGGGAGGGTCAGAGAGAGAGGGAGTCACAGACTGAAACAGGCTCCAGGCTCTGAGCTGGCAGTCAGCACTGAGCCCGACGCGGGGCTCGAACCCACGAACCGCGAGATCATGACTTGAGCGAAAGTCGGACGCTTAACCGACTAAGCCACCCGGGCGCCCCGCACATTGTAGTTTTGATTTGCATTTCCTGTTGGAAGCCATTTCTGAACTCACTAAGTTGATAAAAACTCTTTGCGAGGTTAAGGTAAGTTTGCGCAGACTCTTACCATCAGATGGCAACTGATAATCCACCCTCACTCAATTGTTTCTGCTTGACCATCAACCCCCAAGGCACCTTGTTGATTGGTACTTGGACTGACTCATACTCGCCTTGATATGATGATTGCACTTTGTGAAGGAACTTACTATAGGAACTTCTTTTGTCATTGTGGGAGCAACATTGCGTCCCAGAAAAACCTTTTTTTCTTAATGCCGCCCATTATACAATAAACAGACTATTGACCCCTGCTCACAAAGAACTAACTTTTACCTTTAGTATGCTAAAAACATTACCCTGTTTATATCAAAATGCCACTTCTGGGCTGTTCCCCATGCATGTATGAATATCAATGTTCTAGAAAGTTTCTACTGATCAAAAAATTTACCATCAGAATGCCACTTCTGTGCCATCCCCCAAACACTAAATCATAAAATAAAGTTGAATCTCAGGCAGTGCAGAGAGGCCTGGCTGGTGACCAGAAAGAATCTCGTGACTCTCTCATCTCTCTCTCACTGATACTGTCCATCCGTCGGGGACCCCAGACCTGCTGGAGCTGGACTCTCGCAATTTCCCTGACCATGAATGATGTTGAGCATCTTTTCACTCATCTACTGACCATCTGAATGTCTTCTTTGTGGAAATGTCTATTTATGGCTTTGGCCCAGTTTTAAATTGTATTTTTTTTAATGTTTTATTTATTTTTGAGAGAAAGAGTGTCTATAAGGGAAGGTCAGAGAGACAGGTAGACACGGAATCCACAGACAGGCTCCAGGCTCTGAGCTAGCTGTCAGCACAGAGCCTGAGGCGAGGCCTGAACCCACAAACCATGAGGTCATGACCTGAGCCGAAGCCGGATACTAACCGACTGAGCCAACCTGGTGCCACTTATATTATTTGTTTTCTTGCTGTTGAGTTGTATCATTTCTTTATATATTCTTTGTCAGCTATGTCTTTTGCTATCTCCTATCATTTAGTACGTTGTCTTTCAGTTTTGTGGATTATTTCCATCACTGAGCAGGATTTATTTTGATGCAGACCAAATAGTTGAATTTTGTTTATATTTCCTCTGCCTCAGGAGACCCTCGAAAAATGTAGCCATGGCCTAGCATAATAAAAACTTAGATGTATAGGGGCGCCTGGGTGGCTCCGTCAGTTAAGCGTCCAACTTCGGCTCAGGTCATGATCTCATGGTTCTTGGGTTTGAGCCCCACGTCAGGCTTTGTGCTGACAGTTAGCTCAGAGCCTGGAGCCTGTTCAGATTCTATGTCTCCTTCTCTCTCTGACCCTCCCCTGTTCATGCTGTCTCTCTCTCTCTCTCAGAAATAAATAAAACATTTAAATTTTTTTTAAATTAGAAGTATAATAAGCTATAGAAAGAATTTCCTTTCTACTTGCTGATATTTCAACAACCATTTCTAAAAGAGATAATTAAGGTAGATATCTTATTTTTGACCGAAAGCTCTGTTTCTATTCTATTAAACAGATATCAAACTACTAATCTTCAATTATGGAAATGTCAGTCTTATTTTAAATTAATAACTAATCCATCATTTACTTGCAATTATTGTTTCTCAAGTCCAATATCCATCATAAAGTCCAGAACCACAAATTGTTTCAGAGTTTCAGTCAAAACAAAAGTAAATGTAAAATCTTGGGGCTCAAATATGCCCCTGACTCACCAGAAACACTGGAGAAATGTCTTTCGCAGTCAGCTACTTCCTGAACTGACAAACAATTCTATCAAATCAGTTCCTGATTTTTCCCACATCACCAACAACAAAGGTTTTAAAATCAGAAAGGAAGCTGGAGATCATTAGAGAAAACACTCAAACAACAACTGAAATGACAACAAACATTTCCAGAAAGTGCAAAAAATGCTTCCTTGACCAGAGTCATTCCCTGAAGACATTATAAAATGAGAACAGATACTTGAAGCATCACAGAGAGATCTGGACAAAGGAAATGTAATCATGGGACGTATGTTCTAAGACCACAAATGACTCAAACTAGATAACAGGAAAAAAAGTTCTTAGTTGGAGAATGACCAAAAAATGAGTTTAAACAAGATTCTAAAAAATACTTGGATTAGAGGGGAGTTGGGTGGGGAGATGGGTGAAAGAGGTGAAGTAGGTCAAGAGTACACTTGTGATGAGCACTGAGAAATGCATGAAATCACTGAATCATACTGAACACCTGAAACTAATATTACACTGTATGTTATTTATAGTTGAATTTTTAAAAAGCTCATATAGGTCAAATAAGACATTTCTACAGAAATTTTATAGTATTTCAATCTAAATGATAATAATAATTGAACGTATTAGAGGAAAATTTGTAATACTGAGTGTAATAAATGGTTCAATGACTATAAAATGTTCTGCTTACTTATGATTACAAGTATATCTCTAAGACACTTTAGTATACTCACAGCATAAACAGTTCTCCAGAGGTAAATTAGACAAGCACAAGTTCCCAAGGAGGCAGTAACGATGTTATGTCTCCACAGAATTTGAAACACATTAGGGTCAAGAGGGAAACGGTCAGGCAAAATATGGACACACTGAAATAATATTGGAGATAATGAGGAATCTCAAAGATGTTTACAATATATCTGTCACAAAGAATCATCTTTATAAAGCCTCTCCCAGCCGACAGGAGATTATAAGCACATCCCTCAAATGTCTCCTCATAGAGGAGCAAGAGGACAGATGGCTTAGAAAGGAGCAGGAACAAACTTTTGGGGCTGATGACTGTTTGCTATCTTACTGTGGTGACGGTTTCGTTGTTGCTTACATATGTCACATATTAACAAACTGTATTCTTTAAATAGATGTTGTTATTGTATACAAATTATACGACACTGGAGCTGTAGGAAAAATGCAATAGGCAGCACTTTGAAATGTGATTTTGCTGACAAATTGCAACTGTGTAAGAATTCATTAGGCCATCGTAAAATAGAAAAATGAAGAAAATGCAAATTTATAGTAGATATTGGGGCACCTGGGTGGCTTAGTCGGCTAAGCGTCCGACTTTCGCTTAGGTCATGATCTCACGGTTCGTGGGTTCGAGCCCCGCGTCGGGCTCTGTGCTGATTGCCAGCTCAGAGCCTGGAGCCTGTTTCAGATTCTGTGTCTCCCTCTCTCTCTGACCCTCCCCTGCTCGCGCTGTCTCTCTCTCTCCTAGAAATAAACAAAACGTTAAAAAAATTTTATAGTAGATAAGAAATCAAAGGCTTCTATTGTACATTCATGAAGTACCTGGATAAAATCCTTTGGAATATGTCTAAAATATGTCCCAAATTCATGGAAGCATGGGAGAAAGTAAAAACAAAAAAATGTACTAGAGACACAATGAGATTGTTCTATAAAAAGATGTTTAGAGATACGGATATATCTGAGAGTGATGGGCAGCTGATGTTACAATAATGCGGGATTATTATTCTAAAAAAATATATACATTATTGTTCACTTTTGGATGTGTTCTTTCAATGTTCATTTTGACTCTGAATTACAGCTCAAAATGTCAGATTTCTGAGGTACATAAAGATTTGCATAATCAGGTGATCTTGTGTATGTCGATAATATCTGTGGCATTTTATGTTACTTGAACACACATCTCCAAATAGCCAATGAAAGGCATTCATATTTCTATTTCATGGTATTGTACCAAAATCAATAGCAACTCTGAAAATTAATTTCTAAAAGAATACAAAATTCCTGGATATGGTCACCAAAACAACAGAATGCATATCATTATACAAAACCTGGATTTAGAAATATTTTAGGAGTAAAACACTCACAATGCAATTCATACTAATTCACATACCAAGCTTAATTTTGTGTAAATGAACTTGTCTAGAAAACAGCCTCTGAAATCTATCACATTTTCGTCTTCAGCTCTCAGATATGAGTTCACAAAAATGTGTAATGGTGGGAAATATACACTTTTCTGAAAAGAAAAGCAGTAACTGTCAGCACAATGGTTGGTCATGGGGATCAGATGCACCAAGGACAGAGGCCATCTTGTCACAAAGGGGAAATATCTTGAGCTGTGGGCACCCTTGGAGCATTTGGCAGCTGTCTGGCTCCTGATATCAGTGGTTGACTCTTAACAAGATTAGATACAATTAAGCCAATAATGCTAGGCTTTCACAGTCAATGGCCATGAGGAGATGGAAGTGGGAAATGCAAGACAAGTGAATTTATGGAAGAATTCAGAGATGAGGTAGGGAGAGAGAACTGTACTTACCTGTGAGAGGCAGCCTAGGTAGAGGGGGAAAATTCAAATAAAGACGATCAAGAGTTTTCTTCCTTCATAGTCTCAAAAGAAAGAGAATGTATTCTATTTAGATTGGAAGCATTCATGTGGAATGATTCTGCCTCAATGCAAGGGTTATTCCTAACTACAAGAACTTTCCAGATCCCACTCTAAGGATCTGGTACCTGCCAATCTAAAGAAATCTACTTATCTCTGTGGTGTTCTCTGTCTGTCTCTCTCACTCTCCTAGGGGCACAAGTTTTGCTTTCCAATGATAGAGTGAAATAGTCACACTGGCAATCAGGTATTTCAGTATATTCAAACAATCCTAAGGACATTCAGAACCCTTCTTGCTTTGAGTAAATCAAAACTCTGCACATACTTGGCTAAAGAAAGGATAAAAATTCATTCACCTCCTGATCATGTCACTCCTTGTGATTTTCCTATTGTAAATGTCCAAGAAGGATGCGACCACTTAGTTTCTGCTGGGCTTATCAGGCTCCCATCAACACAGTTAGACTTAGAGCCCCTGGAGGTATCCTCAAAGACCAGAGCCAAAGAGCTGATTCAGAAGTTACTAAAAGTCGACAAACCAAGAAGCACAGAGCACAAAGGACATTTCACTTTTTAACACTCCAGTACCAACACCAGTGATCCAGATGCCACTGATACCAGGGCTAACAAACTTCACAAATAGGAACAATGCACTGATAGGAAAACAAACCACATGTAAGATGAACTCCGAAATTACAAAGCTTGAAGCAGGATCTGGACTGGGCTTCCAGGAGCCAGTCTAATACCCATGGTTTCTATTATATAAGAGTTCCCGACATTTTGGGGGTGCCTGGGTTGCTCAGTCGGTTAAGTGTCCGACTTCGGCTCAGGTCATGATCTCATGTTTCATGGGTTCGAGCCCCGCGTTGGGCTCTGTGCTGACAGCTAGCTCAGAGCCTGGAGCCTGTTTCAGATTCTGTGTCTCCCTCTCTCTCTAACCCTCCCCTGCTCACACGGTCTCTCTCTCTCTCAGAAATAAAAAGAGTTCCTGACATTAAAAAAAAAAACTTTAATGAAATAATTCACACATCCTAGAAACACCTATTTAAGACAATCTATGGATCATTGCCAATAGGCTCTTTCTATGGTTCTTGCAGATCCAAGACATAGATAATAAAGGGGGCTAAGAAAACAAGAGTACAATTGAGTCTGGTCCCATGTCAGAAGAACCTAATTTATAGTTACTTACTAACTGGCGATATATGGCAGTCTCTTCCTCAAGGCCTACACTCCATAAACATCCTCCCTTACACTGGCAGCTGCGATGAGGACAGATAAGAGTAATTAAAACATAAACCCAGATGCAAAGACTGATACATATAGAGCCCCCTTTGGCAGTTTCCACAAACAAACCAATTCAGAAACATTTATCCTCTTGAGAGCCAGACAGAATAACTCTTAGCTTATCTATATACAATTTAACCTATATGTTATCCTGTTTTCCACTAAGAGCATCCTGTTATTTCCTTGGTCGTAAATTCACTATGATTAGGATAATTCTGTAATTATCATCACAAAAGACCTTCCATTGTAAAAGAATTCCTTTCTCTGACCTCATATTGTTTTTGAATCTTTAAATAAAGTCACCATAACCGACAGGACAGAGATGCCTGCCTGGTGATCAGAAAGAATCTCGGGGCTCTCTCTCTCGCCGACACCGTCCATCCTTCAGGGACCCCTGGACCTGCCAGAGCCAGCTCAGCCTCCAGCATTTAGTATCTTCACAAATCCTTCCTACTATAAAGTTACTATGGTCAGGTTTTCATCTTATCCACACTGCTCTTTTCGGACCATGCACAGACAAAACCCAGCACTGGATGTGGACAGCTGTGGCCACAACCTCTTCAGTCTGGTGGAGGAGAAACATGCCCTGTGGTCCTTGGTCTTCAGGAAGAAAGGAAGTTCTTCTGAAGTTCCCATCAATAACTCCACGGAAAAGTTGTTGTTTAACCATGGTGTGAAAGAACTCAGGAGGAAGGAAGAATCCACCGATGTCCCAAGTTTACTCACATTTGTATTGATGTAATTGGGACACACAAGGATCCAGAGTCTGTGACTCCCTCTCTCTCTGACCCTCCCCTGCTCACGCTGTCTTTCTCTCTCCTAGAAATAAATAAAAATTTTAAAAAAAAGTCACCCTCATCAAAAGAACGAAATGATAAGCCACAGACTGGGAGAAAATATTTGCAAAAGACACATCTGTAAAGGACTGTTATCAAAATACACAAAGAACTCTTCAAACTCAACAGTCAGAAAACAATCTAATTGACAAATGGGGTAATGACCTTTTCGGACACCACACCAGAAAGACATACAGATGGCAAATAAGCATGTGAAAATGTGCTCTACATCATATGCCACAAGGGAAATGCAAATTAAAACAACTGAGAGGGGACACCTAGGTGGCTCATTGGGTTGAGCGTCCACTTTGGCTCAAGTTATGATCTCACAGTTCATGAGCTCAATCCCCACATTGCTGTTTTCAGCGCAGAGCCTGCTTTGGATTCTCTGTCCCCACCCTCCACCGTGCACTTCCTCTGGTCTGTCTCTCACAAATAAACATTACAAAAATAATAAAATAAAACAACAGTGAGATACCACTACACATATTAGAATGGCGGGAATGCAAAATGGTACAGCCACTTTGCAGACAATTCAAATGTTCTTACAAAACTCTTCCCCTACAGTCCAATGATTATGCTCCTTAGTATTTATCCAAACAGTTGAACACTTTTATCCACACAAAGCCTGTATGTAGATGATTAGAACAGTTTTATTCATCATTTCCAAAAGTGGGACTTAACCAAGATGGCTGTTAATAGATGAATGAATAAGCAAACTGTGGCCTAGCTAACAATGGAATATTATTCAGCGCTGTAAAGAAAGAAGCTATTAAGCTCTGAATAGACATGGAGGACACCTAAACAGATTCTATTAAGTGCAAGAAGCCAATCTTTAAAGTCTACATATTGGATCATTCCAACTATATGACATTCTAGCCAAGGCAAAATGAAGGAGACAGGGAAAAGGTCAGTGACTGCCAGGGCTTAGGGTAGACGGAGAGGGAGGGATGAATAGGTGCAACACAGAGGATGTTTAGGGTAGTGAAACTAGTGGGTATGATCCTATAATGGAAGATACATGTCATCATAAATGTGTCCAGTCCCATGGAATGTACAACCCAAGAATCAATCCTAATGAAATCTATGGACTTTGGATGGTCATGATGTGTCAGTGTAAGTTCATTCATCTACTGTAATGACTATCCATCTCTGGTGGGAGACATTGATAGAGGGGAACCTATGCATATGGAGGGCAGGAGGCATATGGGAAATTTTTGTACTTTTGGCTCAAAGTTGCTGTGAACCTAAAATTGTTATTAAAAGAAAAAAATCACAAAAAATTAGCTTCAGACTTCTGGTTCTTGAAAATCTCTGCTCTTAGTTCCATTTGTGTCTTCCCATGTTCTTCATGCACAGTCAAGCAAATCAGTATCTGCACCCCCTCTTATGCAAAGGTAACCAATCTGTATGCTAATTTTCACCTTAAAACAAAGTTAAATTCTGGGGATATGGTATAGGCATGTTTAATTTTACTAGACTGCCTCCTGTACCTAAATTGTTTATTTGTTGTTTCAGTTTTAGATTGAGGTACAATCAACATACAGTGTTATATTATTTTCAGATGTAGAGTATGAGGATTCAAAAATTCTATACATTTCTCAGTGGTCCTCAAAATAAGTGTACTCTAAATCCTCTTTATCTATTTCACCTATCCCTTAACCACCTCCACTCTGGCAAACACCATTTTGTTCTTTGTATTTCAGAGTCTATTGTTTTTGTTTTTCTTTCTGTCTGTCTCTTTTTGCCTTGTTCATTTGCTGTGGTTCTCCAATTGCACATATCAGAGAAGTCATATAGTATTTTTCTTTATCTGACTTCTTTCACTTAGAATTATACTCTCTAGTTAATAAATTGTTGTTTTACCGATTTCTACTTACACTCCCACCACCAATGTCCAAGAATGCCTGTTTCCCTGGAGTCTTGCTGATAGTGTGACCAAATTTGTGCATTTCCTGTGTAGCTAGGAGGTGAAAATGACATCTTAATTAGTTTTCATCTGTATGAAATCAAAACACCACAGCGTTTCCCTTAGCAGTTCCCACGACTGGACAGAATACACTGGGACCTAACTCTTCCATTCAGTTTTGAGCTTTTCTTATACTTGCTACTGTCCTTTTTCAAACTGCAGTGAGTTAAAGCCCATTCAAGGGACTCTTCAGGCAGGCAATTTCATCCAAATACAACTGAATATTTTTATTTCCTTCCCTGTTTTGGTTCCATTTTACTTTAGCTTAGTTTTTTGTTTTGATCCTTCTTAATGGCTTTTATTTCTGGAAAGACATTGGTTTTGACATTATATCAGGGATCCAAACTACATTTACAATAAATTTTCTGATTTTTAATTGTATGCAAATTATATTTACTTTAAGTTTTTAATTTTAATTCCAGTATAGTTACCATGCAACGCTGTGTTAATTTCAGTTGTCCAATACAGTGAATCAACAATGCTATGCATTACTCAGTGCTTGTCATGGTAAATAAGCCTTTTAATTCCCATCACGGAATTCATCCATCCCCCTCAGGCAACTAACTACCTTCTGGTAACCATCAATTTATCCACTATACTAAAGAGTCTGTTTCTTGGTTGGTTCTCTCTCTTTTTTTGCCACCCTTTGTTTGTTTTGTTTCTTAAATTCCACACATGAATAAACTCATACTGTATTTATCTTTTTCTGACTTTTATTTCACTTAGCTTTATACTCTCTAGTTTCATCCATGTTGTTGAAAACGCCAAGATTTCATTCTTTTTATGGATGAATATTATATTGTATTACACACACACAAACACACACACCCCACTTCTTTTTTTTTTTTACAAATAGTTTATTTTCAAGTTGGTTTCCATATAACACCCAGTGCTCATCCCAGAACTGCCCTCCTCCATGCCCATCTCCCCCCTCCCCCCACACACCCATCAGTCCTCAGTTTGTTCTCATCATTCAAGAGTCTCTCATGGTTTTCTTATCTCCCTCTCCCCCACCATTTCCTCCCTTCTTCTCCCCCATGGTCCTCTGTTAAGTTCCTCCTAATCGCCTATACGTACAAACATATGATATTTGTCCTTCTCTGCCTGACTTATTTCGCTAAGCATAATACCCTCAAGGTCCATCCACGTTGCTACACATGGCCAGATTTCATTCTTTCTCATTGCCATATAGTATTCAATCATATAGATAAACCACATCTTCTTGATCCATTCGTCTGTTGATGGACACTTAGGCTCTTTCCATGTTTTGGCTACTGTTGAGAGTGCTGTTATGAACATTGGGGTCCATGTGCTCCTATGCATCAGTATTCCTATATCCCTTGGGTAAACTCCTAGCAGTGCTATTGCTGGGTCATAGGGGAGTTCTGTTAATTTTTTGAGGAATCTCCACACTGTTTTCCAGAGGGGCTGCACCGGTTTACATTCCCACCAATAGTATAGGAGGGTGCCTGTTTCTCCACATCCTCGCCAGCATCTCGCATTCTCTGACTTGCTCATTTTAGCGACTCTGACTGGCATGAGGTGTTATCTCAGTGTGGTTTTGATTTGTATTCCCCTGATGAGGAGGGATGCTGAGCATCGTTTCATGTGTCTGTTGGCCATCTGGATGTCCTCTTTGGAGAAGTGTCTGTTCATATCTTCTGCCCATTTCTTCACTGGGTTGTTTGTTTTTCAGGTGTGGAATTTGGTGAGTTCCTTATAGATTTTGGATATTAACCCTTTATCTGATATGTCATTTGCAACTATCTTTTCCCATTCCGTTGCTTGTCTATTAGTTTTGTGGATTGTTTCCTTGGCTGTGCAGAAGCTTTTGATCTTGATGAGGTCTCAATAGTTTATTTTTGCTCTTGATTCCCTTGCTTTTGGGGATGTGTCAAGTAAGAAGTTGCTGCGGTGGAGGTCAGGGAGGTTGTTTCCTGCTTTCTTCTCTACGGTTTTGATGGTTTCCTGTCTCACGTTCAGGTCCTTTATCCATTTTGAGTTTATTTTTGTGTATGGACACACCCCACTTCTTTACCCATTCAGACTAAAAGACAATCTACTGAAAGGGAGAAGACATTTGCCAATTACATCTCTGATAAACGAATTATATCCAAACTATATAAAGAACTTACACAACTCAACACCCAAAAACCTATAACAGGTCTTAATTTTAAAGAGTGATGAGATTTCAAGCAATACTTTTTAAGCTGTCATGAACCTGAATGAGTTGTGGAAAGTGTGAATCATGCTGAAAAACATGCCAGTAAGCTCAGTCAGAACATGGCCCAGGAGACATAATCAGGAGTGGGGTTTCCTCTAGTCACCTGAGTCCCTTGGCCCCTGCCTACCTGCTGGCTCTCCTTACCCAGCACTCCTGATGCCAGAAGCTCTCTGAGTGTTGTGGAGAAGGCCCTGAGAGACAAGTTTGAACTCTCTGACTAAAAATCACAAGCTTCATGGATCTCCACACAGATCGAGCATGAGAGTCAGCTTGGGATGTCCCTCATTTATTTGCATACTTTCATGCCCACCACTAATACCACACTAGTGAGGTGAACAACATAAGTGACTTTTCCACAGATATTCAAAGAATGTTCATAAGGGATGATTTGAAGACCATAAATCTTTCTACCCAAAGGGAAGGCCAGAAGGAAGTGTATTTTAATGTCATGTTTTCATCATCATTTTCATTCAATTCAGAAGTACTACCCTTTCGAAAAAAAAAAAAACAAAAAACTTAGGGGCACCAGGGTGGCTTAGTCGGTTAAGCATCCGACTTCGGCTCAGGTCATGATCTCAGAGTCCGTGGGTTCGAGCCCCGGCGTCAGGCTCTGTGGAGCCTGATTTAGATTTTGTGTGTCCCTCTCTCTCTGCCCCTCCCCTCGCTCACTCTCTGTCTCTGTCAAAATAAAAAAAGACACAAAAAGACTGCTAGGAATTTTATTTTTAAATAAAAGCCTACTATTCAATTTCCAAACATATCGGGAAATTCTAGCTATCACTACTTCACTGATCTAGGACATTTACAATTATGATCAAATAACATCCTCTGTTGGTTTCATTCTTTTGAAATATATTTAGACTTGCTTTATGGCCAAATGGGAAAGGGGAAAGAGGGAAACAAACCACAAGAGACTCTTAACAATGGAGAAAAAACCAAGGGTTGATGGGGGGAGGTGGGTGAGAGATGGGCTGGATGGGTGATGGGTATTAGGGAGGGCACTTGTAATGAAGATTGGGTGTTGCCTGTAAGTGGTGAGTCACTGAATTCTACTCCGGAAACAATATTGCACCCTTATGTTAACTAAAATTTAAACTAAAAAAACTATTAACTTTTGGGGCGCCTGGGTGGCTCAGTCAGTTGGGCATCCGACTTCGACTCGGGTCATGATCTCACAGTTCGTGGGTTCGGGCCCTGCGTCGGGCTCTGTGTTGACAGCTAGCTCAGAGCCTGGAGCCTGCTTCAGATTCTGTGTCTCCCTCTCTCTCTGACCCTCCCCTACTCATGCTGTCTCTCTCTCAGAAATAAAAAAAAAAAACATTAAAAAAATAAAAAAACTATTAACTTTTTAAAACATATCATGTATTCTTAAAAAGAACGTATCCCCAGGCACCTGAGCCCTACATAGGGCTCTGTGCTGGCAGCTCAGAGCCTGAAGCCTGTTTTGGATTCTGTGTCTCCCTCACTGTCTGTCCCTCCCCCCACTCAGTCTGTCTGTCTCTCTCTACCTCTCAAAAATAAATAAACATTAAAAATTTTTAAATAAAAATTTAAAAATGTGTAGAGACAGTTTATAGTTAGTATCTCACTTTGTTCTTTCTCATTTCTTTTTTTTTAAATATTTTATGTTATTTGTGTGAGAGAGACAATGTGAGCAGGGGAGGGTCAGAGAGAGGGAGCCAGAATCTGAAGCAGACTCCAGTCTGTGAGCTAGCTGTCAGCATAGAGTTCCACATGGGGCTCGAACCCACAAACTGTGAGATCATGACCTGAGCCGAAGTCAGATGCTCAACCAACTGAGCCACCCAGGCACCCCATGTTCTTTCTCATTTCTGAATAGCCTTTCTCCACATTTACTTCTATAACCCCTTCCCTTCCCTCACCAGGCTTTTGACCTCTTGGGCTTCCTTTATTTCCTCAGGCATGAAGTATTTTCCTGCCCCAGGGACTTGTTTTTTCTGCCAAGAATACCACTTTCCCCCACTCTTCGTTTGGATGACTCCTCATTCATCCTTAGGCCTCACTTGCACTCTCACCTCCTCAGTGATGCTAGCTTTGTTATTCCTTATCCCATTACTGTCCTTATTCCATCCTATACGTATCACAAACAACTTTTGTCTAGTGAATATAAGAACAGTTTTCCATCACTCACTTGTAGATTCCAGAGGTCAGAGATGTGGCTTGTTTTTTGCTCCATTAGCACAGTGTATAAACAAGATAACCAAGACAAAGCTCTGTTGAATGAATGTCTAATACAGAAGTCAGTCTCTGTATAAAGGATTGAACTATAGAACAGGCCCCATTTTCAAAAACATTTATAAGAATGCATATGCATCCTGGGGCGCCTGGGTGGCTTAGTCGGTTAAGCGTCCGACTTTCGCTTAGGTCATGATCTCGCGGTTCGTGGGTTCGGGCCCCGCGTCGGGCTCTGTGCTGACTGCCAGCTCAGAGCCTGGAGCCTGTTTCAGTCTGTGACTCCCTCTCTCTCTGACCCTCCCCTGCTCACGCTGTCTCTCTCTCCTGGAAATAAATAAAAGATTTAAAAAAAATTAAAAAAAAAAAAGAATGCTTATGCATCCTTCATGTTGCCCTTTGTTACATCAACCATGATTTCAAAAACAAAAACAAACACAAGGATGTACTATGAATACAGTCCTGGATTGGCAGGCCTATAGGAAACTAAAAATAATGCAGTTCTAATACGTAGTTTTATGGTGTTATGACTTGATACATGTAGATAGCTTGAGAAGCTTAGAGAACAGAAAGTTACCAAATGCCTCAAACTATCCATTCATGTATTAATTCATGTATTCATTCATTCAACAAAGATACGCTTAATCAGCTGCTATACTTTCAAATGCCACGTGTCAGCCAATACACACTTGAGGCCTTTCCAATCCATCAATTGGGTTTATATTCCTTCATTTTATATGACATTTATCTTCCCTCATTTACAAAACCATAAGTCTTTGTAGGGGCTTTTATCATGTGTTGTAGAAATAGGGGTACACATAAATAGCACACAAACAGCAGACCTGGCTACTCAGTCTTAACCACTCATACCCACCAAGCTTGAATAGCCTCAAAGACCCTTGCAACACTCCTCTTCAGGCAGACACTAGTGGTCATGAGGGATAGCACCCAAAAGGAACCCTAGGGGTGCCTATTCTGGGTGGAAGAAAGAGCCACAGCTTTGTAGTCAGACCATACTGTATTTGACTCCATGTAGCAGAAGAATAATCTGTGCCTGGTTACTCTGTCAGATATAAATAATCCTACCCACTTTCTCTTTGGAAAGAGAATGAAGTGAGATAATATATTTGAAACATCTGGCACACACAGGGTATCCAATATATGCTTTTGATGCTATTAATTTCCCCCCAAGTAAGCCTCATAGGGTGTTTCACATACAGTGATGGCTTAATAAGATGGGCTGGCATGAACGGAAACCTTTCTGAAGCAAGCACAATGGGTCACAAAGACTGAAAAACAAGACAAGGGAACAACAACAACAACAATCCAACTTCCTCCCTGCATCCCCGATATCCACATAACACATTCTATCTCATACTCTTTCCATACACTTAATAAAAAGTATGGGCAGCAGGAGATGCTCAGAGAGTTCTTGATTGAAAATCCTAAGACTGCATCTTTTGTTTAAGGGCTTTTCTTAGCTTGACCTGATTTTGCTCCAGAGGTGAGGAATGTAAGATCTGGTGGCATATTTGGGGCATTTGGGGAGTCAGAATCAAAGGGTGGGTAAATACCTGATGGGGGTTGGGGGAAGAAGGGGGGAGAAGGGGTGAGCAGCGGGGAAGCTTAAGCCTTT
The DNA here is from genome assembly GCA_017311185.1 of Proteles cristata cristata. Lineage (NCBI taxonomy): Eukaryota > Metazoa > Chordata > Mammalia > Carnivora > Hyaenidae > Proteles > Proteles cristata. The sequence continues at coordinate 767,179 of JAESUZ010000622.1, forward strand.
GGAGTCAGCGCCAACCCCTGCAATGGGCATATGGTTCCGAAGGAGACCCTGGCCACTAGCAGGGAGAGGTGGCCACAGTGTAAAGGGGCAAAGGGTCCGGGTGGGAGGGAGGCAACCGAGATCCCAATTCCAGCGACTTGACAGCTCAGGGAGAGAGAGAGGCGGCTGCTCGAGGCAAGGCTTTTGTTCTTGCCCCCCACTCTCTGTCTCCACCTCACTCCGCTCACGCACTCCTTACCTCCCTCACACACGGCGGGCTCACACATGTCCCCCACCCCTTTCGGCAGCCTGCCTTGTTAACCTAGAAACTAGGATCCGGAATCCTCCAAACCCAAGACTCGGGGGCCAGGGCTCCCGGACCTTATTGTGTCTCAGATCCGCTTCAATCCTAGGCGAGAGGGTGAAGGCGGCAGAGACCACCCCTCACATACATACACGCGCTCAAATCCACCCCTGTACGGAGCCCAGCGCCCCCTCTCTGCCGAAGTTGGCTTCCTGGGCGACCTCCCCCAGCGGAGACGCGGGGATGGGGATGGGGAGCGCCATTGCCAGGGGAAAGGTGAAGAGGGAAGAGGAGGGAGAGCGGCGCCTGGAGGGGAGGCGGAGGCGGCGGGGCGGGGGAGTCAGCCCACCCGGACATGTGCTCCCTTTGCTGCCGGTGAGCTTTCTCCAGCCCCGGCTTGGTGAAGATGCCTACAAGCATCATGACGGCCACCACTCCGCAGATGGTGTAAACGATCAGGTTGAACTTGTCCTTCGTGAGGTCGTGCAAGGGGTCGTCCTTGAGCTCGGGTGGGCTTGCCAGTTTGAGCCACTGAGTAGTGTCTTAGTTGGTGCAGGTGTTCTGGTTCAGTTGTCGCTTCTTAACTGTGCTGCAGAACTGGAAGCCACAAGTCCCGCAGCAGAAGATGAAGTCGCCCGAGCTGCGACAAAACCCACTGGCCCATGACATGGAAGTAGCCCCGGCAGAAGTCCCGGGTGGGCGCCCGGGTTGGGGGTGCATCGGAGACCCTCTGTGCCGTCGCCGGCCTCTCTGGAGGCAAACCTGGAACGGTAGCCCAGCGCCGGCACTACCATGCTGCCCAGCTGCTCCGGCTGCCAAGGTCCAGCGGGTTCCTGCTCCCGGCACAGGCGTGCGAACACCTCCGTGAGCAAGCAGCGGAGGAACATTGGAGGCCTCAGCGCATCATGTCTCCCAGTCCAGGCTCGGCCGCCCGGCGGCCTCTTGAGGTGCTGTCAAAGTTACTGAGGCTGCTGCCGGGGGCTGCAAGCCGCCGTGTGCCTCAAATGTGGAGAGCGGCACAGGGCGGTCGTGGTCAGCTGCCACTGCTCTCTGCTCAGCCCCCGCTTTCGCCTCCAGCGCACCGCGCTCTCAGGCCGGCCAGGAAGAAGCGCGTCTGGCCGGGCGTGGGGAGGATGAGCAGGGGCAAGTGCCTGGGTGCAGGACCGGAGGGGTAAGGGGGTAGGCGGGGGCCGGTGAGCAAGGGAGAGCCGGTCTGTCCGCGCCTGACCTCGGCTGGCGGCTCCGGACTCGTCGCCCTGCGCCCGCTCGCAGGATCCCTCTCACTTGTTCAGCTCGCCAGGTGCGCTGGAGAGAGCGAAACACTTGTGGAATGAAGGGAGGGCAAGAGGAAAGGGGGAGGAGGTGGAGGGCGGGCAGAAGAGGGAAGGGCGTGAGATCAAGAGGGGCAGAGGCGCAGAAGAGGCGACTCTGATGAAGACAAGTTGGGGGGCTTGGGGCGCTGAGTAGGCTGGCGAGAGGAGGGAGCTTTGGCAACCGCCTAGGCCGAAGGCACCCCTAGGGTTTCCCAGCACCTGGAGAACAGCTGCAGGAATTCCAGCTCCCTCTTCTGGCGGGAGGCGTGGCTCAGACATGTTACCCGCGCAGAAGTGGCTTTGCGCCTGGCTTTTTCAGGCGTGTGTGCCCGGGAGATGCTGTTCGAATCTGCCCTCCGGGGAAGGGGGTCTCGGAGGAGCTAGGGACAGACTCAGTGGCTTCCACTCCATGTCAGACTACGGCACAGTCTCATCAAGATAGTCCCTCCATGGTGCATGGGACCACTTTGCCCTTCCCTCCCCTCGACTGCGCCCCCCAGTCAGGCGCGCATCTGGGATGGGACTTATCTAGGACAGGGGCTGAGCTGGGAAGGTGGGGTGGCAAGCCACTGGCCCGGGGTTAACCACCCCAGGGAGAGGGCCTTGGGATGAACTGAATCAAAGACGCCCAGGGGATAGGGAGAGGCAGCAGACCAAGCCAAGGCAGGAGCAAGTCCCACTTCCCAGAAAGTCTTTCCTTGGGACTCTCCTAAGCCCTAGGACCTGCCATTTTCTGTCCCTCCAGGACTTCCGAGCATTCCATGCGTTCCACAGGAGAGCACAGGGAGGCGCCGCCACTGCTTGCCCAGAGCTGGTGCCGCACAATGCCTGGACACACCTAGCCTCAGACACCCTCCCGCGCCTGGAGCCCTCGCGTGGGTCTCTGGAGACAGCTGACCTCTGTGCACACGGAGACCCCCAAGACATCCTCAGCCAATGTGGCTCAGTCCGGCCTTGCTTCCTTGCCCTCCAGCTGCCCGTAGCCTGTCAGCATTTCCAAATCTGCCCTTTCACGCAGGAATCCGTTGGCCCTCTCTCAGTTCTCCCACTTATTTCCTCTGCTTGACTTTGACTCCGATAACCCCCAAAACGGGACTTGCGCCAAAGCTGCTACCCTGAATTTAGATCTCCACACGACCCTGTATTTTGTTGTTTTAATTACATTCACTAAGTACATACTTTGCAGGCAGTTGGGCGATTTGCAGGAAAGTGATGTCTCCACCACCCCCATCCTCCACTGGGTTTCAGTCAGGGGCTTCTCAGTGCATTTTCCAAGCACCAAAAATTTGGGCAACATATCAAACGACATAGGACATTCTCCTTGACTGAAAACAAACATGGTGGGGAGGTGGTTATTGGACTCTATTGCAAGTTTTCTCAGAAAGACAGGGAGTTTGGCTAGTTATGCCTTCTCTTGGAAGAATGTCACCTACTGTCTTCGGAAAGACTAGCATGGAATGACCCAGTTCCAGCAAAAAAGGAACCAGGTTAACACTGATCCAGCATATCCAGGGGTATGCCAGCCCTAGGACACTCACGGAATTATGGGCTGTATTATGTTCCAAACTGACCTGGACAAGGTGTGAGATTCTTTATTCTAAATTCATCAGATCCATCGAATGAGATTCCCAAAATATTGTAGTGTGGCATGTCTGTCGACCCACACCCACCACCACTTGTGTGAACCTCTACAAACACAAGCATTGGTGTGTGAGAGCTAATGAGAGCCGATTTTTAATTGATGCTTACAACATACCCACTAAGTTTTTCTTTCTATCTTTTTTTAAAATAGTTTATTGTCATGGTGGTTTCCATACAACACCCAGTGCTCGTCCCAACAAGAGCCCTCCTCCATGCCCATCACCCCCCTTCCCCTCTCCCCCATACCCATCAGTCCTCAGTTTGTTCTCAACATTCAAGAGTCTCTCATGGTTTGACTCCCTCCCTTTCCCCCGTTTTCCCCCTTCTTCTCCCCCACAGTTCTCCTTTAAGTTCCTCCTAATCCTCCTATACATGCAAACATATGGTAGCTGTCCTTCTCTGCCTGACTTATTTTGCTCAACATAACACCCTCAAGATCCAACCATGTTGTTGCATATGGCCAGATTTCATTCTTTCTCATTGCCATATAGTATTCCATTGTGTAGATAAACCTCATTTTTTTGATCCGTTCATCATTTGATGGACACTTAGGCTCTTTCCATTGTTTTGGCTATTGTTGAGAGTGGTGCTATGAACATTGGGGTCCATGTGCCCCTATGCATCAGCACTCCTGTATCCCTTAGGTAAATTCCTAGCAGTGCTATTGCTGGGTCATAGGGGAGTTCTATTGTTAATTTTTAAGGAACCTCCCCATTGTCTTCCAGAGGGGCTGCCCCAGCGTACTTTCCCACCAACAGAGTAGGAGGGTGCCCATTTCTCCACATCCTCACCAGCGTCTAGAGTCCTCTGATTTGCTCATTTTAGCCACTCACAATGGCGTGAGGAGGTATCTCAGTGTGGTTTTGATTTGTATTTCCCTGATGAGGAGGGATGCTGAGCATCGTTTCATGTGTCTGTTGGCCATCTGGATGTCCTCTTTGGAGAAGTGTCCATTCCTATCTTCTGCCCATTTCTTCACTGGATTGTTGGTTTTTCAGGTGTGGAGTTTGGTGAGTTCCTTATAGATTTTGGATACTAGCCCTTTATCTGATATGTGATTTGCAACTATCTTTTCCCATTCTGTCAGTTGCCTGGTAGTTTTATGGATTATTTCCTTTGCCGTGCAGAAGCTTTTAATCTTGATGAGGTCTCAATAGTTTATTTTTGCTCTTGATTCTCTTGCCTTCAGGGATGTGTCAAGTAAGAAATTGTTACAGTGGAGGTCAAGATTGTTTTCTGCTTTCTCCTCCAGGATGTTGATAGTTTCCTGTCTCACGTTCAGGCCCTTTATCCATTTTGAGTTTATTTTTGTGTATGGTGTGAGAGATTGAACCAGTTTCATTCTTCTGCATGTTGCTGTCCATTTCTCCCAACATCATCTGTTAAAGAGGCTGTCTTTTTTTTTTTTTCATTGGATACTCTTTCCTCATTGTCAAAGATTAGTTGGCTATATACTTTTCGGTCCAATTCTGAGTTCTCAATTCTATTCCATTGGTCTATGTGCCTGTTTTTGTACCAATACCATAATGTCTTGACGATGACAGCTTTGTAGTAGAGGCTAAAGTCTGGGATGGTGATGCCTCCCGTTTTGGTTTTCTTCTTCAATATGACTGGCTATTCAGGGTCTTTTGTGGTTCCATACAAATTTCAGCATAGTTTGTTCTAGTTTTGAGAAGTATGCTGGTGCAATTTTGATTGGAATTGCATTGAATGTGTAGATTGCTTTCAGTAGTAATGACATTTTAACTATATTTATACTTCCAATCCATGAGCATGGAATGTTTTTCCATTTCTCTGTGTCTTCTTCAATTTCCTTCATACGTTTTCTATAGTTTTCATCATATATATCTCTTATATCCTTGGTTAGGTTTATTCCTACGTATTTTATGGGTTTTTTTTTTGTGTGTGTGCAATTGTGAATGGGATCAGTTTCTTGATGTCTCTTTCTGTTGCCTTGTTATTGTTGTATAAAAATGCGACCGATTTCTGTACGTTGATTTTGTACCCTGCAACTTGGCTGAATTCTTAGATCAGTTCTAGTAGGCTTCTGGTGGGGTCTGTCGGGTTTTCTACGTAGAGTATCATGCTGTCTGTGAAGAGTGAAAGTTTGACTTCCTTTTTGCCAATTCTGATGCCTTTGATTTCCTTTTGTTGTCTGATGGCTGATGCTAGGACTTACAGCACTATGTTAAACAACGGTGGTGAGAGTGGACATCCCTGTCGTGTTTCTGATCTCAGGGGGAAAGCTCTCCGTTTTTCCCCTGAGGATGCTGTTAGCTGAAGGCTTCTCATAGATGGCTTTGATGATGTTTAAGTAGGTTCCTTCTATCTTGACTTTCTATAGAGTGTTTATTAAGAAGGGATGCTGTATTTTGTCAAATGCTTTTTCTGAATCTTTCAGGATCATATGGTTTTTATCTTTTCTTTTATTGATGTGATGTATCCCATTGGTTGATTTGCAAATGTTGAATCCACCCTGTAACTCAGGAATGGGTCCCACTTGATCTTGGTGGATAATTCTTTTTGTGTGCTGTTGAATTCAATTTGCAAGTATCCTGTTGAGGATCTTTGCATCTGTATTCATCAAGGATATTGGCCTGTAGTTCTGCTTTTTTGCTGGGTCTTTGTCTGGCTTGGGAATCAGAGTGATGCTGGCTTCATAAAATGAGTCCAGATGTTTTCCTTCAATATCTATTTTTTGGAATAGTTTGAGAAGAATGGGCATTAATTCTGTTTTAAATGTCTGGTAGAATTCCCCAGGGAAGTCATCTGATCCAGGGCTCCTTTTTGTTGGGAGATTTTTGATAGCTGATTCGATTTCCTCACTTGTTGTGGGTCTGTTTAGGTTTTCTATGTCTTCCCGTGTGTATTTTGGTAGTGAGTGTGTGTTTATGAGTTTGTCCATTTCTTCTACGTTGTCTAGCTTGTTTGCATATAGTTTTCATAGTATTCCCTGATAATTGCTTGTATTTCTGAGGGGTTGGTTGTAATAAGTCCATTTTCATTCATGATTTTGTGTATATGAGTGCTCTCTCTTTTCTTTTTCAGAAGCCTGGCTAGAAGTTTGTCAACTTTGTTTATTTTTTCAAAAAACCAACTCTTGGTTTCATTGATCTGTTCAACTGTTTCTTTGGTTTCTATTCTGTTTATTGCTGCTGTGATTTTTATTATTTCTCTTCTTCTATTGGGTTTGGGGTGCTCTTGCTGCTCTCTCTCTCTCCAGTTGCTTTAGGTGTGCTGTTAGATTTTGAACTTGAACTTTTTCTAAATTCTTGAAATAAGCCTGGAGTGCAATGAACTTTCCTCTTAGGACTGCTTTCACTGTATTCCAAGTGTTTGGATTGCTGTATTCTTACTTTCACTTGTTTCTATATATTTTTTAATTTCTTTAATGTCTGATTGGCCCATTCGTTGTTTAGTAGGGTTTTCTTTAACCTCCATATTTTGGGTTTTTTTCCAAATTTCTTCCCATGGTTGATTTCGAGTTTCATAGCACTGTGGTCTAAAAGTGTGCATGGTATGACCTCAATTCTTTTATATTTATTGAGGGCTGCTTTATGTCCCAGTACGTGATCTATCTTGGACAATGTGCCATGCACATTTGAGAAGAAAGTGAATTCCATGGCCTCAGGATGTAGAGTTCTCAATATATCTGTCAAATCCATCTGGTCCAATGTATCATTTAAATCCATTGTGTCTTTACTGATTTTCTGTCTAGCTGATCTGTCCATTGCTTAAGTGGAGTATTAAAGTCCCCTACTTTCAGCATGTTCTTATCGATAAGAGTGTTTCTATTTGTTATTAATTCTTTTATGTATTTATGTGCTCCCGTATTTGGTGCATAGACATTTATAATTGTTAGCTCTTCCTGATGGATAGACCCTTTAATTATTTATAATGCCCTTCTTCATCCCTTGTTACTGTTTTTACTTTAAAGTCCAGTTTGTCTGATGTAAGTATAGCTACTCCAGGTTTTTTTTTTGACTTCTAGTAGCATGATAGATATTTCTCCATCCATTTCCTTTCAATCTGAAGGTGTCCTTCTGTCTAAAATGAGTTTCTTGTAGACAGCAAGTAGACGGATTTTGTTTTTTATCCATTCTTCTATCCTATGTCTTTTGATTGGGGCATTTAGTCCATTTACATTCAGTGTTCTTATTGAAATATATGGGGTTAAAGTCGTTTCGTTTGTGGGATTTATGCTTGTGGTGGTGTCTGTAGCATCTTGTGATCTTTGCAACATTTACCCAAGAGAGTCACCCTCAGGATTTCTTGTAAGGCTGGCTTAGTGGTGACAAATTCTTTCAATTTCTTTTTATTTGGAAAGGTTTTATCTCTCCTTCTATGTTGAATGACAGGCTTGCTGGATAGAGGATTCTTGGCTGCATATTTTTACTGTTCATCACATTGAAGATCTCCTGCCATTCCTTTCTGACCTGCCACATTTCAGTAGATAGGTCTGTCACCACTCTGATAGGTTTACCTTTGTATGTTAAGGCCCTCTTCTCCCTAGATGCTTTCAAAATTCTCTCTTTGTCCTTATATTTTGCCAGTTTCACTATGATATGTCGTGCAGAAGATAGATTCAATTTACGTCTGAGGGGAGTTCTCTGTGTCTCTGGAATTTCAACATGTACTTCCCTCCCCAGATTGGGGAAGTTCTCTGCTATAATTTATTCCAGGACTCCTTCAGCACCTTTCCCTCTCTCTTCCTCTTCTGGGATTCCTATGATATGGATATTGTTCCATTTGATTGTATTGCTCAACTCTCGAACTCTTCTTTCATGTTCTTGGATCAGTTAATCTCTTTTTTTTATCAGTTTCTTCTTTTTCTAGAATTGTGTCTTCTAAATCACTTATTCTCCTTTTCTGCATCTTCAATCCGTGTTTGGACGCCTCCAGTTTATTATGTATCTCATTTATCCCATTTTTTAATTCATCATAACTATTTTTAAGCACCATAGTGTTTGTAGCCATAGTTTCTCTGATGTCCTCCATTCTTTTTTGAAGCCCAGCAATTAATTTTATGATTATTGTTCTAAATGCTTGTTCAGTTATTTTGCTTATATCTGTTTCGAGCAGTTCTTTAGCTGTCAATTCTTCCTGGAGTTTCTTTAGAGAAGAGTTCTTTCCTTTCATCATTTTGGTTAGCTTTCTATCTCTTGTTAGTTTTAAAAGCTTGTTATGCTCTCTGCACCTGTGAGCGCTGCTGTACCAAAGAAGGCTCTTTGACTGTCCAGAGCCTGTCCATTCAGAAAGTGTTCTTTGAATGGTATCTCTTGGCTCTTGTTGAGTCCTTGGTTATTTTATTTTCCTACTCACAGTGGTATTTGGGACTCTCCACCATGTGTACTTTAGCTTATTTCTTGAGGTAGCCCTGGAAAAGAAAACAGAGAGACAAACACACAAGGAACAAAGGCACACAAACGCACAGACAAATCCAATGAACATGCAAACCGAAAGGGAAAACAAAAAAGAAGAGAGTAAAGAGGAAGGAGGGAAGGCGAATAATCAGAGATAAAAAATACATAAAAAAGAAAAGAAGAAGATAAGAAAAAGAAAAATGAAGAAACCCAATAGACAAAGAACAGTTTAAAGCATATAACCAGATTTCCCAGCTACAAATAAATAGCTGGGTGTACGCAGTGCTGGTGGAAGAGCATAGGGAACCAGAGAGATAACCGGGTGGGGATGAGGCAAAATTGGAAATGAAATGAGCAGCAAAAAGAATAAGAAGCTTTTTTTCTTTTTCTTTTTTTTAAAATGTTTTTTTCTAGGAGAGAGAGGGACAGCGTCAGCAGGGGAGGGTTAGAGTGAGAGGGAGTCACAGACTGAAACAGGCTCCAGGCTCTGAGCTGGAAGTCAGCACAGAGCCCGACGCGGGGCTCGAACCCACGAATCGCGAGATCATGGCCCAAGCGAAAGTCGGACGCCTAACTGACTAAGCCACCCAGGCGCCCCAAGAAGCTTTTTTTTCAAAGAGCCAAAGAGTGGAATATGGTTAAAGGGGCAAAAGAAATGACGATGGTGTTATCCAGTGAAACTATATAGTCTGATTACTCCAGAAAGAGATGAAAAGGTAGGTAGGTGTAGAATTTACATCTAGAGAATGGATTAAATGTGACTTTAAGCAAGCCAGTGACCACAATTAATCAGGGCAGTGCATCCATGTTGGTCTTGCCCTGAAAAAAAAAATGAACGGGGCAGCTTTCTAGCAGGGATGGGCATGGTTTGATCCAGTGTGTCCTGAGGGAGTCCTACCTTGGTGGTTGTGGGTAGAAGAGTGGCAGCACCCCAGTCCCTTCTTGAACCAAGCGTTGCAACTCACATTTTTGGGTGTGTATACTCCCTGTGCCGGGAGGTGTATTCAAGGTGGGCTGTGCTCTATATCCCAGAGGCCAGGCCTCGTTTCCAGATCTCAGTTCACTCGTCCCATTGAAATTGTCAGAAATGTAAACTCGCAGGCGCCCCTCGGGGCAATTTCAAGCCTCTCGCCTTCCCCCTGTGGATTGAGCCAGAAGCCACTGCTCCCATCTCCTCCAGGTCGAGCTGGCAAGCGGGGAGCAGTTTCCCCAAGGGTCGCCTGGGACGAGTGCATCCCGCCTAGGGTCAGCTGGAGAACAGGAAACTAGATCCGTATGTGTCCCGAGCGGAGGTTTTTCTCTTCTCCAGCGACAGGGACAGTGTCTTGAGCAGTTTCGGCCACTCTCTTTCCCCCCTAAACTCACTGAGGTTCCCTGCAGAGGGAGATTCCCCCCATCCCTCTGTGTCTCTGGTCCCGGCCCAATTTTATCTTTCCTGTTGGCACTCACGGTAGAAGGTTTTCTCAGTGGACTCTGTCTCCTTTTCCTCCCAATCTCCTGGATTCTAAGGGTTCCCATGGCTTTAGGCCTTCTCTGTGTGAGATCTGGGAGCGAGTGAAATGTAAGGAGCTCCCTACTTCTCCGCCATCTTGCCTCCACCCACTAAGCTTGTCTTTTCTAAAATCACCTCCTCACAGATGCTCAAAACAGTGCCTAGCATCTCGCAGACAGTCTAGGAATAGTTGCTACACCACTTGAGTGACTGATCTCATTTAACTCTGTCTCCAGGTGATATTACCAGACCCACACGACAGAGGTAGAAAGTGAGGCCCAAAGCAATTAAATCAGTTGCTCATAGTAGTGCAGCAAAGAACACTACACAACTGGTGTTTGACCCCAGACATATGACTCCTGGGTCTGCGTTCTAACCATTGAAGGTAGTGCCTTCCTAAAATAGGCTGGCAGACTCTCTGCCCATCTGACACCGTATTATATATTTGTTTTCCTTTCCCATCTGCACACATTTCCTGTCTGGCAAACTCCAGAGTGGAAAAGAGCCTTGACTCCTGCAACATCTCCCTGAACCTACAGCAGAGAGAAGTATAAGAAACACTCCAAAAATACTTACAGTGTTATGCCTGAATCGCAAGTCCCCAGAGACCTCCAAGGAGCCAACACCAATGCAAGTACATAAGGGTCTTTATTACAAGCTCGAGTAGGGGCTCACCCATCAACCGGCGCAGCGGCAGTAGAGTGAAGCCCCGAACAATAGCAAGCAGGGTTTTATGGTGCAAGGGACGGGGGTGTACCTTTCACACGTTGTATGCATAGCATCATCACATAAGTACCAATCATAATTGTACAGCACCCATGGCAACAGTTTTGACCATTCAGTTCATTACTTTTGGCGGGACCCAATCATGACCTTTGAGAATCCTTTGAAAATTACCAGTTATGAGGTGAGTTTAAAGGGCCCACTTGGGGTTCAGGCAACGGTGAGTAATTGGCTAGTTTGTACAAAGTTGTTATCTATAGTCCCCGGACCCTGACTCAGACCACAGGAGTGTTTATCCTATCCTTCTTAGCTTCTTTTGATTGGCTGACCTGACGGTGGTCCAAGGTTGGCTTCAGCGAAGTTTTTCCTAGAACTGGGGCTACGTGAGGCCCGAGGTTGCTCTTAATGGGGGCATTAATCTCAAAATAGCTTTACTTAGGCTCTTCAACAGGCTGTTTTAATTAACTTACTAAGCTCTCTTACAGAAGAGCGTTGATGTTAAACCACCAGAGGAATACGTACGACAGGGACACACAATGAAGTTTCTACTGTCGGGACCATGCAGAGGGACTGGTATATTTCTAGGCACGAAATCAGAATGGGAAAGGACTGTTCCAGCAGACCTGCCAAGGTCCAGGAAGCTGAGGCTCAGAGAGGTCAAGGGCTTTGTCCCAAGGTCACATGATCAGCAAATGGAAAACCCAGGGCTGGGTGCAGAATATCAGACTCCTAACCTCTGCTTTCCTGCCTGCCCAACCCACCACACCCTTCCGAGGTACCTCCCAGGGAGCATGGGGGCCTGGAGACTAGTGCAAAGGAAGAATAGGTCACAGACACCTGCCTGCAAGAGTTTGGGGTGTTCAGACACTTCTAAATTTGATTTTTAAAAAGAGACAAAATCTGAACAGAAAAGTTCATTGTAGTATCTGTCTCCAATCTCTGTAACATATTGACCAGGACATGTGAGTCCGGTCCTCAGAGGAGACTCGCTCTGGCTGCTGTTCCTGGCTTTAAAGAAAAGAGACTGCTCCCTGTTTATCACAAGGAGAGCGCAGGGAGCCCGTATCTGAGGGACCTGATAGACCGACCCTCTGTAGCTTCTTTGTCAGATCCCAAACTTTAAACCTGCTACCCCTGTGAGGTTCACCGAAACCAAATTCCCTTGCTGTTCCAGCCTGCACCTCTGGAATATTGCCCACAAATGTTTCCCAAGCCTTTGAATAATATGTATAAGAAAAGATGAATCAGGTTCATTTTACTCTTTAAAGGAAGAAAGTCACTTTCCCTTGGGTATGTCAATTCAGTAAATAGAGTCACTGCCTCCTAATAAATGTGCGATTCTTGAGAATATGTCCCCATTTAGACACATGGTTCAGGGTTCCTGGTGGGGAGGGGTGCAGTGTGTGTGTGTGAGGGGGTGGTTATTAACTTCCTCATTAAAACACTTGTCAAGTTTGGGGCGCCTAGGTGGCTCAGTCGGTTAAGTGTCTGGTTTCAGTTCAGGTCATGATCTCACGGTCCGTGGGTTCGAACCCTGCATCAGGCTCTGTGCTGACAGCTAGTTCACAGCCTGGAGCCTGTTTCAGATTCTGTGTCTCCCTCTCTCTCTGACGGTCCCCTGCTCATGCTGTCTCTATCTCTCTCTCAAAAATAAATAAAATTAAAAAAAATAAAACACTTGTCAAGTTCATAGAAGACGAACTGTCATCCTCAAATACCACACCCCACCACTACCCAAATGAATTCATGCAAACGTGTTGAAATTAAAATACAACAATGAAATAAATAATAATTTTATTTCATGTTTATTTAATAATTTTCAATAAAATAACGAAAGTGCTTTCTGTGAAAAAGATGATGACATTATTAATTACAACACAGGCACTTTTAATATCTAAAGGAGAATCTTGTTTGTTCTAGGCTTAATGATGTCAGTCTGCAGCACAGTTTGCAAGGAGCCCACAACCATACTTCCCAACAATTAGGGGGAAGGAGTGATGTTACAAAGGAGGTTTGTTCACCAGGGCTTGAAGCTCCTGTCTGTCTAGATGCAACTCCACAAATTAGACTATTTGTGTTGCGGCCCCCACCGGAAAGCATTGATTGTTAATAGTCCTCATAAGGTGGCTTTTAGGGTTTCAGAAAGGTTCTTAGTGACTGTTAGTCTTGAGGAAAAAGAACATAGATGACACAAAAGATGTTGGTTTGAAACTGTAAGAGCTACCCGGGGGCTGAGGGGAGGGAGGTGAGATCAAAACTGGACCCCCATATAGAGAGGGCAAGGAGAGACCAAAGAAGGAGGCAGATGTCTCCAGATGGGAGGGTGCTGAGGGTAATAAGCGAGGGGTCTTACAAGGCCCTCCCTGAGCCCTGCGAGAGAAGTGGATATCTGCACGTGCCTGCCAGAATCTGACACGTTTATATTACACAGAGCCCTCCATATAACATCCAGATGGTATTCACAGCACTTTGCTCTCTCAAGGCTGCATCCTTCTTTTTTTTAATATTTTTTTTATTATTTATTTCTAGGAGACAGAGAGACAGCGTGAGCAATGGAGGGTCAGAGAGAGAGGGAGTCACAAACTGAAACAGGCTCCAGGCTCTGAGCTGGCAGTCGGCACAGAGTCCGATGCGGGGCTCGAACTCACGAACCACGAGATCATGACCCAAGCGAAAGTCGGACGCTTAACCGACTAAGCCACCCAGGCGCCCCAATATGGTAGGTTTTTTTATTTTTATTTTTTAATTTTTTTAAGATTGTATTTTTTTAAGTAATCGTTACAGCCAATGTGGGGCTCGAACTCACAACCCCAAGATTAAGACTTGCATACTCTTCTGACTGAGCCAGCCATGCAGGCACTCAAGGCTGCCTCCTTAAAGCAGACTAATAGTGCCAGGACAGTGGCCAGAATATACATTGCAAGGACAGGGGAGGGGGTGATGAGCCTCTGATTGCCCACATGTAGCTTGGGCTAGAGGTCACGTTCTCTTCATGACTTTCTCCAGCAGAAGCCAAAATGTGGCTAGCACCTTGCCATGCCGGAGCAACACTCTGATTTGATATATTTGATTCTCTTGTTCTGAAAAGACAAAGGAAACTATAGGGGAAGTGAAGTGTGTCTAAAATTTGATTCCCCCAGACTATTATAAGTGAGATGATTCTTGGAGGTACCCAAATATGTTTTTAAAATAATTTTATATTTATTTTAATATGTATCAGGAAAAAAAACCAATGACACGTCGAACACTTGGCTTCATGGGCAGAAATATTTAAGGTGCATATCCATCTAAAGGCCATTTAAGAAGAAAAATAACTACATTATAGTTGCTTATTAATAAAATATAAATAAAATAAGATGAAGTGTCTGGTGTTCAGGAAATGTGAGTTTTGGAATGAGGACAGCTTCAATGATACCAACATTTTCTTTAATGTTTATTTTTAGTTTTGGAAGAGATACAGAGTGTGGGCAGAGGAAGGGGAGAGAGAGAGGAAGACACATACAGAATCTGAAGCAGGTCCAGGCTCTGAGCTGTCAGCACAGACCTTGACATGAGGCTCAAACTCAACCGGCTGAGCCACCCAGTGGCTCAGTGCTATTGACATTTTTGCCCCAGTGCTACTGACATTTTAGACTGGATCATCCAGTGATGGGGGGGGGGCTGATGTGGGGGGTGGTCCTATGAATGGTAGAAGGTTCAGCAGAATCCCTGGACTCTATCCAATAGATGCCAGTAGCACTTTCCAGCTGCTACAACCAAACACTGTGGGCAAGCAAAGATTGCAAAATCGATTGAGAACTGCCAATTCTCGCCTATGTTTAAATCCTAGTTCATTTTATGGGGCGCCTGGTGGCACAGTCGGTTAAGTGGCCGACCTCGGCTTAGGTCAGGATCTCGCAGTTTGTGATTTCGAGCTCCATGTTTGGCTCTGTGCTGACAGCTCACAGCCTGGGACCTGCTTCTGATTCTGTGTCACCCTTTCTTTTTGAGCCTCCCCCGCTCATGCTGTTTCCCTCTATCTCAGTAAAGAAATGAAAAAAATTAATAAATCTTAGTTCTTTCTCCTATGAGGTTTATGACTTCAAATGAGACACTTAACCTCTCTTTCAGTTTCCCCATCTATAAGATGTAGACATGAATGATGCTTTCCTGGGCCACCTGGGTATCTCAGATGGTTAAGCCTCTCTGACTTGATTTTGGCTCAGATTATGATCTAATGGTTCATGGGTTCAAGCTCTGTGTGACAGTGCAGAACCTACTTGTAATTCCTTCTCTCTCTACCCCTCCCTCATGATCTCTGAATAAAAAATAACTTAAAAAAAAGAACGATGCTTTCCACAGGAATATTAGAAACACCGCATATCTTTTGTAGAGCACTTAGCACAGTGAAGTGGAACTTTGGCAGTGCTTAGTAAAGAGTCACTCTTATGACAGGAATCCTGAAGGAGCCTAGCAGGTGTCAGGCACTGCCCTGAGCGCTGGGGAGACAGAGGCTGAGATAAATCCTTGTTCTCCAGGATCTCAGATCTCCAGGGCAAGATAGAATATAGAGGCAGGGCAAGCTTCCTGGGCATGCGGACTGTGCAGCTTTCGTGTCCCATGCTCAGGAGGGCCCCTGCTTCGTCTGCTGCTCTGCTGTTGCCCTGAAACTCTTGAATGATTTACAAACATGGGGCCTCACCAATTCTGCAGCCAATCCTCGATGTAGGGGATGCAATTCTGGCATAATGAGAGGTCAAGCGTATGAGAACTTAGAGGAGGATGTTTCAATCCACCTACACAGACAAAAGCTTAACAAAGGTGTTGACATCCCACCAGTCCTAAATTGCATGGATGCAAACATTCTCAGTAACTTAACAAAAATTGTTTTTCTACATAGGCTTTCAGCCTAACATGAACTCCAACGCTGGTTTCAAACTGGCAACCCTGAGATCAAGACCTGAACTGAGATCAATTTTAACCAACAGAACTACCCAAGCACCCTCCCATAACAAGAAGAATTTTGGTAGTTTCTCTTTAAAAATAGATCTCAGGACACTTGGGTGACAGAGCCATTTAAGTATCCAACTTCTGACCTTGATTCAGGTTATGATATCACAGTTCTTGAGATTGAGCCCCACGTGGGGGTCTGCACTGACAGTGTGGAGCCTGCTTGGGATTCTGTCTCTCCATCACTCTGCCCTTTCCACACTTGCACTCTCTGTCTCCCTCTCAAAATAAACTAGAAAGAAAGAAAGGAAGGAAGGAAGGAAAAAAAGAGAAGAGAAAAGAAAAAAGAAAAGAAAAGAAAGAAAAGAAGAAAAAGAAAAGAAAAGAAAAGGGATATGTATGCAGAGATGTGTGAATGACGAGATTCTCTTTGTTATATAAACTGTCTTAGTCCATTTGGGCTGCTGTAACAAAATGCCATACACTGCAAATGTTTGTGAATAGTAGAAATCTATTTCTCACAGTTCTGGAAGCTGGCAAGATCAAGACACAAACAAGCATGGACACATTCTGGTGACAGCGCATTGAATACGTAGATTGTTTTGGGTAGTATTGACATTTTAACGATATGTGTTCTTCCTATCGAGGAGCATGGAATATTTTTCCTTTCTGTGTGTCTTCTTCAATTTCTTTCATAAACTTTCTATTGTTTTCAATGTATAGATTTTTCGCCTCTTTGGTTAGATTTATTCCTAGTTATTTTATGTGTTTTGGTGCAATTGTAAATGGGATTTTGACCCCTTGATTTCTCTTTCTGTTGCTTCATTGTTGGAGTATAGGAATGCAACCAATAATTTTTTTATTTTTTTTACAAATAGCTTATTGTCAAGTTGGTTTCCCTATAACACTCAGTGCTCATCCCCAGAACTGCCGTCCTCCATGCCCATCTTCCCCCTTCCCCCCACACCCATCAGTCCTCAGTTTGTTCTCAGTATTCAAGAGTCTCTCATGGTTTGGCTCTCTCCCTTTCCCCCACCATTTCCCCCCTTCTTTTCCCCCATGGTCCTCCTTTAAGTTCCTCCTAATTCTCCTATACGTGCAAACATATGATATTTGTCCTTCTCTGCCTGACTTATTTCGCTCAGCATAACACCCTCAAGGTCCATCCATGTTGCGACACACGACCAGATTTCATTCTTTCTCACTGCCATGTAGTATTCCATTGTATAGATCAACCACATCTTGATCCATTCGTCAGCTGATGGACACTTAGGCTCTTTCCATGTTAGGCTATTGTTGAGAGTGCTGCCATGAACATTGGGGTCCATGTGCTCCTATGCATCAACATTTCTGTATCCCTTGGGTAAATTCCTAGCAGTGCTATTGCTGGGTCATAGCGGAGTTCTATTGTTATTTTCTTGAGGGACTATACCAGTTTGCATTCCCATCAACAGTGTAGGAGGGTGCCCGTTTCTCCACATCCTTGCCAGTATCTAGAGTCCTCTGATTTGCTCATTTAACCACTCTGACTGACGTGAGGTGGTATATCCATGTGGTTTTGATTTGTATTTCCCTGATGAAGAGAGATGCTGAGCATCGTTTCATGTGTCTGTTGGCCATCTGGATATCCTTTTTGGAAAAGTGTTCATATCTTCTGCCCATTTCTTCATTGGGTTGTTTGTTGTTCAGGTGTGGAGTTTGGAGAGTTCCTTATAGATTCTGGATATTAACCCTTTATCTGATATGTCATTTGCAACTATCTTTTCCCATCCCATTGGTTGCCTCTTAGTTTTGTGGGTTGTTTCCTTTTCTGTGCAGAAGCTTTTAATCTTGATGAGGTCCCAATTGTTTATTTTTGCTCTTGATTCCCTTGCTTTTGCGGATGTGTCAAGTAAGAAGTTACTGCGGTGGAGGTCAAGGAGGTTGTTTCCTGTTTTCTCCTCTTGGGTGTTGATAGTTTCCTGTCTCACATTCAGGTCCTTTATCCATTTTGAGTTTATTTTTGTGTATGATGTGAGAAAAAGACCTAGTTTCATTCTTCTGTATGTTGCTGTCCAGTTCTCTCAACACCATCTGTTAAAGAGGCTGTCTTTT
Organism: Proteles cristata cristata; assembly: GCA_017311185.1. Taxonomy (NCBI): domain Eukaryota; kingdom Metazoa; phylum Chordata; class Mammalia; order Carnivora; family Hyaenidae; genus Proteles; species Proteles cristata. The sequence continues at coordinate 785,017 of JAESUZ010000622.1, forward strand.
TTCCATTAGATATTCTTTCCCGCTTTGTCAAAGATTAGTTGGCTGTACACCTTTGGGTCCAATTTTGAGTTTTCAATTCTATTCCATTGGTCTATGTGTATATTTCTGTGCCAATACCATACTGACAGCTTTGTAGTAGAGGCTAAAGTCTGGGATGGTGATACCTCCCGGGAATGCAACCAATTTCTATGGCTTGATTTTATATCCTGCAATTTTTTCAGAATTCATGGATCAGTTCTAAAAGTTTTGGGTGGAATCTTTTGGGTTTTCCATATAAAGTATCCCGTCATCTGCAGAGTGAAAGCTTGACCTCCTCCTGGCCGATTTGGATGCCTTTTATTACTTTGTGTGGTGTGAGTGGTGAGGTTAAGACATCCAATACTATGTTGAATAACCTTGGTAAGAGTGGACATCCCTATCTTATTGCTGACCTTAGTGGGGAACTCTCAGTATTTCTCCATTGAGGAAACTATTAGTGTTGGGTCTTTCATATATGGCTTTTATGATCTCGAGGTTTGATCCTTCCATCCCTACTTTCTTGAGGGTTTTTTACCAAGAAACCATGCTATATTTTGTCAAATGTTTTCTCTGCTTCTATTGAGAGGATCTGTGGTTCTTGTCCTTTCATTTGTGTCATGATTCAGAGTTGAGATTATAACACTTAATTTATTCTTTCTTCCAAGCAGGGGTCTTGATACATCTCCAAATTGGAGAAACTTCGTGAAACAACTGAATGCTGCATTCTGCAAAGTTGTTTCAGAGGTGAGCCTTCTGCATTTCCCACCTAGGTCTCCGTACGTGTGTCCTAATACAACTAGCATAGTGAAACAAGACCTTAGATGAATGAGAATTTCCCCACAGTGTTCGTCCACTGTGTTGAGTATGGAACACTTAAATACATATAGCTCAATGCATGTGTTTTCAAAGTGTACCAAGATAGTAAAACGGCCTGGGAATTGAATATTGCATTCTGTATAGTTTATTTCTTCAGTTTGAGCACAGTGTACTTCCCACATCGGTGTCTACCACTGTATTCTAACACTCCGAACACAGTGAATCAATACGTTAGTTTAATGATGACTGCCCCACATTATTTCATAACATTTCTTCGAACACCGCTAACAGTGAAACAACCAGGTAACTGAATGCTGCATCCGACAGTGTGTTTTCACAGAGTTGAGCCTTCCAAATTTCTCTCCTAGGTCTCCGCATATGTGTTCTAACACAAGTAGCATAATGAAACAAGACCTTAGTTGAATAAGGCATTCCCCACACTATTCTTGCACCGAGTTGAGTACTGAACACTTAACTGAAGCTTCCATGCACGTGTTTTCCAAGAAGGCCAACGTAATGAATCGAGCAGGTAATTGAATGCTGCATTCTACACAGTGTGGTTTCTCAGGTTAAGCACAGTGCACTTCCCACACTGATCTCCATGACGGTATTCGAATCTATGGACACAGTTGAAAGAAAACTCTCCCACTGTGTTTCTTCATAGAGTTAGGCATGAAAGACTTAGCTTATTCATTCATGCCTGAGTATTCAAACATTGATAATGTAGTGAAACAACTAAGTAACTGAGTGCTGCCTTCTGAACAGTGTTATTTCAGAGTTGGGTTTTCTGCACGTCCCACCTAAGTCTCTTTATGTGAATTCTAACAGGGCTAACATAGTGAAACAAGACTTTAGTTGAAAGAGGAGATTCCTACAAATCATGCAACGATTTGAGTAAGTTACATTTAACTGAAGCTTTTATGCACATGTTCTCCAAGAGACCAACGTACTGAAACGACCTGGTAAGTGAATGCTGCATTCCGCATACTGTGTTTCTCTGATTGAACACAGTGCACGTCCAACAATGGGCTTCACAACACTACTACGTACACAGTGAATCATCACGTTAGTTGAAAGAAGCCAGCCCCACAGTGTCCTTCAGAGCAGTGTGTCTATAATAGCTTATTTTTCCACATATGAGTCTTCAAACATCGCTAGCGTAGTGAAAAAACTAAGTAAATGAATGCTGCATTACGAAGTGTCGTATTATAGAGTTAAGCTTCTGCACTCCCCTCATAGATCACCGCATGTGTATTAAAACACCACTAGCATAGTAAAACAAGACCTCAGTTGAATGATGCCTTCGACACCATATTCATGCACCGCGTAGGTAAAATTTAACTGCAACTTTCATGCATGTGTTTTCCAAAGGTACCAATGTAGTGTAAAGACTGGGTCATTGAATGATGCTTTCTGAAGTATGGTTTCTCAGACTGAGTACATTACACTTCGCACATTGGTCTCCACAACTGTATTCTAACACTATGAACACAGTGTATCGTGACATTAGTTGAATGAAGCCTTCCCCGCAGTGTTCATTCACAGAACGATCTTAGCTGATTCTTCCAGATATTAGACTTCAAACTACGCTAACATAGTGAAACAGCTAGGCAAGTGAAATCTGCATTCCCCAGAGTGTGGTTTTAGAGGGGTGAACATCTGCACATCACACTTAGGTCTACACTTAGACCTAGACTTAGGTCTAACACTACTAATGTAGTGAATCAACAGCTTGGTTCAATGTGGGGTCCCCACAGTGTTCATGCACCGCATGGAGTATTTTACTGCCGGGTCCATGCATTTGTCCTCTAAGACTACCCACGTAGTGAAAGGACCTGGTCATTGAATGCTGCTTTCCACAAAGTGTGGGTTCTCGGATTGTGCACCGTGCACGTCCCACATTAGTTGGCACCACTGTATTCTAAATATACGTACACAGTGAATCGAGATTACTGTTGATTGAAGCTTAGTTAACAGTGTTCTTCCACAAAGTTTAGTACCTAGCACTTATTCGTCAATGCAGGAGTGTACCAACATTGATAACTCAGTGAAAAAAACTAGGTAACTGAATGATGCATTTTGCACTGTGTCATGTCACAGAGTTGAGCCTTTTCCACTTCTCTCATAGGTCTCCACATGAGTATCAGAACACAACTAGCATAGTGAAACAAGATCTTAGTTGAATGAGGTTATCCCTACAGCGTTCATTCTCCAAGTTGATTATGGAACACTTAAATAAAGCTACAAGTCTTTTGTTTTCCTAGAGTACCAGCATAGTGTAACGACCTGGTAAATGAATGTGGCAGCCCGCTTAATGTAGTTTTTGCAGATTGAGCACAGATCTTTCCAACTGTGTTGTAACACTACGAACACAGTGAATCGTGGCATTAGTTCAAAGAAATCTTCCGCATAGTGTTTATTCAAAGAATTTTGTAAATAACCCTTAGCTTATTCTGCTCATGAGACTTCAAAAATTGCTAAAGTAGTGAAACAACTAGGGAAGAGAAAGACATTCTGCAAAGTGTTGTTCACAGAGTTGAGCTTTCTAAAGCTCCCTCATAGGTCTGCACATGTGGATTCTAAAACTACTAGCATAGTGATAGAATGAGGCGTTCCCCGCAGAGTTCAGAGTTGAGTATGTAATACTTAAGGGAAAATTCCAGGCCTGTGTTTTCCTAGGGTACTAACGTAGTGAAATGACATGGTAATTGAAATCTGCATGCCACAGAATGTGATTTCTCAGATTGAGCACGGTGAAATTCCCACATTAGTCTCCACAACTATATACTACCACAAGGAACGCACTGAATAATGACGTTATTTGTTTGAAGCCGACACCACAGCGTTCTTTAAGTGCAGAAGGTTTAACTCTGTGATACCACGGTGCCGATGCAGCATTCAGATACCTATGTGCTTCACAAAGCAATGTTAGAAGACTCGTGCAGGAAGAACACCTTAAGATTACATACTTAAGTCTGTACAGGTACAACGTGCAGCAGGACGTCTTAAACTAGCGTCATGATTCACTGTGTTCGTCGTAGTAGATAACAGTTGTGCAGACCAATGTGAGAAGTGCACTACGCGCAGTTTAAGAAAACACAGTATGCGGGATGCAGCATCCGAGTCTCACGTCGTTTAATGGTACAATGGTATTCTTTGAAGACACATGCATGGAAGCATCAGTCAGGTGTTCCATACTCACCTGGTAGCACGAACACTGTGGGGAATGCCTCATTCAACTTAGATTATTTCATTATGGTAGTTGTGTATTTTTTTAAAATATATTTTATTTATTTCCAGGAGAGAGATAGAGACAGCGTGAGCAGGGGAGGGTGAGAGAGAGAGGGAGTCAAAGACTGAAGTAGGCTCAGGCTCTGAGCTGACAGTCAACACAGAGCCCCATGTGGGGCTAGAACCCACGAAGCCCGAGATCATGACCTAAGCGAAAGTCCGATGTTTAACCAAATAACCCACCCAGGCGCCCCACTAGTCGTGTTTTAATAAACGCGGGGGAACCTATGAGGGAAGTGCAGAAACTCAACTCTGTGAAACGACACTATTCGGAATGCAGCTCTCACTTACCTAGGTGTTCCACCACATTAGAGTAGTCTGAAGACTCATGCGTGGATGAAGAAGCTAAGTGTCCTATACTCAAATCTGTGAAGGAACATTGTGGGGCAGACCTCATTCAACTAACGGCATGACTAATGTGTTCCCAGGGTTAGAATACAATTGTGGAAACCAAACGGGGGGAAGTGCACTTAGCTAACTCCGAGAAACTTCGCTTGGCGGAATGCAGCCATTCAATGACCAGGTCATTTCACAACGTTGGTACACTGGAAAACACAGGCATGGACGATTCATTTAAGTGTTTACGTACTCAATTCGTTGTGTAAACACAGTGGAGAACGCCAAAAGGTCCTGTTTCACTATGTAGTAGTGTAAGAATACCCATGCGGAGACGCAAGAAAGAAGTCTAGAAGAGTCTGTGAAACAACACTATGTGGAATGCCACCTTCAGGTACATGGTTGTTTCTCTACGATACCGATGTTTGACTTTCATGCGTGAAATAATACACTGTTATATACGCGACTCTGTGTGGGAAGAGTTTAGGGCAGCGTCATTCCACTAAAGTCATGTTTCGCTCTTTCCTAGGGTTAGAATACAGTTGTGGAGACCAATGTGGGACGCACGCTGTGCTCAAGTAGAGAGACCCCTCTATGTAGCTCAAATCTAGGCCATAACACTAGGCGGAAGGTTACGGGCCGCTACCTAGTTGTATCACTACGTGATCAATGTGAGGGCACAGGCGTGGAGAGATAAGCTAGGGCTTCCCTGCTCAACTCCGTGAGGCAACACTGTGGGGCAGGCCTCCTTCTACTAATGTGTTCATATTGTCTCACTGTGTGCGCAGCGTTAGAATACGGTCATGCAGAACAGGGATTGGAAATGCATCGGGTTCAATCTGAGAAACCACACTATGCGGAAGGCAAGCTTTCACTTCAGATGTCGTTTCACTACGTTCGTATTCTTGGAAAACACGTGCGTGGAGGTTAAAGTAAGGCGTTTCAAATTCAACTCAGTGCTTGAGCAATGAGGGGAGCTCCTCCTTCAACTGAGTTCTAGTTTCCCTCTGCTAGCTGTATGAAAACCCACAGGTGGAGACCCAGGTGGGAAGTGCAGGAACGTCAAGTCTGTGAATCAACGCCGAGCGGAATGCAACAGTCAGTTCCCTGATGGTTTCACTAAGTTGGAAGTGTACCGAGACGCCTGCCGGGAGGAATAAGCTAAGGGTGGTTAAATTCTCAACCCTTTGAAGGCACACAGTGGCGCAGGACTCCTTCAACTAGCCTCACGATTCACTGTGTTCGTCGTGGTAGATTATAGTTGTGCAGACCACTGTGAGAAGTGCACTACGCACAGGTTGAGAAACCACGGTCTACTACGCACAGGTTGAGAAACCACCATCTGAGGGATGCAGCAACCGAGTCCCACGTCGTTTGAGTACAATGGTATCCTTTGAAGACTCACGCATGGAAGCGTCAGTGAAGTGTTCCATACTCCCCTGGTGGCCCGAACACTGTGGGGAACGGCTCATTCAGCCTAGGTTATTTCACTATGCTAGTCGTGTTTTAATAACCACGCGGCAACCTATGAGGGAAGTGCAGAAACTCCACTCTGTGAAAACGACACTGTTCGGAATGCAGCTCTCACTTACCTGGGTGTTCCACCACATTAGAGTAGTCTGATGACTCATGCGTGGATGAAGAAGCTAAGAGTCCTATACTCAAATCTGTGAAGGAACAATGTGGGGCAGGCCTCATTCAACTAACTGCATGACAAATGTATTCCCAGGGGTAGAATACAGTTGTGGAAACCAAACGGGGGGAAGTGCACTTAGCTAACTCCAAGAAACTTCGCTCGGTGGAATGTAGCCATTCAATGACCAGGTCATTTCCCAACGTTGGTACTCCAGAAAACAAACGCATGGACGCTTCATTTAAGTGTTGCGTACTCATTTCCATGCGTAAACACTGTGGAGAACGCCATAAGGTCCTGTTTCACTATGTAGTAGTGTAAGAATACCCATGCGGAGACACAAGAAAGAAGTCTAGAAGACTCTGTGAAACAACACTATGTGGAATTCCGCCTTCAGGTACATGGTTGTTTCGCTACGATAGCAATGTTTGACTTTCATGTGTGCAAGCATACACTAAGTGTTATACACGCGACTCTGTGTGGGAAGAGTGTGGGGCAGTGTCATTCAACTAAAGTCATGATTCACTCTTTCGCAGGGTTAGAATACAGTTGTGGAGACCAATGTGGGACGCGCGCTGTGCTAAGCATAGAGACCCCTCTATGTAGATCAACTCTCTGCCGTAACGCTAGGTGGAAGGTTACGGGCCACCACATAGTTGTGTCACTACGTGATCAATGTGAGGACGCAGACGTGGAGAGATAAGCTAGGGCTTCCCTGCTCAACTCCGTGAGGCAACACTGTGGGGCAGGCCTCCTTCTACTAATGTGTTCATATTGTCTCACTGTGTGCGCAGCGTTAGAATACGGTCATGCAGAACAGGAATTGGAAGTGCACCGGGTTCAATCTGAGAAACCACACTATGCGGAAGGCAAGCTTTCACTTCAGAGGTCGTTTCACTACGTTCGTATTCTTGGAAAACACGTGCGTGGAGGCTAAAGTAAGGCGTTTCAAATTCAACTCGGTGCTTGAGCAATGAGGGGGAGCTCCTCCTTCAACTGAGGTCTTGTTTCCCCTCTGCTGGCTGTATGAAAACCCACAAGCGGAGACCCAGATGGGAAGTGCAGGAGCGTCAAGTCTGTGAAACAACACCGAGCGGAATGCAACAGTCAGTTCCCTGATGGTTTCACTAAGTTGGAAGTGTATCGAGACGCCTGCCGGGAGGAATAAGCTAAGGGTGGATCAATTCTCAACCTTTTGAAGGCACACAGTGGGGCAGGACTCCCTCAACTAGCCTCACGATTCACTGTGTTCGTCGTGGTAGATTATAGTTGTGCAGACCACTGTGAGAAGTGCACTACGCACAGGTTGAGAAACCACGGTCTGCGGGATGCAGCAACCGAGTCCCACGTCATTTGAGTACAATGGTATTCTTTGAAGACTCACGCATGGAAGCGTCATTTAAGTATTCCATACTCACTTGGTACCCCGAACACTGTGGGATCGGCTCATTCAACTTGGGTTATTTCACTATGCTAGTCGTGTTTTAATAACCACGCGGCAACCTATGAGGGAATTGCAGAATCTCCACTCTGTGAAACGACACTATTCGGAATGCAGCTCTCACTTGCCTGGGTGTTCCACTACATTAGAGTAGTCTGACGACTCATGTATGGATGAAGAAGCTAAGAGTCCTATACTCAAATCTGTGAAGGAACATTGTGGGGCAGGCCTCATTCAACTAATGGTAGGACGAATGTGTTCCCAGGGTTAGAATACAGTTGTGGAAACCAAATGGGGAAAGTGCACTTAGCTATCTCCGAGAAACTTCCCTCGGCGGAATACACCCATTCAATGACCAGGTCATTTCACAACGCTGGTACTCCGGAAAACACATGCATGGACGCTTCATTTAAGTGTTGCGTACTCATTTCCATGCGTAAACACTGTGGAGAACGCCATAAGGTCCTGTTTCACTATGTAGTAGTGTAAGAATACCCATGCGGAGACGCAAGAAAGAAGTCTAGAAGACTCTGTGAAACAACACTATGTGGAATTCAGCCTTCAGGTACATGGTTGTTTCGCTACGATAGCGATGTTTGACTTTCATGCGTGAAAGAATACACTAAGTGTTATATATGCGACTCTGTGTGGGAAGAGTGTGGGGCAGCGTCATTCAACTAAAGTCATGATTCACTCTTTCGCAGGGTTAGAATACAGTTGTGGAGACCAATGTGGGTCGCGCACTGTGCTAAGCAGAGAGACCCCTCTATGTAAATCAACTCTCTGCCGTAACACTAGGTGGAAAGTTACGGGCTGCTACCTAATTGTGTCACTACGTGATCAATGTAAGGACACAGGCGTGGAGAGATAAGCTAGGGCTTCCCTGCTCAACTCTGTGGGGCAACACTGTGGGGCAGGCCTCCTTCTACTAATGTGTTCATATTGTCTCACTGTGTGCGCAGCGTTAGAATACGGTCGTGCAGATCAGTGATTGGAAATGTACCGGTTTCAATCTGAGAAACCACACTATGAGGAATGCAAGCTTTCACTTCAGAGCCCGTTTCATTACGTTTGTATTCTTGGTAAACACGTCCATGAAGGCTACAGTAACGCGTTTCAAATTCAACTCGGTGATTGAGCACTGTGGGGGAGCTCCTCCTTCAACTGAGGTCTTGTTTCCCTCTGCTAGCTGTATGAAAACCCACAAGCGGAGACCCAGGTGGGAAGTGCAGGAGCGTCAAGTCTGTGAAACAACACCGAACAGAAAGCAACAGTCAGTTCCCTGATGGTTTCACTAAGTTGGAAGTGTGTCGAGACGCCTGCAGGGAGGAGTAAGCTAAGGGTGGTTATATTCTCAACCCTTTGAAGGCACATAGTGACGCAGGACTCCTTCAAGTGGCCTCACGATTCACTGTGTTCATCGTGGTAGATTAAAGTTGTGCAGACCACTGTGAGAAGTGCACTACGCGCAGGTTGAGAAACCACAGTTGGCGGAATGCAGCATCCGAGTCCCAAGTCGTTTCAGTACAATGGTATTATTTGAAAACACAGGCATGGAAGCCTCAGTGAAGTGTTCCGTACTGACCTCGGTGGATGAACACTGTGGGGAAATCTTCGTTCAACCTAAGGTCTTGTTTCCCTCTGCTAGTTGTTTTAGAACACACACGTGGGGAGACCTAGGTTGGAAGTGCAGTAGGTTCAGCTACGCGAAATGACACTAATCGGAATGGAGCCTTCAGTTCCCTGGTTGTTTCCCTAAGTTGGAAACATAGCAAGACGCCTGCCTGGAAGAATAAGCTAACGGTTAGAATATCAACTCTTGTAAGGAAACACAGTGTGGCAGCGCGCCTTCAACGAGCGTCATGAATCACTGGGTTCGTCGTGGTAGAATACCGCCGCGGAGACCAATGTGAGTAGTGCACCACGCTCAATTGGAGAAACCACACTCTGCGGAATGCCACATCCAATTGCCAGGTCTTTCCACTACATTGGTATTCTCTGACAACACATACATGGAAGCTTCAGTTCAGTGGTACATACTCGCCTGATAGCATGAACACTGTGGGGAAGGCCTTAATTTACTGTCTTCTTGGGCTATCCTCGTACAGTTAGAGTACACGAGCGGACCGAGGAGGGAAGTGAGGAAGGCTCAAATCTGTGAAATAACAGAAGGGTTAATGAACACTAGGTTACTTGTTTCTTTCACTAAGTTAGAGAAGTATCAAGATTCTGGTATGGAATAATCTGTGTCTTATAGTTAACCCTTTGAAAGAACACCGTGGGGAGGCCTCATTCACTAGCGTCATGATTCACTGTAATCGTCGTGGTAGATTACAGTGGTGCAGACCATGTGGGAAGTGTAATATGCTCCATTTGAGAATCCACACGCTACAGAATGCTGCATCCAATTTCCAGGTCGTTTAGCTACGTTGGTATTCTTGGAAAACACATGCCTGGAAGCTTCAGTTAAGTGTTCCATACTGAACTTGGTGGATGAACACTTTTGAGGAACTTTTCGTTCAACTGAGGCTTTGTTTCATTAAGCCAGTCATAGTAGAACACACATGCGGAGAACTAGGTGGGAAATGCAGAAGGCTAAACTCTGTGAAACAGCACCGAGCGGAATGCAGCATTCAGGTAGCTGGTGGTTTCCGACGTTGCCGATGTATCAAGACGCCTGCCTGGAAAAATAAACTGAGGGTTTTAATCACACCCCTTTGAAGGAACACTGTGGAGCAGGCCTCCTTCAACTAGCGTCATGAATCACTGTTCATCGTGTTAGACTACAGGTACGGAGACCAATGTGGAACTGCACCATATACAATGTGAGAAACCACACTGCAAAACTCAGCATTCAATTCTCAGGCCCTTTCACTACGTTGGTACTCTTTGAAGGCACGTGTTTGGAAGCGTCAGTTAAGTGTTCCATACAGGTCAACTGGGGAAGACTTCATTGAGCTAAAGTCTCGTTTCACTATGCTAGTGATAGTAGGAACACTGGTGGGAATGCCTCACTGTACTAAAGTCTTGTTTCACTGTGCTAGAAGTGTCAGAATTCACTTGCTCGCTCACTCACTCCCTTATTCTCCTATGAAGGAAGGTCAGAAGTCTCAGCTCTGTGCAGTAACTTTTACACGAGGCGGAAGGCTACAGGCCGCTGCTGCCTAGCCGTATAATTACGTCATCCGTGTTTGAAGAAACAGACGTGGATGGATAGATAAGTTAGGTCTTCCATGCTCAACTCCGTGAGGCAACACCGTGAGGCAGGCCTCCTTCAACTCTGTCATGATTCACTGAATTAGTTGTAGTCGATTACTTTTCTGCAGACCAATGGGAGAAATGTAATGTGCCCTATTTAAGAAACCACAGCATCCAATTCCACGTAGTTTCACTACGTTGATTCTCAGTGTGATATACTCAGCGCAGAGTAAGAAGACTAGTAGACCTTCGTGTTTGACATCGGAATTTGATGCTTCATTTCTCATAGTGTTATCTTTCAGATTGTGCACAGTGCACTTCCCACATTGGTCTCCACAACTGTACTCTAACAAGACTTCACAGTGAACCAAGGGGTTAGTTGAATGAGGCTGCCCCACAATGTTCTTTCTCAGAGTTGTGTCTATAGCACTTAACTTTTTCTTTTTCCAGTAAGGAGTCTTCACACATAACTAACCTAGTGAATCATCGAGGTAACTGAATGCTGTTTTCCACTCAATGTTGTTTTCTCAGAGTTGAGCCTTCTGCAAATTTTCTCCAAGGTCTTAGCAAATGTATTCTAACACAACTAGCCTACTGAATCCAGAAATTAGTTGCATGAGGCATTCCCCACAGTGTTCACATACTCTTTTGAGTATGGAACCCTTAACTGAAGGTTCCACGCATGTGTTTTAAAAGAGTACCAATGTAGTGAAAGGACCTGGGAATTGGATGCTGCATTCCGCACAGTGTTGCTTCACAGAGATGAGGCACTTCCCTCTAAGGTCTCCGTATGTGAATTCTAAAACTACTAGCATAGTGAAACAAGACCTCAACTGGATGAGGTGTTCCCACAGTGTTCATGCACCGTGTTGTCTATGGAACACGTAAGTGAAGCTTCCATGCATTTGTTTTCCAAGAGTACCAATGTAGTGAAACGACATGTGAATTGAATGCTGCATTTAGCATAGTGAAGTTTTTTAGCACAGTGAAGTGAAGTGAAGACTGCCCACAATGGTATTCTAACACTACAAACACAGCAAATCATAACATTCGTCCAATACCTGCCCCAAAGTGTTCCGTCACAGAGATGTGTCTATAACACTTTGTTTCTTCTTCCATACATTAGTTTTCAAACATCGCTAACATGGTTGAAACAACCAGTAACTGTATGATGTCGTTCGCACAAAGAGCTTTCACAGAAGTGAGTTTCTATACTTCCGTCATATTTCTCAGCATGTGTATTCTAAAACTACTAGCCTGGTGAAAAAAGGCCTAAATTGAATGATTTTTTTCCCTCAGTGTTCACGTACCGACTTGAGCATGGAACACTTAAGTGAAGCTTCCATGCATGTGTTTTCAGAGTACCAATGTAGTGAAATGAGCTGGGAATTGAATGCTGCATTCCACAGACTGTGGATTCTCAGCTTAAGCAGAGTGCACTTCCCACATTGGTCTTCACAACTGTATTCTAACAATACGGACACTGAGTCATAACGTCAGTTGAATGAGGCCTTCCCAAAGATGATCGTTCACTGAGTGGAATGTATAACACTTAGCTTATTCTTCCACACACGAGTCTTACAACAATGCTAACGTAGTGAAACAACTAGGTAACTGAAAACTGCACTCCCCTCAATGAGGTTTTACATGGGTGAGCTTTCTGCACTATCCTCGTAGGTCTCCACATGTGTATTCTAACACTACTAGCAACGTGAAACAGTACAATAGATCAATGAGACTTTCCCTACAGTGTTCATACACCGAGTTTAACATGGAACACTTATTTGAAGCCTCCATTCATGTGTTTTCAAAGAGTACCAATGTAGTGTAAAACCTGATAAGTGAATCCTGCATTTCGCATAGTGTGGTTTCTCAGACTGACCACAGTTCACTTCCCACATTGGTCTCCACTACTGTACTCTAACATGACGAACACAGGGAATCATGACTCAGTGTAATGAGTCCTGTCCCACAGTGTGACTTCAAAGAGTTGAGTATGTGGCATTTAGATTTTTCTTACATACAGGAGTCCTGATACGTCTCTTAGTGAAAGAAACAAGTAAGGTAATGATGAATTCTACAAAGTGTTATTTCACAGAGTTGAGCCTTCCTCACTTCGCTCCTAGGTCCGCATGTGTATTCTAACACTACCAGCATAATGAAACAACACCATAGTTGAATGAGATGTTTCCCACAGTGTTCACGCACCGAGTTGAGTAAGAAACTCTTAACTGAAGCTTCCCTGAATTCCCTGAAAAGAGCCTTCTGCACTTCCCCTAGGTCTCTGCATGTTTATTCTAACACTAGCATAGTGAAACAAGACCTTACTTGAAGTACGCATTCCAGTGTTCATGCACCGAATTTAGCATGGATAGTTTAACTGAAGCTTCCATGCATGTGTTTTTAAGAAATACCAAGGTATTGGAAGCTGCAGTCCACACACTGTGGTGTCTCTGATAGAGCACAGTGCACTTCCCACATTGGGCTCTAGAACTGTATTCTAACACTATGAAAATTGAATCATGACGTTAGCTGAATGAGGCCTGCCCTACAGTGTTCCTTCAGAGTTGAGTCTCTAACTTAGTGAATAAACCAGGTAACTGTATGCTTCATTCCGTACACTGTTGTTTCACGGAGTTGAGACTTTTGCTTTTCCCTACTTGTTCTCAGCCTCTGTATCTTAACACTACTAGCATAGTGAAACAAAACCTTAGTGAATGAGGCTTTCCCCACAGTGTTCATACACCGATTTGAGTAGGGAACACTTAACTGAAGCTTCAGTGCATATGTTTTCAAAGATTACCAATGCAGTGGAAGGACCTGGGAATTGAATGCTGCATTTTGCATAGTGTGGTTTCTCAGATTGAGCACCGTGCCCTTCCCACCCTGGTCTCCAAAACCGTATTCTAACACCACGAACAGAGTGAATCATGATATTAGTTTAATGAAGCCTACTCCACAGTATTCCTTCACAGAGTTGAGTCTATAACAGCTTATCTTCCATGCAGGAATTCTTCCAAAATTGCTGTTAGTGAAACAACCAGGTCACTGATGCTCTATTCCGCACAGTGTTTCAGAGTTAAGCATTCTGCACTTCTCTCATAGGTCTCCACATGTGTTTCCTAACAATATTAACCTAGTGAAAACAAGACGTTAGTTCAATGTGTCTCTCCCCAGAGCGTTCATTCACAGAGTTTACCTCAGAACCCTGACCTTATACATCCAGGAGTGTCTTGTGAAACATTACAGACTCAGTGAAGCAAGACTGTACCTGAATCCTGCCTTCTGCATTGTGCAGTGCACAAGTGCTCTGCACTTTCCTCACAGTTCTCTGCTGTGATTCTGACACTTCTCACATGACACTAGCTGAATGACGTATTACCCACAGTTGTCTTGCACAAAGTATATAACACTTACTTTATATTTCCGTGTTTTCAAAGATGACTAAGTGAAATAACATGGTAACTGAATGCTGCATAAGGTACCATGTTGTTTCTCAGTTTAACACAGCGTAACTTCCCTCACTGGTCTCTGCAACCGTATTCTAACAATACTAGTATAGTGAAACATAATTTTAGTTGAATGATGTTTTCCCTACAGTGTTCAAGCACTAGGTTGAATATATACAACTTAGCTTATGCATCCATGCATGTGATTTCAAATATTACCAACAGAGGGAAACAAGCTGGTAACTGAGTGATGATGCATTCCACAGAGTGTGGTTTCACAGAGGAGCCCAATTGTACTTCTTCCATTGGTCTTTATATGTTAAACACTACGAACATAGACACACAAAATTTAGTTGAGTGACGTGTTCCCACAGTGTTCATTCAGAGTTTAGTATATAACACTTAGCTTGTACTTTCTTTTTTTTTTTAATGCTTTTTTATTTATTTCTAGGAGAGAGAGAGACAGCGTGAGCAGGGGAGGGTCAGAGAGAGAGGGAGTCACAGACTGAAACAGGCTCCAGGCTCTGAGCTGGCAGTCAGCACAGAGCCCGACGCGGGGCTCGAACCCACGAACCGCAAGATCATGACCTGAGCGAAAGTCGGACGCTAAACCAACTAAGCCACCCGGGCGCCCCATTAGCTTGTACTTTCATGTATGTATTTACAAACATTGCCAACTTAGTGAAACAACACAGTAACTGAATGCTGCACACCACACAGTGTTCTTTCACAAAGGTGAGCATTCAGCATCTGTAATTTAATGCTACTGACATAGAGAAATGAGAGTTTCGTGGAATGATACGTTGCCCGCAGTGTTCTTTCACAGAGCGGAGGATACAACACTTGTCTTAGTCTTCCATGCATGTGTTTACAAACATTATTAATGGAGAGAAGCAACACTAACCGAATGCTGTAATCTGCAGTGTTTCACAGAGGTGAGCCTTCTGCCCTTCCTTCCCAGGTCTCCGCATGTGTATTTTAACACTACTACAATTGTGAAACAAGACCTTAGTTGAAAGAGGCCTTCCCCACAGTCTGGTTTCTCAGACTGTGCCCTTTCCACAGTGGTCCCCACAATTTAAAAAAAAAATAGTTTATTGCCAAATTGTTTTCAATATAACACCCAGTGCTGATCCCCACAAGTGCCCCTCTCCATACTCATCCCCCTCCCCTCCCTACATCCATCAGTCCTGTTTTTGACAGCATTCAAGAGTCTCTCATGGTTTGCCTCTCCCCCTTTCCTCCACTATTTCCCCTCTTCTTCTCTCCCATGGGCCTCCTTAAGTTCCTCCTAATCCTCCTTTACATGCAAACATACGATATTTGTCCTTCTCTGCCTGACTTATTTCGCTCACCATAACATCCTCAAGGTCCATCCATGTTGCTACACAAGGCCAGATTTTATTTTTTCTCATTGCCATGTGTTATTCCATTTTAGATAAACCCCATCTTCTTGATCCATTCGTCTGTTGATGAACACTTAAGCTCTTTCCATGTTTTGTCTATTGTTGATAGTGTTGCTATGTACTTTAGAGTATATTTACCCTGCTTAGCAGTGCTATTGCTGGGTCATAGGGGAGTTCTACCGTTAATTTTTTTTAGGAAATGCCACACTGTTTTCCAGAGGGGCTGTACCAATTTATATTCCCACCAACAATGTAGGAGGGTGCCCATTTCTCCACATCCTTCCCAAGATCTCGCATTCTCTGATTTTTCATTTTAGCCACTCTGGTGTGAGGTGGTGGCCCAGTGTGGTTTTGATTTGTATTTCCCTGATGAGTAGGGATTTCATGTGTTTTTTGTCCATCTGGATGTCCTCTTTGAAGTGTCTGTTCATATCTTTTGTCCATTTCTTCACTTGGTTGTTTGTTTATTGTGAGTGGAGTTTGGTGAGCTCCTTATAGATTCTGGATATCAACCCTTTATCTGATATACCATTTGCACCTATCTTTTCCCATTCCGTTGGTTGCCTATTCCTTTTGTGGGTTGTTTCCTTTGCCGTGCAGAAGCTTTTAATCTTGATGAGGTCCCCATGGTTTATTTTTGATCTTGATTCCCTTGCTATGAGGGCTGTGTCAAGTAAGATGTTGCTGCGGTGGGGGTCAAAGAGGTTGTTTCCTGCTTTCTCCACTAGGGTTTTGATGGTTTCTTGTCTCACGTTCAGGTCCTTTATCAATTTTGAGTTTATATTTGTGTATGGTGTGAGAAATTGATCTAGTTTCCTTCTTCTGCATGTTGTTGTTCAGTTCTCCCAAAACCATCTGTTAAAGAGGATGTCTTTTTTCCATTGGATATTCTTTCCTGCTTTGTCAAAGATTAGTTGGCTGTATACTTTTGGGTCCACTTCTGAGTTCTCGATTCTGTTCCATTGGTCAATGTGTCTGTTTTTGTGCCAATACCATACTGTCTTGATGATGACAGCTTTGTAGTAGAAGCTAATGTCTGGGATGGTGATACCTCCCGTTTTGGTTTTATTTTTCAATATTACTTTGGCTATTCTGGGTATTTTGCGGTTCCATACGCATTTTGAGATAGTTTGCTCTAGCTTTCAGAAGTATGCTTGTGCAATTTTGATTGGAATTGTATTGAAAGTGTAGTTACTTTGGGTATTAATGCCATTTTAGCTATACTTATTCTTCCTATCCATGAGCATGGGATGTTTTTCCATTTATTTGTGTCTTCTTCAATTTCCTCCATAAGTTTTCTGTAGTTTTCATCATACAGTCTCTTGTATCCTTGGTTTTTAAAATACTATTCCTAGGTATTTTATATTTTTTTGTTCAATTGTGAATGGGATCAGCTTCTTGATGTCTCTTTCTGTTGTTTCATTGTTGGTGTATAAAAATGCAACCGATTTCTCTACGTTGATGTTGTACCCTGCAACTGTGCTGAGTTCTTGGATCAGTTCTAGTAGGCTTCTGGTGGAGTCTGTCAGGTTTTCCATGTAGAGTATCATGTCCTCTGCAAAAAGTGAAAGTTTGACCTCCTCTTTGCCAATTCTGATGCCTTTGATTTCCTTTTGTTGTCTGATGGCTGATGCTAGGACTTCCAGCACTATGTTAAACAACAGTGGTGAGAGTGGACATCCCTGTCGTGTTTCTGATCTCAGGGCAAAAGCTCTCAGTTTTTCCCCATTAAGGATGATTTTAGCTGAAGGCTTGTCATAGATGGCTTTTATGATGTTTAAGTAAGTTCCTTCTATCCCAACTTTCTCTAGAGTCTTTATTAAGAAGGGATGTTGTATTTTGTCAAATGCTTTTTCTACATCTATCGACAGAACCATATGGTTTTTATCTTCTCTTTCATTAATGTGATGTATCACATTGATTGATTTACGAATGTTGAACCAGCCTTGTAACCCTGGAATGAATCCCACTTGATCTTGGTGGATAATTGTTTTTATGTGCTGTTAAATTCAAGTCTCGTTCCCATGGGACACCTGCACTCCAATGTTTATTGCAGCACTATCAACAAGAACCAAAGTATGAAACAGCCTCAATGGCCTTCGATGAATGAATAAAGATGTGGTATATATCTACAATACAGTATTACTCAGCAATCAAAAAGAATGAATTTTTGCGATTTGCAATTACATGGATGGATGGAACTAGAGGGTATTATGCCAAGGGAAATAGTCAAAGAAAGACAAATATCACATGAATTCATTCACATGAGGACTTTAACATACAAAATAGAGAAACATAAGGGCAGGGAAGCAAAAAGAATATAAAAAAAAGAGAGGAGGACAAAATATAAGAGTCTCTTAAATACAGAAAACAATTACTAGAGGGGTTGTGGGAAGGGAGATGGGGTTAAGGAGTCATTAAGGAATCTACTCCCGAAATCATTGTTGCACTCTATGCTAACTAACTTGGATGTAAATAAAAAAAATAAATTAAAATAATAATTTTTAACTACATCATCTACATTTAAAGCCTCCTACTTTGATAAAAAAGGGTATGGAATATTATGCTATAAAGAAGAATGAGATCTTGCCATTTGCAGTGACATGGATGGCTCTAGACTTTATAATGCTAAGTAAATAAGTCAGAGAAACATGAATACCACATGGTTTCACTCATATGTGGAATTTAAGAAACAAAACAAATGAACACAGGAAAAAAGAGACAGACAGACTTTAAAACAAATTGATGATTACCAGAGGGGAAGGGGGTGGGAGGATGGGTAAAACAGGTGAACAGGATTAAAGAGTATCTATGATGAGGAGCTCTGAGTAACTATAGTACTCAAATTACCATCTTATACACCAGAAACTAATACAACCCTGTATGTTAATTTTACTGGATATAAATTAAAAATAAAAAAGGATTCCCTTTCATTCTCAGAAGTGCTCCAGTTTACTTAAATGTAAGACTTAAAACCTTATAACTACCATGAGAGACTCTTGAATGCTGACAAAAACTGAGGACTGATGGATGTGGGGGGGATGGGCATGGAGGAGGACACTTGGGATGAGCATTAGGTGTTATGTTGAAGTTAATTTTACAATGAACTATTTGTAAAAAAAAAAAAACATAACTACAAAACTCCTAGAAGAAAATACAGGAGAAAAGCTTCATTCACAGTTTCACAAACTCTGCAATGATTTGGACATGACACACAAGACACTGGGAACAACAAAAAAATAGAAAAACTGAACTGCATGAATATTTGGTACACCAAAGACACTGTCAGCAAGTAAAAAGTCAGCCCACAAAAATAGGAGAAAATATTTACAAATCATATATGTGATAAGGGATTCAGTTCCAGAATATATAAAGAAGTTCAAAACTTAACCCCCCCCCAAAAAGTGGGCAAAGGACTTGAATAGAAATTTCTCCAGAAGTTACGTAAATGGTTAAGAAATGCATTAAAAATGCTCAACATTACTGATCATTAGAAAAATGTGAATCAAAACCCAAAAGAGATGTCACCTCCCACCAGGCAGAATGGCTATTAACAAAAAACCAAAAATACCAAATGTTGGCGAGGATTTGGGGAAATTGGTACCTAGTGCACTATTGGTAAGAATGTAAGATGGGGCAACTACCATGGAAAACAGTATGGTGGTTCCTCAAAAACAAAAATAGAACTACTAGTAGTCCTGGGTGGCTCAGTTGGTTAAGCATCCGACTTAACCATCCTTGGGGTCCATGATTTCAAGCCCCATGTTGGGCTCTGTGCCAACAGCTCACAGCCTAGAGCCTGCTTTGGATTCTGTGTCTCCCTCCCTCCCTCTCTCTCTCCCTCTCTCTCTCTCTCTTTCTTCCTCTCTCTCTCTCTCTCTCTCTCTCTCTCAAAAATAAATAAACAGGGGCGCCTGGGTGGCTTAGTCGGTAAAGGTCCTACTTTCGCTTAGGTTCATGGGTTTGAGCCCCGCGTCGGGCTCTGTGCTGACTGCCAGCTCAGAGCCTGGAGCCTGTTTCAGAGTCTGTGTCTCCCTCTCTCTCACCCTCCCCTGCTCACGCTGTCTCTCTCTCCCTCTCTCTCCTAGAAATAAATAAAAATATTTTTTAAAAAACATAAACATTTTTAAAAATTTTAATAGAATTACCACAGGATCCAGCAATTTGACTTCTAGTATATAGCCAAAGGAATTGACAGCAGGGCCTGGGAGAGAGATTTGTACACTTATGTTCATAGTAGGGTTATTCAAAAGAGCTAAAACGTAGAAGCAACCCACATGTCCATCAGTGAATGACTGGACTGTGGGACTTCAAAACAATGGAATATTGTCGGACCTAAAAAAGGGAAGGAAACTCTGACATGGCTACAACTGGATGAACCTTGAAGATGTGATGCTAAGTGAAATAAATCAATCACAGAAAGACAAATACTGTGTGATCCCACGTATGTGAGATACATGAGATATAAGTGTTCAGAACTATAGAAACAGAAAGCAGAATGGTGGTTGCTGGGGGCTGAGGAGGTTAGGGTTTGTTTGTTTTTTTTTTAACTGATAAGCAACGTTGTTTTGTCATAGTTACCACTGGATGGGCGAAGGGGTAGGGGGAAAGAGCAAGGGGTGAGTTCTGGCCCAGAGTGCTGGGAACCCCAGGCCCTGAAGGTGCAGCCCCGGGAACAGCCGCGAGGCGGAACCAGGAGATGTGGGCTGCTTCCGGATGTGCCGTCCAGGCTGGGACGGGGCGTCTGGTAGTCAGTCATTGTAAGGCACTCCAGGGCTAGCCCTCCACAGGGCTGGTGGGCTCTGGACCCCCTTTCCTCAGGCCTCAGGGGGTTACACTCTGGTCCAGGGACCACAGACCCACGGTCTGGTGCCCGGCCTTCATGTTGTCCATCTGTGTGAGGTGCAGTTTGGTGGTCACAGCCCGATGACTGGGTCCAGCCCAGCCAACTGGGCGGAAGGAAGGTCAGCCCTTCTTCCATTTCATGGGTACAGAATTTCAGGGTTTTTTTAAATATGAAATCTCATAATTTTATTATTATTATTTTTTAAAAAAGCTTATTGTCAAGTTGGTTTCCATATAATACCCAGTGCTCATTCCCACAAGTGCCCTCCTCCATGCCCACCATCCTCCTTCCCCTCCCCCCCATACCCATCAGTCCTCAGTTTGTTTTCAACATTCAAGAATCTCTAATGGTGTGCCTCTCCCTCTCCCCCCTGCTTTCCCCCTTCTTCTCCACCGTCCTCCATTAATTTCCTCCTAATCCTCCTATACGTGCAAACATATGGTAACTGTCCTTTTCTGCCTGACTTATTTCGCTCAGCATAACACCCTCAAGATCCATCCATGTTGCTACACATGGCCAGATTTCATTCTTCCTCATTGCCATGTAGTATTCCATTGTATAGATAAACCCCATCTTCTTGATCCATTCGTCCTTTGATGGACACTTAGGCTCTTTCTGTGTTTTGGTTATTGTTGAGCGTGCTGCTATGAACATTGGGGTCCATGTGCCCCTATGCATCAGCAGTCCTGTATCCCTTAGGTAAATTCCTAGCAGTGCTATTCCTGAGTCATAGGGGAGTTCTATTGTTAATTTTTTGAGGAACCTCCACTCTGTTTTCTAGAGGAGCTGCACTGCACCAGTTTACATTCCCACCAGCAGTGCAGGAGGGTGTCCGTTTCTTCACATACTAGCCAGCATCTAGAGTTCTCTGATTTGCTCATTTTAGCCACTCTGATTGGCATGAGGTGGTATCTCAGTGTGGTTTTAATTTGTATTTCCCTGATGAGGAGGGATGCTGAGCATCGTTTCATGTGTCTGTTGACCATAAACCTGAAAACAAACAATCCAGTGAAGAAATGGACAGAATATATGAACAGTGTCTACTTCTCCAAAGAGGACATCCAGATGGCCAACACACAGACCCTCCCCTTTCATGGCAGAAGATAGACAGGTTGCATCTACCTCAAAGGGAGATAACCTCATATCTGAAGCCACTACAAAGAAGAGAGCTAACAGTCAAGCCAGGGCAGCTTCTCAGAAGTGGCAGCTGGTGTCAGGGTTTACTTGGGCTGCAGCAGAGTTACTGAAGCTATCTGGAGCCCTGACCCATCCCAGGCAAGAAGAGGCCTAGGGGCAGATACAACTGGCACGTGACTCGGGCCTGGGTAGGATCCAGGATAAGGAGGATGTGAGAGAGGATTGCATAGCCGAGGCTTTTACCTCGACCTGTGCAAATAGAGGCATGGGCTGGTGCAGCCAGTTCTTCTCCTTCCCTAATGGCTGGCAGCTCCCACTGGGTTGGGAGACAGAGAGGAGGGATAGGAAGAGGAAAAGCAGATGTGAGAACTGCCCCAGTGAGCCCAGGGGCTCCTATCTAGGGCCTGTGAACTCAGAAACTCACAGTCTGCCTCCCAGTAGCCAGCCACACACTCCCACTGGCAAGCAGTGTGGATTGGGGCTGGAATCAAAGCCAGGGGTCAGCCTGGGGTCAGAAATTAGGCTGTACTGAGGCCTATAATCAGGTACACACCATCCTGGGGTCATGGGTCACTCTGGGCTAGGGCCCATGATCAGTATCAAAGGTTAGTTTAGGTCAAGACCCATGATAAGGGTAAGGGGTCAGACTGGGGGAGGGATCAGTCTGTGGTCATCGTTAATTCTGGTGGAGGCCCAGGTTCATGGTTAGGGATTAGCCTGTGGTCAACGGTCAGATCCGGCCTAGAGTCAGGAATAGGTCTAAGCAGGAAAGGCCTAGAGGAGCTCCATTCTTTTGCCTACCAACTTTCACTGACACTCACTCTTGGACTATCATCCCAAGCAGAGGCCCCTAGAAGTATTCCCAGAGTGGGGCGACTTACATTAATTCAAACCCAAAAACAGGACAAAGTCACCCCTGAGCAATGTGTGGAGGACACCATTCCTGGCAGGAGAAACAGCCCAGGTAAAGGCATGGAGGCATGAAAAGAATGGTGTTCTGGAAGGCTTGGGTGGGATGGGACCAGCCTCCAAGGCCAGGGTAAGGAGGGGAAAGAAGGTTTTCCCTCAGAGCCCTGAGAGGGCCGCGTTAGAACCTGGGACATAGGAGCGCCTGGGCAGCTGAGTCAGTTATGTGTCAGACTCTTGGTTTTGGCTCAGGTCATGATCTCACGGTTTATGGGTTCGAGCCCTCATAGGGCCTTAAGCTTGACAGTGCGCAGAGTCTGCTTGGGATTCTCCATTTCCTTTTCTCTCTCTCTCTCTCTCTCTCTCTCTCTCTGCCCCTCCTCTGCTCGCTCGGTCTCTCAAAAACAATATATAAACTTTTTTTAAAAAGGAACGTGGAACACAAAGGACAGCAGCTGCTATGGGTTTGGGGAAGAATCATTCATTCATTCATTTTGTAAGTATAAATAGAAGATTTACCGAGTGCCGGGCACCATTCCAGGGACTTCAGATACTTTGGGAATGAAGCACCTGAAAATCCTTGCCCTTGGGCAGCTTCTGTTCCAGCAGGGAGAGACAATACAATGTAATAAAGTAGATTAAAGAATATTTAAGGGCATGGGAGATGAGAAGGTGGTAAGTACATAGGGGAAAGTGTAGATGTGGGTGAGGGGCCAGGAGTTGGTGGTGGGGGAGCAATTTGCAATATTCAGTACAGATACCTGAGAGAGAGCATTGCCAGCAGAGAGAACAGCCAGTGCAAAGACCTAAAAGCAAGAGTTGGCCAGCAATGAGTTCTTTGGAGAGGCAAGGAGTCCAGTGTCACAGAAGACAAGACTAGAGGGCAATGGGGCAAAGATCCATTGGAGCTCTCACTCAGGGTCCACAGGCACTTGGACTGAGGAGTGACAGGATATGTTATGTTTTTTTTTTAAAGTTTGTTTAATCTTTACTTATTTGTGTGAGAGACAGAGAACGTGGAGGAGAGGCAGAGAGAGGAGACACAGAATCTGAAGCAGGCTATAGGCTCTGAGCTGTCAGCACATGGGGCTCAAACTCACAAACCGAGAGATCATGACTCGAGCAGAAGACAGACACTTAACCGACTGAGCCACCCAAGCGCCCCAGATCTCACTTATATTTTAAAATGTATTTTAAAATAATCAGCCTTGGAGAGAGAGGTTAAACACCACAGAGGTACAAACAGAAAACTCGGATTGTGGGAAGCTAGCACACAGGACCAACCCAGTTTCTTCAAAAGAGAGTTTGAAGGGTGAAGAGACATGCAGGGCACTTCTGTATTAAATTCCCGTGTGTGAACCTGATTTAAACAAACAACTGGGGTTTTTAAAAGCAGTTCTAAGGCAAAGAATGACAAATTTTAACAACAGAATATTTACTGTTATTAAGGAATGGAGCGTTGGATGGAAAATGATATTGTGTGGTAATGCTATGGCGGTCATTTTCTTTTCTTTGACTCCTTATCCTTTGGAGATACATAGTGAGATATTTACAGATAAAAATTGCCTCCAAATGATTGAGGTTGAAGTGGGGACACAGGGAATGAACTAAGTGATTTGGAAACAAGAGTGCTCATTATATTATTTTATCCATGTTGTATATTTTGTAGCCGTTCTTAATAAAAGATAATTACCACCAACCTGGTTGCTGAGAGTGGGGGGACAGGAGGAAACCAGACGTTACGAGGAAGCTACTGTTCTGAGCAGGAAAGGGATGAGATGAAGATGAACTGACCCAGAAAGGGAGGGGCAGAGCAGGGCGGGGTTTGCCAGAGAACTTTCCCTGGGGAGACATCCTCTTGGCCCCTGCATTTGGTTTTCCCCTCTGGCCTTACTTTTTCCTATCCTCCCTTGCTCCCAAATTTCCTTCCTCTGCTCCCTCCCCTCCCTCTCCATCTCTGTTTCCTCCACCCTCTCCTTCCCACCTCTCTTCTCCAGAGAGTGTCTCCCTGGCCTGTTCCTGGCCCCGTGCAAGGGTCCCACTCCACAGGTATACCTCTGTAGTGCGGTTGCCAGTCACCACGCATCTGCAGCCCCCCAGACCTATTCTCCCCATGCTGAGGACCACCTTCTCTAGGTTTCCTCCAAAGAAGAAAAATTTTCTGCAAGAGCTACTTTCCCTCCTCAGAATGGTCCCCTTAGTCATGCTGGCCCAGCTTGGCAGACACGGAGTGGGGCCCCCCTTGCCAAGGAGATCATGACCTGGGGTTTGCTGTTCTCCTTCCTGGAAAGGAGTCTTCTCTTGGGCAAGATCTCTCCCCACCAAGTAGGGTTACAGCTAGGAGGGGGCTGACCCTGGCAGGAGAAGGAGAAGGGGAGGACCTCCCTGGGATTCCCCGAGACTGCCTTGCTTGAACAGCTCTGAACTCCCTGCCTTCACCCACTGGCTCCCTACCTTGAGAAGGGGACTGTGGTCTATACTGGGAGGCTGGACCCTGGACACAAGACCCCCGACCCCACCAAGATTCTCCGGCCCCAAAGCCTCTACACCATGAAGACTGGACGAATGAGAGTCTCAGCATCAATCAGTGAGGCCCAAAGCTGGAACAGGAGGAGGGGGCTCCCTGATACTTTCCCAGCACAAGCCCCTCGGTAGCCAAGAAAGTGAGAGGTCGTATTGACTGCCAACCTGGTGTGATGAGGGTATAGAGTGGAGAGTAACTGTAATTCCAAAACGGTAAAGTCAACCTATATTTCTTGGATCTGGGAGTTTGTGAACTGAGAGTCCCACCCATGTGAAAAAGAGGGCAGGGCACGGAATCCAGGGCTTCTGGCTCCAGTGAAGCCCTAGCCTGGGCGCACCAGACTGCAGATTGCAGACCGTGGTCCCTGCCCAGCAGCCGGGCAGCAGGCTCCTTCTCAGCCTGTGGGCAGCCAGCAAGGTCTCTGCCCCTCTCACAAAGTCCTGGGAACCCTGAAATAGTTGTTTCCAAAAGAAGGGTGCTCCCAACCTCCACCACATGTTCAGAAAAATCAGAGGGCAGAGTCTGGGTTGATGTTCTGATAATAATCTTAGGAATAAAATGATAATAAGATGCACTTAAAGAGTATGGCTGTACATCTGTGGGGATAGTTAGGCTGTAAAGATCTCAGGGGGCTCTTTGCTAGACTTCTCTGGCTGTGGACCAGAAGAGGGACCATAGACAGGCTCTCCTCACTTAGCCCGGGTCCCTTGCTCTGTCTGCCCAATCTTCAACCACAGCCCCAGTCCTGGAGCCCACTCGCAGTCTGGAAGTCACACGGTGGCTGCTGCAGAGGGTCCAGGTCAGACCCTAGGTCCTGTTGATGGAGAAGAGGAAGTCAGCCAGATGCTTTCACCCCAGCCCTTCAAGGACCAGGATAATGAGTGTGCCTGACTTTTTCCAGGCTTGGGTTGTGCTCTGTCTTCTCTGCCCATGACAGCCCAACGTTGGGCCCATTCCCTTCTGGAAACAGGAACCTCCATATCACTGGCCAGGGTTTTCTCTCCCTGTCTCAGCTCTCACCTGGCAGGTAAACTTGCCTCAGCAGAAACACCTGCTGGGCCCACGTAGCCTCACCTCAGCAGGCCTGCAGTGTCCTGTCTGAAGTACAACAGACCTGTCCAGACTGGTCCCCACTGCAACAGCCATGCTTTGTCTCCCTTGTCCCAATTTTGGCTTCTGTGTTGATATATGAACATGAATTAAACATTAAATTGATATATTAAAATAATTCATAAAATTACATATTTACTAATATCCCTTACGTTATAAAATGGAACTACACTCTTCTTGACTTGTGCTCTCCATGCCTTGTTTTAATATCAGCATTATGAGACCTCATAAAATATCTTGGAAAACATTCTGTCTTCTTTGTGGCTGTTGAGCAGTTTGATTACATAAAAATCATCTGTTCCTTAAAGGTTTTAGTATTCTCCTATAATAATCCCAAACATCTCAATAGACTGAAAATTCTAATAAAATGAATTCTTTCTCTTACATTTTCCATCTTAATTCTCTTTCATTCACATGGACAATGGTTATTAATGTTCCTCATTATTCCTGATACGTGAGTCTATGTTTTTATTTACCATGTATTTTTGTCTCTACCCCTCCCTCCCCATACATACAATCCTTTATCGAATTGGTAGAGTTTTCTTTGTTTCATTTTTCCTTCCTCCTTGCTGTTTAGGAATTACATAGAAACTCTATTTTTTTTTTCAATGAATACCCTTAAATTTTTAACACACAAGCTATTCTCTCACGGCATCGATTATGTTACTTACTTATTCCCCCTGTTTGTTTTGTTCCACCCACATTATCTTACTTTTTCTAGGAACTCTGCCCAAGGTCAGCTACACACTGATTTACAGGAACACAGGGCCGGAATGTGGGGAGGTGAGTGTGTAAATTTAGATTTCCTGTGGGGTTAGTCTGAGCTCTCCCTGGGGTGGGAGTGCTCTGACACCCATGGGGGTCCTCTGCCCCAGGAGTGAGCTCGGAGGGACAGCCTGCTATTGTAGTCCTGAGCACCCTCCTGAGACTCATTCCCTCTCTGCCCCTAGTTACCCAGAACCCTGCCCCTAACTCCACCTCCCAACTCATGCTGGCCAAGCTGTGCTCTGAGACATGCCGCTGGGAGCAGGTACGCCCATCCACAAGGATACACACTTGCATGCCTTTACACATAGATACACGTGCGTGCACACACAAAGACGTTGCAGTAAGCATTTGACCACGAGACTGTGGCTGCTGTAAGAGAGTAAATGAGGAGTCCTCCCCTCTAGAGTCTCCCAGAATCACTGCACCATGACCCGGAAGCCAGGTTGCACGATGACAGACTCTTGACCCCTGGACTGAACTGACCTTTGGGATTTTGAGGAAAGGAGTTCCTTTCTTGAGTCATCCCTTTCTGTGCCCAGACTAGGCTCCCTCCCAGAGTAGAAGACCTAAGCTTGCTCTTCCTGTCTCCCAGAACAGGTGCTCTCCCTCTCCCTTCAGTTTCCAAGCCTCTGTTTCCCCTCTGTGGTAGCCTTAGGCATGCATCACTTAGACGTCCCCTCAAGAAAGAACTTGTCATTCAGATGTGAGGAATGCAGTGAGCCGAAAGCCTCTAGAGGTAACACCTTCAGGATTATTTGAGTTGAGGGCCTGCTCTTCCCTGACAGCCACTCCCTCCCACCTCACCATCGACAGAGCACATTGATCTAAGGCATCCATGTGCACTCTCTGTTCTGGGGCTCCCTGCTAGGCTGGGGGAGGGTCTTTCCAATCTTGCTTTCTCCCTCTTTGTCTTTCACAGGCCTCCCTGCCATCCCGTAAAGGTCTATTTGGGATGTTTAGCATCTACTCACAAGAGGACCTGAATTGATTCACCTAAAGCTGGCAGCATCCCCTCTGTTCACTCTAAGCCCTGGCCTCCAGGATGAAGGACTGGGATGGTGTAGGCCATTTCAGACCTGATCTCTGAACCGGGTTTCCTTTTCCCCCACCTGGCAAGTCAGGACAATTCTCCCTCCACCACCTGTACTCCCATGAACTTTGTTTTCATCCTAAGTGCAGCTATAGCACCACCAGAAATTTCCACAGCGCCCTGGTCAAGCAGTGCTAGGCTCCTCGGAGGGGAAGCCTGTGTCTTAGCTGCTGTGACATCTGCAGGGCCCATCGCTGGCCAGCACCTGTGTAGGTAGGTGATACCTGTGGGCTGAAGGAATACCATTTGCTGCCTGCTGTTAGAGATGAGATGGAGGGCACACTGCTTCCTAAATACCTGTCTGGACCCCTCTCACCTTCTACCAAACCACAGCTTGGAGTTAAAATGCATTTTCTCCTGGGAAGAACTCACCCCAAAGAAGGGCAGTACAGAAGCCTAGAGAGACTGCAGCCACACAGTGATGGGGATGGTTCTGAAAAGGGACTCCTGGAGCAGTGATGCCCCAGACAGCTCCCTGTGTGGCCCCCACCACGCAGGCCAACACCACACCTTGGTCCCCAGGCGCCCCTCCCACTCTGCTGAGAACGACACCACCAGTGTGCTCCTGAGCTGGGAAACTTGAAGCAGTGAGTGCACGACTCAGGGACATGGGAAAGGACTAGGGGAGGCCAGAGTGGCACCCACTGCAGGAATGAGACAGGAAGCCAGGAAGCCAGGAAGCCTCCAAACAAGTAACTGCAGAGTCTCTCCTGCAGAACCTGTCATCACAGGGAAAGGCAAGTGACTGCCTCTTTCTCTTTCCCCTCATCTCCAGCACCCCTGTGATTTCAGGCAGCTGGAAAGGCACTGAGGGGAGGGGGTGGGACGGGGAGAGTAGGGCTACAGATGGGGGACAGATTCCAGGAATCCAGGAAGGGACACCTCAGGACAGAATATATCAGGGAGGAGTTGATGCCAAAGGACATGGGGGAACAGGAGGCAGAAGGTGGCTGTGGCCTGCTCCCCAAGCCTGGACTAGCGAGACAAAGGCCACCTCCAGATGGGGAACAGAGATCCCAGTCACTGCTTCCCATGCCCTCAGGTAGCCTGCCCCTGTCCCTCAACTTCTGATAGTCCCCCACCCCCAGCCTTCTCAGATAAGGGGACAGGTGAAAGGTTGACTTCCCCATAAGATCCCTTAGGATCCTCTCAGATGATGCCCCAGAACCCAGAACTGAACCAGTAGGAACAGTTCTTAACAACATGGTCACATCTAACCTTGGCTGAATTTTTCAAGTTCTTGTTTGTCTTTGCTTTTTTTCTGTTTTTCTGCTCCTTCTTCCACATCTGAATTTGTTTTGTGCCTTTTGGTATGTAAGGAAGGGTGAGTCCCCCAGAGCAATAATTTTGAAAGAACAAAGGAGTAATTTTCATTGCAAAGAATCTGCAGGGAAAGATTCTCCCTTAGTCTCCTGCTTCCTTCCTGAGAGCCTGAGGACTGACAGAACATTGAGGAGGCCCTGCCATTCACCCTTCATGCCTCCAGCCTTCCCGGAGCTGCTAAAGAGAAGGGTTCTTGTGGATCCCCCTCCAGAGCAAGGGGAAAGGAAATCCATCCCCAGCTGGGAGCCTTGAGTCCCTTTGTTTACTCTCCTCCCACCAGACACCTGCTGGGCCAGAGTGGGGTCTGGCTCCTTCCTATTCCCCAGTCCTCACCATCTCCCTCTCAATGCACTCTCAAGTACCCCAGATTCTTGTCCTCAGAGAGAGCAGAACTTCAGCAGACCAAGAAACAAGCTTTAATGGTGGGATTTCAATATGCTGTAGTTGGCTAGGTGGTGTGTGTGTGTTTGTGTAGAATGGGCAAATGTTTATGAGAGCCAAAGCCCATGCATTTGCCACATCTAGCACTGTGCCAGCAGTGGTGATTCCCCAGAATGGAGACCCAATTCCATTGTCCTGCTGGAGAACTGAGGCTTGAGAAGGGATACTGTCAGGGTCAAAAGGGGAGCCAAGGACTCCTGGCTCCTGAGCTTAACCTGGCTCCCAGAAATGGACATGGCAGAGGAGAAGCCTGGAGATGCTTTGAACACATCCTCCACTGAGAGGTTGGGTCCAAACCCCAGAATGGACATCTCCACAGCTCCTGTATCTGGGGAAGGCCTTCTGTCCAGGCTCATCTGGAAGGAGGTAGAAATTGTGGGTAGTATAGCTCTCCAGGTCCTCCTCCATCAGGAGACGCTGCTGTCTTATCTACCTCTGAGTCCCAGTGCACAGAGCCTGGCAGACAGCAAGCTATTAATAAATGTGCAAGGGAAGGAGAGGGAGAAGGAGGGAAGTAAATGTTGGCACCCCAAATAAGCCTAAATCGAGGAGGGGCTGGGAGCTTGTCCCCCATAACTTCCCTGACTCCCCATAACTTCATCCCAGCCCATAAAGTCAGTGGCCGAGTTTCCCACGCTGTGAGGAGGGTGGCCTAGGTGGGTCTGCAGGGGACTCTGACGCACGGGCTAGTCAACCAGCGCCTGGAGTGGGACTGTTGTGCCCGAATCGCGAGTCCCAGAGACCTCCAAGGAGCCGGCACCGATGCAAATACAAAAGGGTCTTTATTACAAGCTCGAGCAGGGCCTCACCAGCCTACCGGTGTCATGGCAGCAAGGTGAAGCAAAGAACAATAGAGAACAGGGTTTTTAAGGAGTAAGGGATGGGGGTGTTACAGTACATGTAGCATCATCACATAAGCACCAATTACAATTACAGCTTTGACCATTCAGTATCTGTGAGGTGTTCATTACTTTCGGTGGGACCCAATCATGACTCTTGAGAATGCTTTGAAAATGACCAATTATGAGGTAAGTTCAAAGGGCCCACGTGGGGTTCAGGCAAGTGAGAAATTGGCTAGTTTGTATCTGCAGTTCCCAGCCTTGACTCAGATAATAGAAATTTTTTTTTTCTTTTTGATTAGCTGAACTGAGGGCGGTCCGAGGATGGCTTTAGCCTTGAACAATCTGAGGATTTTCCTCCGACTGGGACTGGGGCTACATGCAGCGTGAGATTGGTCTTAATGGAGGACTTAATTTTTGGCTCTTCAGGACCTCCTTCAAACAGCGTGCCTCTGGCTCTGTGCCCAGGGACGTGCTCACTCTGCCTCTCCACTGAACAGTGTCATCCCCTAATCAATACCCACCATCCATGAAATGTCTGCCGCCGCCAGCCTTGATCACTCCATCTGAGCCCTCAGATAGAGCACAAGGGAGCCACCTGCTCTTGGTCTACAAGAAGACCTCCCTGGGAGCGGGGCGGGTGTACCTGAGCCTCATTCTAGAGACGAATAAAACTGAGCCCTGAGGACACGCAGTGGAGGCAAGCGGATCCGTGGTCACCCAGAGGCCGACTCACCCAGTCTAGAGAGCGAGGCACCAAAAACAGGCGGCCGGAGTCCAGGCTTTTCTCCGCACTTCAGTTTCCCCGGGTGCTAAAACACGGAAGGTGGGAGAAGGAAGAGGAGGAAGACGAGGAGGTCTTCTGCTTTGTTTCAGGCAGGCTGCGCAGCCTGGTCGCGAGCACAGAGTACAGATCTTCCCTCCCTGCATGGGGGCGCTGGAACTTCGGCCCAGCCTCCCCTGGGAGGTGCCCAGGGGGAGACGGGTGAGGGCGCGAACCTGCCATGCTCCCTGAAAGGCGAAAGATTTACGCGATCTGAAGAGAAACCAAAGTATGCCATGCTCCCTAAAGCACGGCCCCCTCACTCCCTGGTTGTGGAGGGCCCGGGAGCCCAGTCGGTCCCAAGCGCGTCCTGCCAGGATGCCTGGGCTCAGAAGTGGCACCGAGGATCCCAGAGTCCGGCCTCACTCACGCCCTTGTTTCCCCTCCTGTGCTGGCGAGCGATGAGTTGGGCTGACTGAAAATGGCAACATTTTTTTTTAAATATTTTTATTTATTTCTAGGAGAGAGAGAGACAGCGTGAGCAGGGGAGGGTCAGAGAGAGAGGGAGTCACAGACTGAAACAGGCTCCAGGCTCTGAGCTGGCAGTCAGCACAGAGCCCGACGCGGGGCTCGAACCCACGAACCGCGAGATCATGACCCAAGCGAAAGTCGAAAGTCGGACGCTTAACCGACTAAACCACCCAGGCGTCCCTGGGCCGACTGAAAATGAATCAAGCCACAGACCCCACCTCCGGGTCGCTTACGACCTAGGACCCTACTCAGGCCATAGCCCGAAGCCTAGGGTATTAGAAGTGACCCGTCTTGTCTCATAGTCCGGCCCACCAGCACCTGTCCTCCGACGCACAGAAATGGGAAATGTGGAGGCTGGCAGGGGAGCTTCCTGGAGGAGGCAGCTCTGAAGGTGGAGGTGAAGAGCATCCTGTGTGGGGCTGAGGGGGGAGCGTGTGGGAGTGGGAGAAGGGAACCAGGAGCTTGGAAACGTTGTGAGCTAAGCAGGGATGGATGTGGCGTGTTGGGTCTCTAGTCTCCCGAGGATGTGGTCCCAAGGGGTGAAGGCTCGTGAATGCCAGGCGACAGAGGAGGACTGACTTGAGTGATCCCGGGAGAGATGGCAGGGACACCCCACTGGCAGGGGAGCCCCCAGCCCCGCCCCGCCCCTGAGCGGAGGCCCCGCCCCTGCTGGTGCATTGGCTAGACCCGCCGCCAGTCAGACGAGCCCCGGGGCCAGCCTCCAGTCCGGAGCTGCGCCTCTTCGAGTAGTGGCCCTGACTCCAGCGCCGCTCCTCCAGACTCCCAGCAGTGGACCGTGCTGTGCGCTGCCCGCCCGCCCGCCCTCCTTGGGTTCAGGGTGGACCATGCGCCCGACTAGCCCGCCACCGGCCAGCTAGCTATGCGTGCTGGCCAGCATCCTTGCCTGTCCCCTCTGCCCCGCGGTGAGTGTCCGCCGGGGCCCCATGAGTCCCGGCCGCCGCGGGTAGAGAGGGGGACAGCGGGAGCCGGGCCGTTTGATCACACATCTGTGTAGGGCGAATGGGGGCACGGAGCACTGGGTCTCGCCTCCCTGCTCAGTCTCGGACTGGATCTAGACCCGAGGGATGGGATCTCGGTCGCGCCTAGTCCTTCCCAGCGCTGCTGGGAGCCCACTCAGTGCGGTGATCTGAGACACCGGTGGAGGGGCCAAGGAGAAAGCCTGCTCCCCAAACTTGCCATCGGTGTAGTGGCTGTGTTGTACGTGGGGAGAGAAAGTCAGTGGGTGCAAGGTTGGGGATGTGGTCCATTGAAATGGAAGGCCTGGTAGACTGTAGGTGGGAGGGAGGGAGGCTGTGAGGGTCATCGTTGTCTGCTGTGCCCGTCAAGAGGTGTCTGCGGGCCATTGTGTGTTACCTGTAGGAGTGACGACTCAGCGCTGGGATGGGGCTTTAGGGATAAGGCTGCTGTCTGGCAGGCCCTTCCTGTGCAGTCTCACAGAACAGAGCTGAAAGGTAAGAGGCTAAGATGGAAGGTGGTGGGCAGTGACGGGTTGAGGGTGGTGTTTATCAGGAAGGGCCAGACATGTGCATGCAGAAAGCTGAGCAACGGGCAGACAGCCATGAGGCATTGTGTCCTCTTCCTCACACTCCTTTCATCTCCAACAGATACATGTATGCCTCCGATGTGTGGCTGTGCCCTTGTGTGTGGCTGTGGGTGGCTCACCTGCAGGAGAGGAGACACATAGATCATCTCCCTCTAAGATCGGGGAAGACTTCAAGACATTGAATCCACCGAAGCTCATTTTTTTTAAGTGCTTATCTATTTATTTATTTATTTATTTATTACAAATAGTTTATTGTCAAGTTGGTTTCCATATAACACCCAGGGCTCATCCCCTCAAGTGCCCTCCTCCATGCCCATCACCCCCTTTCACCCCCCACAACCATGAGTCCTCAGTTTGTTCTCAGCATTCAGAGTCTCTCATGGTTTGCCTCTCTTCCTCTCCCCCACTATTTCTCCCCAACTTCTCCCCCATGGTCCTCTATTAAGTTCCTCCTAATCCTCCTATACATGCAAACATATGATATTTGTTCTTTTCTGCCTGACTTATTTCGCTCAGCATAACACCCTCAAGTCCATCCAAGTTGCTACACATGGCCAGATTTCATTGTTTCTCATTGCCATGGAGTATTCCATGGTATAGATAAACCACATCTTCTTGATTCATTCGTCTGTTGATGGACACTTAAGGCTCTTTCCATGTTTTAGCTATTGTGGAGAGTGCTGCTATGAACATTGGAGTACATGTGCTCCTATGCATCAGAATTTCTGTATCCCTTGGGTAAATTCTTAGCAGTGCTATTGCTGGGTCATAGGAGAGTTCTATGATTAGTTTCCTGAGGAACCTCCCACACTGTTTTCCAGAGGGGCTGTACCAGTTTACATTCCCACCAACAGTGTAGGAGGGTGCCCGTTTCTCCACATCCTCGCCAGCATCTAGAGTTCTCTGATTTGCTCATTTTAGCCACTCTGACTGGCGTGAGGTGGTATCTCAGTGTGGTTTTGATTTGTATTTCCCTGATGAGGAGGGATGCTGAGCATCGTTTCATGTGCCTGTTGGCCATCTGAATGTCCTCTTTGGAGAAGTGTCTGTTCCTATCTTCTGCCCATTTCTTCACTGGGTTGTTTGTTTTTCGGCTGTGGAGTTTGGTGAGCTCCTTATAGATTCTGGATATTAACCCTTTATCTGATATGTCATTTGCAACTATCTTTGCCCATTCTGTTGGTTGCCTATTAGTTTTGTGGGTTGTTTCCTTTGCCGTGCAGAAGCTTTTAATCTTGATGAGGTCCCAATCATTTATTTTTGCTCTTGATTCCCTTGCTTTTGGGGATGTGTCAGGTAAGAAGTTGCTGCGGTGGAGGTCAAGGAAGTTGTTTCCTGCTTTCTCTTCTAGGATGTTGATAGTTTCCTGTCTCACATTCAGGTCCTTTATCCATTTTGAGTTTATTTTTGTGTATGATGTGAGAAAAAGATCTAGTTTCATTCTTCTGCGTGTTGCTGTCCAGTTCTCCCAACACCATCTGTTAAAGAGGCTGTCTTTTTTCCATTTGATATTCTTTCCTGCTTTGTCAAACATTAGTTGGATGTACACCTTTGGGTCCAATTTTGAGTTTTCAATTCTATTCCATTGGTCTATGTTTCTATTTTTGTGCCAATACCATACTGTCTTGATGATGACAGCTTTGTAGTAGAGGCTAAAGTCTGGGATGGTGATGCCTCCCGTTTTGGTTTTATTTTTCAGGATTACTTTGGCTATTCGGGGTCTTTCGTGGTTCCATACAAATTTTAGAATGGTTTGTTCTAGCTATGAGAAGTATGCTGGTGCAATTTTGATTGGGATTGCATTGAATGTGTAGATTGCTTTGGGTAGTAATGCCATTTTAACTATATTTGTTCTTCCTATCCATAAGCATGGAAAATTTTTCCATTTCTTTGTGTCTTCTTCAATTTCCTTCATAAATTTTCTGTAGTTTTCATCATACAAATCTCTTGTATCCTTGGTTAGGTTTATACCTAGGTATTTTATGTTTTTTTGTGCAATTGTGAATGGGATCAGTTTCTTGATGTCTCTTTCTGTTGCCTTGTTATTGGTGTATAAAACTGCGACCGATTTCTGTACGTTGATTTTGTGCCCTGCAACTTTGCTGAATTCTTGGATCAGGTCTAGTAGGCTTCTAGTGGAGTCTGTCGGGTTTTCTATGTAGAGTATCATGTCATCTGCAAAGAGTGAAAGTTTGACTTCCTCTTTGCCAATTCTGATGCCTTTGATTTCCTGTTGTTGTCTGATGGCTGATGCTAGGACTTCCAACACTATGTTAAACAACAGTGGTGAGAGTGGACATCTCTGTCGTGTTCCTGATCTCAGGGCGAAAGCTCTCAGTTTTTCCCCGTTGAGGATGACGTTAGCTGAAGGCTTGTCATAGATGGCTTTGATGATGTTTAAGTAGGTTCCTTCTATCCCGACTTTCTCTAGAGTCTTTATTAAGAAGGGATGCTGTATTTTGTCAAATGCTTTTTCTGCATCTTTTAACAGGATCATATGGTTTTTATCTTTTCTTGTGTTGATGTGATGTATCACATTGATTGATTTGCGAATGTTGAACCCACTCTGTAACCCAGGAATGAATCCCACTTGATCTTGGTGGATGATTCTTTTTATATGCTGCTGGATTCGATTTGCAACGATCTTGTTGAGAATTTTTGCATCCGTATTCATCAAGGATATTGGCCTATAGTTCTCTTTTTTTGCTGGATCTCTATCTGGCTTGGGAATCAGAGTGATGGTGGCTTCATAAAATGAGTCTGGGAGTTTTCCTTCGATTTCTATTTTTTGGAATAGCTTGAGAAGAATTGGGGTTAATTCTGTTTTAAATGTCTTGTAGAATTCCCTAGGGAAGCCATCAGGTCCAAGGCTCTTAGTTGTTGGGAGATTTTTGATAACTGATTCAATTTCTTCACTCGTTATGGGTTTGTTCAGGTTTTCTATTTTTTCCCATGTGAATTTTGGTAGCGAGTGTGTGTTTAGGAATTTGTCCATTTCTTCTAAGTTGTCCAATTTGTTGACATATAATTTTTCATAGTATTCCCTGATAATTGCATGTATTTCTGAGGGGTTGGTTGTAATAAGTTCATTTTCATTCATGATTTTGTCTATTCGGGTGCTCTCTCTTTTCTTTTTGAGAAGCCTGGCTAGAGGTTTGTCAATCTTGTTTAGTTTTTCAAAAATCCAATTCTGGGTTTCATTGATCTGTTCAATTGTTTCTTTGGTCTCTATTTTGTTTATTTCTGCTCTAATTTTTACTATCTGTCTTCTTCTACTGGGTTTAGCCATTCTTGTTGCTCTGCCTCTAGTTCCTTTAGGTGAGCTGTTAGATTTTGGACTTGTGCTTTTTCCAATCTCTTGAAATAGGCCTTGGAGTGCAATGTACTTTCCTCTAGGACTGCCTTTGCCGCATCCCATAGATTTTGAATCGTTGTGTTTTCATTTTTATTCGTTTCCATATATTTTTAAATTTCATCTCTAATTGTCTGATTGGCCCATCCACTCTTTAGTAGGGTGTTCTTTAACCTCCATGTTTTTGGAGGTTTTTCCACCCTTCTCCTGTGATTGATTTCAAGTTTCAAAGCATTATGATCTGAGAGTGTGCATCGTATGATCTCAATTCTTTTATATTTATTGAGGTCTCTTTTATGTCCCAGTATGTGATCGATCTTGGAGAATGTGCCATGCGCACTTGAGAAGAAAGTAAATTCCCTGGCCCAAGGATGTAGAGTTCTAAATATATCTGTCAGATCCATCTGGTCCAATGTGTCTTTCAATCCATTATTTCTTTAGTGATTTTCTGTCTGGTTGACCTATCCATTGCTGTAAGCGGAGTATTAAAGTCCCCTGCTATTGGCACATTCTTATCTAAAAGCTTGTTTCTGTTTGTGATTAGTTGTTTTATGTATTTAGGTGCTCCCATATTCGGTGCATAGACATTTATGATTGTTAGTTCTTCCTGATGGTTGGTCCCTGTAATTATTATGTAATGCCCTTCTTCATCTCTTGTGATTGTCTTTAATTTAAAGTCCAGTTTGTCTGATATAAGTATCGCTACTCCGGCTTTCTTTTGATTTCCTGTAGCATGATATATATTTCTCCATCCCCTTACTTTTAATCTGAAGGTATCTTCCGGTCTAAGATGAGATTCTTGTAGACAACATATAGATGGATTTTGATTTTTATCCATTTTGCTACCTTGTGTCTTTTGATTGGAGCATTTAGCCCATTTACATTCAGTGTTATTATTGAAATATGTGGATTTAGAGTCTTTGTGTCCTTTGTATGGTTCATGTTTATGGTGGTGTCTCTGGTATCTTTGTTCCTTGCAACTTTTCCTTCAGAGCGTCCCACTCATGATTTCTTGTAGGGCTGGCTTAGTGGTGACACATTCTTTGATTTTGTTTATTTGGAAAGGTTTTTATCTCTCTTTCTATTTTGAATGACAGGCTTGCTGGATAGAGGATTCTTGGCTGCATATTTTTTATCTGTTCATCACATTGAAGATCTCCTGCTATTCCTTTCTGGCCTGCCACGTTTCAGTAGATAAGTCTGTCACCACTCTGATAGGTTTCCTTTTGTATGTTAGGGCCCTTTTCTCCCTAGCTGCTTTCAAAATTCTCTCTTTGTCCTTGTATTTTGCCATTTTTATAATGATATGCCATGCCGAAGATCGATTCAAATTACTTCTGATGGGGGTCCTCTGAGCCTCTTGTATTTTAACGTTTACTTCTTTTCCCAGGTCGTGGAAGTTCTCTGCTATAATTTGTTCCAGGACTCCTTTAACACCCCACCGAAGCTCATATTAGAGATGGACAAGATAAATCCCAAGGATACCTGTTTCCCTCACCCCAATCATACCAGGACTGGGTTTGATTTTCTATCTTTCCCTGCACCCAGGCGTGAAGAATATGGGGTTGGTGCTTAGTCAGAGCCTAAAACCCAAGTGGATCCCAGATCTGGCACCAGATCCAGTTTGGCTCTTGGCAGGTAGAATACATTGATCACCTACTCCTTCTAACCCATAATTACCTCCCTTACCATCACCTCCACCAAAGCAGGAATCTCTGTATTTCCATCTCCTGCATGCTGGGGGTGAAAAACTGATTGCCTGTCCTGGAAGCAGAACTTAGTAACAATTGTTAGGCTCCTCCCCTCCTCCCACCTCCTGAGCACTCAAAGCCTCACCTGCTTCTGACCCTGAGGCCACAGCTCCACAGCCCTGGAACCACTGAGAGCCCCTCTGTGTCCTGGAGTTTCCAGGCCTCACCAACAGCCCTCCTGGCTCTCCCAACAGGGCTCTCACCACTCACATTCTCCCTAGATGATCCAGGGTTCTTGTGACCACCACTGGTACCTGACTCCCCATCCTTGGAGGCTTCTCAGCCAGGAGTGGAATGCTTCCAGCAGGGCCTCTTGTTGTGCTAGGTCATATCCATCTCCCTCCCCCAACCTCCTGGGGCAGTCCAAGCCTGGCTACTCCAATGCATACTGCTCCCTGTCCTGCCACATTTTATTCACTTAACACCCTACCCTATCACCTCTTCCAGACATCCTTCCTTGATTGCTCCAGGCCACTCGGCCCTCCCCACTCTGATCCCACTTCTCAGCCTTATCCACCTCCCAGCCTGGGCTCTTCTGACCACCCCATGGGATCAAGGGCTGCAGTTCGTCATGTTTGCTGTCCTCCACAGCCCATTTCAGGGCTGGGCCCAAAGGGGGAAGAGAAGGGACTCACCCAGCACTAAGTGAGGGTGGCCTGGCATGAAGGGCTCCTCACATCCTTCTCCACTTAACACTCCTCCCCACTAGCCACCACTTGCCCCCCCCCTGATTGGACCACCAGGCAGTCCCGCTCCAGCCAGACTCAGGGTTGAGGGGTATGACATTATCAGAGTCATAAAATTGTAACTGCAAAGTTCATTTTAAAGACCCAAGGCCTTATCACTCCTATTTATGGTGCCCTGACCTCAGTCAGGGAAGGGGAAAAATCTCTGACAGGGAAGAAAAAAAAAAGAAAAAAGGAAAGAAAACTGTTTATGTCTCAGAAGAGGAAGTCTGCCCAAGGCCACCTGTCAGGCAGGCCTCTACTGTCCCTACCCCCTGGACAGTAGGCATGGGGCTCGTCACTGGTAGCAGAATTGCCCAGGGGACAAGGGGAGGGATGTTAGAGGAGAGGAGGAGCAGACCCAGTTCCTTCCCTGGGAAGATTCTCAGGGTGGTCAGAGAGAGCAGAGCCAGTGAGCCAGGCAGAAGGCCCCAGGGAATGTGAAGAAGATCTCTCAGAACTGAGGCAAGAGTAGCTGAGAGATGCAGTCAGAGAAGGCTCCCTGGAGGGGGCAAGACAACACCCCCAAAGAGTTTGGCCAAATGGGCCAGCCTTTCACCAGAGACTAGAAAGGAGGCTCTGTTGGACCAGTGGGCCTGACCCCAGAAGGAGGAAGAAGCTCCCAGGTCCCTCCCACCCCCGAGGAGGAGATGGCCCACGGATTTGGGGAAGGTTTGGCTCCTCTAACTCCTCTCTGAGGCAGTTGCTGGCCACCGGCCCCTGAAGGGCTGAGTGTGCCACAGGCATCCTGCCCTGGCCATTTGCTTCCAGCCTCTCCAGAGGCTGTCCACAGTCGGCCAGGCTCTCTTGGTCCCCAGCAGACCACCCTGTGGGCTTTAGGAAACGTGGCTACAGTGGGGTCAGGGCCTCCTCCTTGAGCAAAGTGACAACCTCAGGCCCGCCCAGGGCTTCTGGGGGACTGTGCTGGAAGAGTGACCTCCCCCCTGAAGTTTTCCACCTCCCGTCCTGGTGTTCTAAGTCTCAGCCTTCCAGAGCACATGAGACCTGGTCCTTGCCTTACTCTGTGTCAACAGTCAGCTGACCTTGAGAACAAGCTTGATATCTGTGCAAGGGCCTCAGTTTCCTCATCACAAAAGGGAAGGTAAGAACGTTGGTCCCAGTGCGGGAGAAATGGGAAGAGAAGCTGGGTTGGAGGCCAGCTCTACCTCGCAACTGAGGCATAATTTTCCCTCTGAGCCTCAGGACTCCGAAAGGGGCTTTGTCCTCCAGTCAGGACTGCTAGGACACCTGAAGGACAAAGTGCCATATGATCTGTGATAGGCCATTTCTTCTCTTGATTCCCCAGCTCGGGAGCTCTGGGGACAGGAGTGTCCCCACAAGGTAAGCCAGGCAGTGTGGGGCTGAGGCTGCAGAACTAAATAGGTGATGAGTCCTCTCAGAGAAGGATGGCTGGTAGGCAATGGGCCTCCTCACAGGGTGGGCAGCCTGGGCTGAGGCTGACACTTGCAGGGACCCTTCACTCTGTCCCCTCAGGCCGTGGATGCAAGAATGGGGCCAGGAGACTAGATGAAGCCCTGTCCCCTTCTCCCTGCTTTTGCTACTCAACCTCCCACACTCTGACCTCCCCACCACAAATGTATAATATGTGCAAAGTCTCTCACACACCTTGGATGTAGTTCAGAAGTAATAGAAACACAGTTTAATCTCTCCACCATATCATGAGACTTTTTAATCTAACCTTATTGTGAAAATGTTCAAATATATTTTAAAAAGGAGAATACTACTATGAGCATGGAAATACCCATTCCTTGGAGTGTTGTCAGCAAAATGGCGGGATAGGAACTCCCAATGCTGGTCCTCCCCATCTCTAGGTTTGAAAACTAATAACCCATGAGAATTAATATTTGCAACATTTCCATTTTCTGGCTGAAGTATTTTAAAGTAAATTATAGACATGATGACCTTTTACTGCAAATCTTAAGATGCACTTCTAAAACCAAAGGACATTTGCCCATATAACTATAATACCACCGCAGTGCCTAACATAATGAACAGACATTCCTTAATATCTTGTGTTCAAATATCTCCAAACAGCATCTAGTTAAGCATCCCAAAATGCATGGTGTTATTATCGGGGGTTCAGGTCTGATGGGAAGGAGCATTCCTGCCTGGGTTGGAAAGAGCCTGTACAACGAGCTGGTTGGGTGGATGGACATCATGCCCTTCTCGGGGACATGGCCCAGTCTTTATCTACACCTCTTTTCTTGGTGCTCATGATGTGAAGATCCATATCTCTCAGGAAGTACCCCCTGCTATCTGAATAACAAGCTCTTCCTGCACAATCTGTCATCAGAAGAGGGGAAGAGGTCACCAACTGACTCTGGAAGTCTCACAGCCTCGTGGCTGCCCTCTGCCCTCTGCACAGGACCCTGGACACATTACCCCTGGACACAGCGTGTGTAAACTGGGTTCTCTTTCTCCAAGAGGCAGAGAATTTAAACCTGAGTCCCTGCTGCTCCTGCCACGCTGGCCA
Organism: Proteles cristata cristata; assembly: GCA_017311185.1. Taxonomy (NCBI): domain Eukaryota; kingdom Metazoa; phylum Chordata; class Mammalia; order Carnivora; family Hyaenidae; genus Proteles; species Proteles cristata. Next base: position 826,769 of record JAESUZ010000622.1, read on the forward strand.
TTGCCACGGTGAGCAATGCTAAGAAATCCCAAGAGTCTTCATGCCCTAAGTACCCCTCACAAGAAAGGCTCTTAGATGGGGCCCTGCTTAAATCCAGGCTGAAATCTTTGCTTGTATTCTAATAATGAGAGTCCTTGTCCTGGGACCACCTTGCAATATGGAAAGTTCTTTCTTGCCCCAAGCTCAAACGTGCATCCCTGTGTCTCCCTCTCTGTCTTTATCCCTGCACCCCACACACACCACCCAGAGTCCAGCCTTTCCCTTGTTGAAATAATGGGGCAACAAAGAGTCACAGGAGGAAACTGAGGACCTAGAGAGAAGGCAGCATGGTCAAAGGCACACAGGACCCCAAACCAGCTTCCCAGGCTGTGCCCTTTGTTCTGGCTTTTGTGTTTCAATTGGTAAAGCGATGGAGAGGGTGTAGTGGGGGCGGAGGGGAGAGGGAGAAGGAGGAGAAAAGGGCAGTGGGGAGGAAGTGGGGCACAGGTAGGTAAGGCAAATCATGGGATCCAGAAATCAGAGAAAAAGAGGAGAAACATTCTCCCAAGCCTTGCAGAGGACACTCAAAGAAGTTGAAATCAGGCCTCATCCTATTGGGAAGGGGTTCCAGGGAGACCCCTGGGGTGACTGTGAGTGTGGAATAGCTTGATCTGGGCGGTACTTACATGGGTGTACACATGTGTGACAATTCCCTGGGATATCACTTCAGATTTGTACATTTTATGACTTTAAAAATACCTCCAGAGGTCCAGAGCAGCCTGCAGCATGCTACAGCTGCCTGGGAAGAAGCAATTTCCCTTGATGAGGTGGCAGAGCCCGTTAGGGCCACAGAGTCCAGAATCAGACGGCCAGCCCCTTCCTGTCTGCAGGACCTTGGGCAGGTCTTCCCACTGCATCTGTAAAATGGGGACAAATGACAGCACTGTCCACTCCCAGGACTGTGTCCAGGGTCACACGTAAATGGCACCAAGGAACTACCAAGAAACGTCAGCAGTTATTGTCCATCCACATGAAAGGACTCCGGCCTCGCCACAGCCTTGATGTGCTGCAGAGCCCAGGTCTTTCTGAAGGTCTCACCCACTGAGCCTACCAGAAGGGAGGTCTCAAGTCAGGCATTCCCTCACCCCATGCTGCTGTCTGATTTCTTCCTCCCTGTATTTAAAAAAAAATAATTATTTATTACCTTAAAAATTTTTTTAATGTTTATTTATTTTTGAGAGAGACAGAGTGCGAGTAGGGGAGAGACAGAGAGAAGAGAGAAACAAAATCCAAAGCAGGATCCAGGCTCTGAGCTGTCAGCGCAGAACCCGGCATGGGGCTTGAACTAACGAGCTGTGAGATCATGACCTGAGCCGAAGTTGGAAGCTTAACCGACTGAACCACCAGGCGCCCCAATTAAAAAAAAAAATTATTTTGGAGAGACAGAGAGAGAGAGAGAGCAAGTGGGGGAGAAGGACAGAGGGAGAGAGACTCTTAAGCAGGCTCCCTGCTCAGCTTGGAGCCTGATATGAGGCTCGATCTCAGGACCCTGGGATCGCCAGCAAGCCAAAATCAAGAGTTGAACAGTCAACTGACTGAGCCACCCAGGCGCCTCTTCCTCCATCTATTTTTATATCATTTTGCTGATAATCTGAAGGCTCTCCTCTCAAATTCTGCCAGCTATATCTCTTTCTGGGAGAGGCTGAACTCTGGGTGGTGTGGGGGGAGTTGCAGGGGTAAAGACAGAGAGAGACAGGGATGCAGGTTTGGGCTTGGGGCAAGAAAGAACTTTCCGTATCGCAAAGTGGTCCCAGACTTCAGCCTGGGGTTAAGCTGGGCCCCATCTAAGGGCCCTTATTGTGAGGTATACTTAGGGGGCATGAAGCCTCTCGAGGTTTCTTTGCAAAATCTCACTGTGGCAATGGCCAGCAGGCAGGAGCAGCAGGAACTCAGGCTTAAATCCTCTGCCTCTTGCAGAAAGAGAACCCAGTTTATACACGCTGTGTCCAGGGGTGATGTTTGTGTCAGGGCCCCGTGCAGAGGGCAGAGGGCAGCCACGATACTGTGAGACTTCCAGAGTCAGTTGGTGACCTCTTCCCCTCTTCTGATGACAGATTGTGCAGGAAGAGCTTGTTTTTCAGCTTAATAAATCATGGCATATGAGCTGGTGATGGGAGAAGGGTAAATGAGACACCTGGTGCTCTTTATCCCCTGTTCCCCAGGTCCCTGCAACCTGGCCAGGGAAAAGGGCCCTCCTCAACAAGCTTGGGAAACACGAATCATTCACTGTGGCTCCTAGGGCTTGATAATTTTCAGGCAGGAAGTGCTTTCTCCCATCTTACCTACTCTAGCCTGCTGCGTTTGTCACCCCTCTCAGAAACCAGCTGGCCCTCAGAGGGATTCCTGCTTCCCCACCATGCTGCTTCTGCCTCCCTTGGCTTCTCCCACCACAGTTCTCTGTCTCCAGATGAGGCTGGGGGTACTGATTCCCGGACGGTAGCTGTGGGCTCAACCTTCCCTTGAGGGGTGGGTATGGCACCCACAAAAGCTGAATCAGCCCTCCACTCCATCTTTCAAAGCTCCTATCATCTAACAGCCACAGCTCCCAGCATCTACACCATACCCCAGATTTCAGGGAGCCCCACATGCAGGAGAAAGCGCTCACAGTGGGGATAGAGAGGAAGGGACCCAAGTGAGCAGGTGGACTTAACGAGACTTGGCTAATACCTGCCCCCAACCAGAGACTCAGGGTTTTCCTGCCGGCTTCTAGTCATCACCTCCCACATCCAACCAGTACCATGGCAGGGGACATAAGAGGACCTGGATTGAAGGCAAGCTACAGACTTGCTCACTCTGGCCTAGGTCTCCTCTTCTGGCCTCAGGAATTCCTGTGATAGAAAAGGTACTAGGGACTCCGTAGGGCCTGAAACTCTCACCTCAACCCACCCACAGGGTCAGGTGACTTAAAGCCCATGTGTAGCTCAGCCCAGCACAGGAATGGGTGAGGGATTGAGAGAAAGCCCTGCCTCTCCATGTGGGGCATCAGGAGACAAGTTGGGAAAGGTAGATACTAGTAGAAATAAGGAGGGACTTGAATGCTAGTTTTGAAGGGTGGGCTTTGACTGCTAGGCCTTGGGGACCTTGGGTTGCAGGTAGTGGGGTTGAATCCTAGTACACTGATCCAGGTAGGTACTGATGAGGCCTGGCTCCTGCCTGTATCCCACAACTTGTCTCCTGATGCCTCAGGACCCCTTGCTACAGTCACCCCAGGCTTTTGCAACCTTGCATATGTTAGGCATTTTCATGCCTTCATACTTCTGTACACACTGCTCCTACTTTCTGGAATGTTCTTACTCCACCGCTAACTGTCAAACTCATACATTTTCAAAAGCCCACCTCTACTACCCATTTTCTATGAAGCCCACACCCCACCTATATCCTACCCTGCAACCCTTTCCTAGAATCAGTAGGCTTGGCTATTACTGGCTGCGAATTTTCCAACTTTGTGTGTCTGGAGTCCAGAGGGATAATGAGGATGTTTAGCATAGGGAAATAAGTGGAAGAGGAAGTTCAAAGTGTGCCTGAATTCCTCAGTGATAAAGACTACAGGGAGCTGTCCTGGCCCTGTCCTCTAAAGGGCAGTGGTAGACGAGCTGGCCGAAAGATAAACCATGAAGAGGGATTGATGCGGTCCAGACTCGTGGCCAGAGATGTAGCTCCTATCTAGGAATGTGCATTTGCTAGGTGACCTGAGATCCCTCTTTGGGTCTCTCTTTCCTCTACCCTTCTGCAGATGGAGTGTAGCACTCAACTAAGCTGTGGTAAAGACAGAGTTCATCTTCCAGACTACCTTCACTTTATTCAGAGATACCCCAGGCTCCTAAGATTATCCTAATGCCTCCTGCCCCTCCCCCTGCAAACTGACTCTCATGAAAGGCTTTGTGGCTGTGCTGCTGGGGGCGTGGGCAGAGTTGGCTAGAGAAGTTGATCCAAAGCTTCCACCGTCAGAAGTTACTAGGAACCCCATGATGCCCTTCGCGATTTTGAAAAAGGATTCTCTCTTGGTAAACAGCATGGCCACAGCTTTGGCTTAAGAAGACCCATCAAATGAAGGCATCCATTGTCCTGTCCTCAGAGCAGTAGTCTGGACTCTTTTAGTTACAGGGATAGAAAACTCAACTGATTCAAGAAATAAAGACACTGAACCATGTTAGGAAGCAGGACTACTTTTAGGCATGGCTGCATCCGGGGACTTAGACAATGTCACGAGGATTCAGTTTTTCTCCATCTCCTTATTCAGCCTTTACCTGTGTGGCTTTCATCATTGTGTTCCACGACAACACAAGAAGCAACAAGATAGTGACAGTAGTTCCAGCCCCTGCACTCTTTGGGGTTTCCAGTCTAGTGGGAAAGACAAATGCACTTGTCTAATCGCTCAATCCAAAGTCCCAGGGATGAGCCTGCTGGCTCTGAGCAGCCTGACTTGGGCGGTGTGCCAGGCAGTAAGGTCAGGAATGTGCTGATGGGCTCAAGTCTGATCACGTGTTGATTTCTTAGAAAAAGATTCATCAGAACCCCAAGAACTAGGAGTGGGGAAGGAGGTGGTTTCCCTGATAGAGATGAGGACATGGCACCAGTGGAAGGTAAAGGATGGTGGAAAGGCAAGAACAAGAAACGTCTACCACCATCCAACCTGCGTTCATGTGGTGGGGGGAGGGGAGGGGAGAATGGGCAGAAGGCAGAACAAACCCTGTTGCTGGAGGGCAGTGGGGCTGGGAGGGCACTTCGCGGAGAAGCATGCTCCAGGCAAGCAAGACAGACCAGTAGTGGGACACAAGCCAATCCCCAGGTTCTTCTTCCAGAGGCCACTTTTGGCCACCCCTCTTCCCATGCCTGAACAGCATAAGCCCACCACAGATCACTTAAGACAGAGGATCTTGAGCGTTTCAGTCTCAGTAATGCTTTTGGGCAAGAAGGGAAACATGGGACCCTAAAGAGGGACTACGGCACATTTCCTTCAATTCTCCTGTATTTTCTTTTAAACAGTTATACAGAAATCCATATATCCATATATGGATCTGTGTTACTCTCCATATGCCAAGTTTTCAATGACTTAACCAGCTAATGTCGTTACCCCAGTTAGCTGATAAAGTTAGCGGTCCAAGATGGAACCCAGTAGGGCTTCCAGGCCATGGCACATGGGTGTGCGAGTCTAGGTGCCAGGGAGTCTGAAAGACATCCTGGACAAGGACGTCTTCCCTCGCACCTGGGCTAGGCCAGCTGTGGTGCTTAGCTGCATGTGGGAAAGTTGAATGGTGAGGACTTTTGTGACAGAGTCTCCACCAAGGCCTCCACAAAGGATGAGAGAGTGTTAAGTGGAAGGGAGACAGCTGTGCAGCCTCTTGGGCACTGAGTTGTCCAGCTTCAGCTTAGACTTCCTTTGTCTATAGCAATGGAGAGCTTCCTGGCACCTGGAATGCTTATCCCTCCGGGGGATCACTTTACTTCAAACAGTGATCAAAGTCACACCCTTGGTACCAGGCCAGATGGGGATATGCTTAAGGGAAGAGATGCTTTGCCTCCATAGCCCCACTGCAACAAGACTTTGAGTCAGCAATGAGGTGGTGGAGGCCCATTTGGCCTACAAGGCACTGAGGGAGGTAAGGACCTTGTCCCGGGGCAGGAGGAACAAGTTGGAAGAGACACTGAGAATCCTTGATTCTGGAGCTGTGTTGCTGAACGTTTCCCAACAGCTCTGTTGGGGACTAAGGCATTCTTTCTCCCTGAGCAAAGATAAGGAAACTGATGGAAGGTTGCCCAGGGGTGGCAGCCAAAGAGACCAGCAGAAGCTTCTACCAGCTCAGTGGTTCCTCCACAGAGGCCTTCACCTGCCCTTGCCCACCCAGTGGCTCCAAGACCTGTTTTTTTTTCTGTCTGTTCTTGGGCAGCCATCACCCCCTGCTCACCTGTTGGCTCCAATGCCAATGCCCATCCCCACCCCCCATGTCAGCACACGGTTCTGGCTCCATCTCTGACCTCTGGCCAGGGTGCAGGAACGCGGAGGGGAGAGACTTGGGCTTTCCCATCCCCCTTCTCCCTACCTCCCAGAAGCAAGGGCAGGGACAGTGACAGAGGAGGTTTGGTGGGATGGCAAGACACCCAAGAGGAGCCCCTCTTATTTCCTGAAACCTCCACTCCTTCATTAGATCTGATATAGCTTAAATTGTTTAGAAGCTAAGAAGAAGGCAGGTGATGTGTGAGTAAAGAGGGTCAGTGTCCCTTTCCAGCCCGGTGACCCAGGAGACCAAGCACAGGCTCCTGGAATGAGGACAGGGCCTAGAAGATGCAGCCAGACTTCTGGGTTCCTCCCAGGCCTGGCTCCAGGGACCAAGTCTTAATAACCAGGTAGCACTAGCTGGGCCCTACTCATCTGCAGAGTCTGAGGCAAGCACTGAGGACTCCCAACCCAGGCTGAAGGGTAGCAGAGTCCAGAGGGCCGGCCCTGAGCTCTACAGAGAGTACCAAAGCAGTGCCATGCACAGAAAGGACAGAGCTGTTACAACTGTGGCACTATTGGAACCACCAGGAAGCTACAACAGGGCCCTCAAGGCAGACCCAGCCTTGGGGACTATGGTCAAGAGCTCTGGGTCCAATCCAGGTCAAGGCTGGGTTTTAGCCTGGGGTTGGGATTGAGGCTCTGCTAGAACTTGGATCAGTCAAGTGACAGGCCCTGTTGAGTCTCATGCTCCTGGAGTCTGTGGACGAGATAGGCTGTGGATGAGGCTGATGGGTCCTCTCCCTGTCTCTGTTCCCCAGGGCACCTGGGCAACCATCCTGCAGCAGAAAGAATGTTACTACCTGCGGCTGATCAAGGTGCAGCACAAACAGTTCCTGGAGGAGGCCCAGCAGGAGAATGACACGGCAGGTGAGGCCTTGCAGGAGGAGAGCCCACACACCCCCAGGGAGCCCTGCTCTCCTCACCCGATGAGCCCAGATCCAGAGCACATTCCTTTCGCATGCATCAGATGGGAATGGCACCACGGAGCTGCTGGGGGTGAGGAGAGGATGCCGCTGGAAGCTGGGGGGCAAGGAAGCAAGAAGTCCTAATGGGCCTCTCTGATCCCATCATCTGCCCCAGGCCTGGAAGTGTCCTGCTGTGAGCCAAGGAGAACACACTAAACCGGGGGTTCTGAGGCCCAGCTTTTTCCTCCCAACCCCCAGCTCTGCACCCAGAGGTGCCACCACACACACAGGCCCCGAGGCACATATGCTTCCCACCCCATCTCAAGCCACCATCAGCAGGCCAGGTGAACCACCTGCTCATTGTGCAGCTGGTGAGACAAGTCAGTCAGACTCATAGGGTGAGCACATGCAGGCCCAGCTCAGGGGTGTGGGAGGAGAGCCTGGTAGTGTGAGGACCTGAGGGGGTGGTGCCAGAGGCACTCTAGGGCCGAGGCTGCCCAAGTTCCCAGATCCAGCAAGGCCAGCACTTCCAATGACCCCTCCCTACCCCGGGTGCCCCACCCAACAGCTGAGATAGGAGTGGGAGGGATTCCAGAGGCCTTCCTTTGAAAGGTGCCCTTGGGACAGATTCTGAAGGGTGGGCAGGCCACGGAGAAGCAGAGAGGCTGGGACGGTGGGAGGTGCCTAAGCAGACTGCCCCTCAGGATTGGGGGAGAGTATGGAGTTCAAGGCTCACTAAGGGCAGGGTAGGGCTGGAGCAGTGGGGTGGATGTGCCTGCTCTGGGCCTCCTTACCAGGTCACCTCCCCGAGGCCAAACTTGCAGCTGCTGACAGCCTTGCTCGGAGCGGGAACATCTTTACATGTCCCAAGCTCCCCTGTCTCCTGTCACCTCTCAGAGACTGACAGTTATGCAACCCTTTCTGGATCTCTCTTTCTTGGCTCTGGTGCCCAGAATCTGCTTCCTGCACCAGAAGTCAGTGTGTGTAGCCTCACGGATGGCCTTTACCCCCCTAGCTCTTGAGGAAGGACAGGCTCCTGTTGCCTAAGGCCTTAAGCCTGAGACCTGGGTGAGGGGTGGCCAGACCACCCACTGCCTCTGCACCCTGCCCTACCCTCCATGTCAGAGAGGCAGGAGACATGGTGGACCACCTCAGCAACCCCCAACAGTAGGATCCGGGGTTGCACATACCTCAGAGAGGCCCCGACCCCAAATCTAGGCCCCCCCATGGCACTGCCTCCTAGGCCCTGAGGGAGAGCCACCCTCATGATCCCAGTGAGGTAATTGCTGGCACAGAGTGCCTGTCGGGTACCAAAATCCTGTCACTGGGAAGGCAATCTGGGATCCAGACAAGGGCAAGTGAGTCTGCCCATTATCTTGTGTGGGTGGGGCTCTGGGCCTGTCCATGCGCATCTAGGTGTGTGCTCACGGCTCATGTCCGTCTGGAGCTGCCTGTGCCTCTGGGGTCTGCAAGCTCAATGTCTGACTCTGAGTGTCTTTGTGTGTCAGGAGCATGTGTCTGCGTAAGCCTGGACATGCCTGGATATGTCTGCCTGGTGCGCTGTGTCTCTGGGTGTCATCTGTGTGTGATCGTGGATGTACGTACAAGTGTGAATATCTGCGCTATGCCCACTCATGTCTATGTATGCGTGTTTGTGAGCTGCAGGTCTCTCTGTGCCTCTGTTTGCTTGTGTCTGGTCTTCCCATGTCCAAGAAAGCATTCGTGTATGTATATTTGCATGTATGACTGTGCTTTTTTGTGTCTGGGGGTGCTGGTCTGTGTGTGTTTCTCGTGCACACAGATCTATAAAACAGCACAGTGGAAGCCCCCACCATGCCTCACTAACCCCACCCTGGTCTCCAGGGTGTCTTGCTTGTTGAGGGAGCACACATGGCTAAGAAGAGCCCTGTTTCTCTGTGGGCCTGGGGACATGTGTGGTGGGGCCTGTGGGGCCTCTCTCTCAGGCACACAGAGAAGATTCCTGAGTCCCAACCCAAGAAACCAGGCTCTCCAGACAGCCAGCATTTTATTTTTCTGATTTAAAAATTTCTTTTTAAGTTTACTTATTTATTTCGAGAGAGTGAGCGAGCATGAGTGGGGGAGGGACAGACAAAGAGTGAGTGAGAGAGAGAGAGAGAGAGAGAGAGAGAGGCCCAACCAGGTTCCACACTTGTCAGCACAGAGCCCAACTTGGGGCCCAAACTCTCGAACTGTGAGATCATCACCTGAGCCGATGTCAAGAGTCTGACGCTTAACCAATCAAGCCCCCCAGGTGCGCTAGCATTTTCTTGGCTGTTACTCCCTTCTCAGGTTCCTGACCCTGCTGCCTCCTCCAGGAAGCTTCCCTGACCACACCCCTCTAGTGGCCTCTCTTCTCAGGGTCCCCTGCCATATCCACTGGCCTGCACCCCAGGACAGTTCACAGCCCACTCCTGGTGGTGTTGAGACTCCTTGAGGCCGAGTGCGGCTCCCCACCCAAGGGCAGTGCCCGGTCTGCCTTGCCGGTCTGCCTTGCCCTGTGTCACTTCCGTTGAAGCCGACCTCAGGGCCAGAGACCCAGCTCTAAATCTGCCGGCAGACTATGAGGCAGCTGGAGATGCAGAGAGCTCTAAGTCTGGCGAGGATTTAGACACAACAGCTGGCCTACAAAACAAGGTGTGTCAGACACTGTCAGAGACAGCTAAACAGGGTCCAGCAGGGCAAAATTCCCCAGGGAACAGACATTGAACCCTTCAGAAGAGGAGGAGAGTGAGAGGTTTGCTGGCGAGGGAGCGTATGAACCTGTGAACAGGCTGCACCATTCACCAGCGATGTGACCTTGGGCTAGTTACCTACTTGCTCTCTGCCTCAGTTACTCATCTGTAAAATGGAAAGGTTAAATCAGTTATGTATTTTTGTATTTAAAGGTTAAATCAGTTATGTAAAATGGAAAGTTTAAATCAGAGGGTAGAAGAGTGCCTCCTACTTACAAAGGCTACCTAAGTATTTGTTGATATTATCAATAGGGTCCTGAACCACTAGGAGGATTTGCCTGGCATGATGAGCCCCTCTGTGGCCTCCTGAGAGGCTGGCACAGGAGCGAGGGAGGGGCTGGGAACTGGAGTAAGGCCACAGAAGCCTCATGATGGAGTGGACAGAAGGGCTTGGGACCCCCAAGGAAGGGAAGCTGTGTGCTCTGCCCGGGTCCCACAGATGTAGGTGTTCTCAGCCTTCAGCCACAGGTGCAGTTGTTGCAGCCCCCAAAGGTCCCCTCCCCCCACCACCCCTTCCCTCCCGACCCCCTCCTCCACAGCAGGTCACCCCAGCATTCAGAGTCCCGAGGCTCTTCCCCACATGGTGACATCCTTTCACCTCCTCTCCCCAGGTTCCCTTCTTGAGAACCTAGGAACCTTCGGACCTGAGCTGGGCTGGGCTGGACTGGGCTGGGCTAGGCTGAGCAGGCATTGACTTTGACTCAGGGGTTGGGTTTCCTGAAAAATCTATGGGACTGGCAGGGTTGCAAAGAAACAATTAAACCTCCCCCAGGAAAGGGGATCCAGGCGAGTCCTAGCCCCTCAGGGGTGCTCAGACCCTGAACTGGCAAAACATGCACCCGCCAATTAATGAAGCCCCCTAGGGACCCCACTGTGCACCCTTCACTATGAAGCCCTCAGGGCTAATAGGTCCATGGTGGAAAACACAGCCTGCAGTGCAGGAATTTCCCTAAACTCACATCCTGAACACCACCACCCCGCAGCACAAGTCACCATTTGACCGAGTTGGAGGCACCTATGTTGCATTTTTGAGTTCTACAAAGGCTCCCTGACAACTAGCCGAACCCCAATATACCCTCCATCCCATCATCCTTAACTCCTCCTTTTAGAGAAAATGTTTTCTAAGGTCTCCTTTACTATAAAATGAAATTCAGGACATGGGCCTTCATTTTTCTTGTAAATGAAGTTCTGGTTGTAAAAGGAACATAAAAAGCAAAGTGATTTATAGTAAAATACTATGTACATATTCAGGCACAATCACACTGAAAGAAGACACAGTTTGAAGGTTGTACCTGTAAATCTAAACTCTGGGAATGTGGTAGCTATAGATGTAGATTAATGCACACGGCAATTGTTTCACTGACGCAGGTTCATGGCCAACATTGGTGTAGGTAACATGATGTTCCAAACCTTGAATGACTTTTAATAATGTTCAGCATATGACAAAGCACATACCCAGAGCATATCTTCCTTTACTTGGTTGCGTTTCAGGAAAACCCCATGTGTGTTAAGGCTCTGCGGTAAGTGCCTTGTGTTTAGATGTGAGATGGAGGCAGAGTCTAGGCTCCGGTTATTGCAAAAGAGTTTCACCTGCACAAAGGCCCAGTGGCTCATCTGAAAGTCTTGCAGAAGACTCCACTTGTTCCATATCTCCCATCATGTTCCAGGTGAGGCCTCCGATCTCTGCAACAAACAAAACCCCACCAGTGTCCAAAATACCCCCAGGAGGCACTCCAGAGGGGCACTCTAGCCCTCACTGAGGGCCATTGGAGCTGGAGTCATGCCTCCTCCCTATTGCCTCTCAGGACAGGCCTTTACAGCCTGGGCAGGGCAGTGCCACTCCTCTCAGACTGGAGGCTCCCCAGGTGGGAGCCTGGAGGAAGAAGAAGAGTGGGTGCCTAAGAGCTCAGGCCCCAAAGCTGGAGGCACCCGGTGGCCATGCTGACCTCTGCATCCTCTGCCTTCACCCCTCAGGCTGCAGCAAGATGTGGGACAACTTCACCTGCTGGCCGGCCACGTCTCCGGGCCAAGTAGTCATCTTGGACTGTCCCCTCATCTAGAAGTTCTTCCCAGTTCACGGTGAGAGCCCTGGGTGGAAGTGGTGCCAGCTGGAGTGGGCACTCACCTGTCAAGGAAGTGAGAAGGCAAAAGGAAAAGGGTCAAGGGGATGAGCAATTGGCGGGGAGGGACTTCGTGGAAGGTGAGGTGCCAGAACTAGGTCTTTGAAGAATTCATGGGATTTGACTAGCTTTTCACATAAAAGATATGCCATGTGGGAAGGGCTCACTAAATATTTGCTCAGCAATCGATAAGCAGTTGACTGACAGATGCATGACTAAATTGTAGCTCCTATGTTCCCTGTTGTCTTGGACAGGTCATGATTCAGTCTTTCACTGCTTCTAGCTAAAGGCCTTTTGGGCTTTGTGTACATGCTTTGTCATGTTTGTTTTTGTTTTTGTTATTTTGAGAGACAGCGAGTGAACATGAGCAGGAGAGGGGCAGAGAAAGGGAGAGAGAACCCCAAGCAGGCTCCATGCTGTCAGCGCAGAGCCTGATGCAGGGCTCTATCCCACAACTGTGAGGTTATAACCTGTGCTGAAATCAAGAGTCTGACACTTAACCGAATAAGCCACCCAGGTGCCTCACACCTTATCAAGTGAATGTTCCCATAGAAGGCAGGAAAGAAGAGGGGCCTCTTTAGGAACTGGGCTTTCTTCTTACTGATTAACTAAAGAAACTTCCTGCAAATAATGGCTGAAGCCGTTCTTCCATTCAGTGATTGTTTATTAAACATCTACTAATATGACAAGCACGGGCTAGACAAACACAGCATTAAAACAGCCATGCTGTCTGCCCACAGGGACCTAACGCTCTAGGTGAAGAGACATTTAGCAAGAAAACAAACACTTGTCACAAATGGTAAGAAGTGCCAGGAGGGAGAGGTGGGTAAGGCACAATATCAAGGCAGTACTCACAGATGGGCGAGCTCGTGAGAGGGTGCTGCTTCAGCTGCTGTCTGAGGACCTAGAGGCGGGAAAGATCCTGGGTTGGGGGACTATTGAGAGGGAGAATCAGCATCCTATGGGATGGGCACTCAGTAAATGCAGTGGAAGCCAGGGCGGCTGGAGCAGAGAGGGCTCAGGGGAGGGAGGAGAGGAGAGAGACAGGTGGCGGAGGCCAGACCATGCTGGCCCTGAGTACTGACTGAAGATGGGATTTTTTTCCTAAGTTCACTGAGAATCCACTGGAGGCATTAAGCCAGTATCTGACATGGTCCAACTTAGGTTGAGGTTTTTAACCATTATTTCAGATTTTTCATGAAAAGAAAGAATTCTGGTAGTGCAATGGGAAGACCCATGAAAGGCAGTAATGGTTTGGACTTAGAGCATGGAAGAGGAAAGAAGAGGGAAACTTGCCCAGGAAGGGTGTGCAGGGCTCATGCAGGGAGGGAGGGACCCAGCATGCCCTCTTGGGTTTAAGTTTGATGAGATGGGAGACTCTTCAAAGACTAAAGCAGAACAAAAAAGACTAAAGGACCTGAGGGAAGGTGGGTCCAGAGTGGCGAGGGCCCGTGGGAGGAGTGGGTCCCAAATGGGGAGGATCGGAAGGAGGAGTGGGTCTGGAGAAGAAGGGATCAATGAGGAGCAGGACTTAGAGAAGAATTCAGAGGGGGCACCTGGGTGGCTCATTTGGTTAAGCCTCCAACTCTTGATTTCAGCTCAGGTCATGATCTCAGTTTGTGATATCGAGCCCCATTGTTGGGTTCTTCCCTGATAGCTGGAGCCTGCTTGGGATTCTCTCTCTCCCTCTCTCTCAGCCCCTCCCCTGCTCATGCTCTGGCTTTCTCTCAAAGTAAATAAACATTGAAAAAATTGTTTAAAGAATTCAGAGACTGAGCAGAAAGACACATGGGCATCTCTTACTTTAGGTGGCCTTTCCCTCTCTGGACCTGCTTCCCTGTTTGTAAAATGGGGACAGGAGGTGGGCCAAAGGGAGTCTTTGGGGGCAGGCAGGCTTTGCTCCCCAGCACTCAGTGTTGTGACCTCAGCATCCCCCTCCCTGAGGAGTCGGAGCAGTCACAGAGGGGCTGTATTCCAGCCCAGCCACCACCCAGCCCAGGTCTGCAGGGGAACCCAGCACCTGGGTAGGTAGGCAAGGAGCCCCTCCGGGAGCTCTTGTGTGTGCAGTCAGCAGAGCCTGCAACCAGCCTTCTCTCAGACTCCCTGGAAGGGCCTGTGACTTGTGCTCCTCCTGACACTCTGCTGACTGCGTCCCTCCTGATGGCTTTTCCTTCTGTCCCTGCTGGAATTGTCAAGGCAGCAACTTCGTATAAGAATCTAGACCTCAGGGGCGCCTGGGTGGCTCAGTCGGTTAAGCGTCCGACTTAGGCTCAGGTCATGAGCCTTTCACGAACCGTGGGTGCAGGCCCCGCGCCAGGCTCTATGCTGACAGCTAGCTCAGAGCCTGGAGCCTGCTTCTGTTTCTTTGTCTCCCTGTCTCTGACCCTCCCCTGCTCATGCTGCTTCTCTCTCTCTGTCAGAAATAAAAACATTAAAAAAAAAAGAACCTGGACTGCAGCCTCCACCATCTGCTAACCCTGAGGCTGCCAGTCTCCATGGGGCCCACATGGTGCCCTTCCTTGGGCAGAGTCAGTCTGTTACCAGAACCCACCTAGTGACAAGTTGAAGATGAAGTAGATTGTAGCCCCCACCATATATCAGCCAAATGCCCTTGTGCAGTAAACAACTTCCACAGCTGTACTTGGTCCCTTAGCCTCTGAAAATGATGGAGAGAAACAGGAGACTAGGTTGGGGTTGAAAATGTAAGGGAAAGAGATGTATTTTCCTGGGAAGAAGGTATAAGCCAGTGACCTTAAACTCCAAAGAGGGAGGTTTGCGAGAAAGGTAAGTGTGGAGTAGAAATAATGTCATCCCTAACTCTAGCCCCTTTGGGTGAGAGGACTGGGGAAGGAGTGTTCTCCCTGGAGGGCTGGAAGGGACATAGTTCTACAGGGAAGGCTGAAGTCACCTGAAGAGGATAAAGACTGTAGAGTTAGAAAGAAGGCATCCACCTGGGCTGCAGAAAATTCCTGGAGGAGGAGCACCGGCCAGGCAAGGGACTGCTCATCAAGGGACCAAAATGTCTGTGGGCACCTGGTCCTTTAATTCGTGGTATGCATGTCTTTCATCTGTGGTGTTTTCACCTTTAAATATTTGAAAAGAATGAAATATTTAAAATATTTTTTAAGAGTGAAAACTAGAACTGCTAATTTGATTGAGGAAACAGCACATGTTACATTAACTCTGGCTGTGGGGTCTATGGGACATCTCCTCTCCCTACCTCGCCATTTGCATGGTGAAGCCACGGGTAAGCAAGTTTCGATGCCATCCTAAGACATTTTCCCTGGCTGACTGGGACAAGATACCATTGACAGGATTTCAGCAGGGGAGTTTCCTGTCACATCGAAGATTTAGAACAATCTCTCCAGCTCTCTCGGGCTGGGAGTGGGTGAGCAGAGACGGAAAGCAGGGAGAGCCACCAGGAGGCTCCTACCTACTTCTGGAGAGGTGAGATGGTGGTGGTGGTGGTGGTGGTGAGGAAGGGAGGCTGGGACAGGACTGGTGGCTGAGGGAGAGTTGGGAGGGTGGCAGAGAGAGAGAAGGAAAGGAATGCCCAATTTCTACCTTAAGTCACTGAACTGTGCTTTTCACATGGAGGGCCCCAGGAGGAGTGGAGGGGTGGCTGTGACTCCTTTTCATGACATGATGAGCAGAAAGAGACTCTTACATATCGCCCTTTACACATGAAAGTTCAGGCTGCATCTTGGGGCCTGATAGTGGCCACCTTTGAGATCTTCTCAGGAACAGTTCCCGTTAAGACCTGGGCCACAACCAAGCACTCTTCAACAAGGCCACCCAGCCCTGATGATGACCCACTATCCCCCCTGCCTTCCCCGGATACCCAGGGCAACTATGGTCCCAAGGGACAGGGCGCACCTTCAGCCAGTCTGGAAGCTCAGAAAGGTGCAGTCAGGCTAACCCAAGTCTGTATCCCAAGCCTGATGCTTCCTTGCTGTGTGACCATGGGCAGGTCACCCAACCTCTCTCAGCCTTGGCATTGCCCTCTTTTAGTGGAACTAATAATAATTCCTAATTGCTAGCTTTCACACAGAAATATTTGTTGCCCCTCCCCCCTCAGAAGGCACGGGAAGGTTCTGTGTAGATGCAGATGGGCCACCTAATTTATGATGGTCCCACGTACCTGCTATGTCTCGGGCCTGGCCCATGGAACTCTGGTCTTTCTGGTGAGAGTAGAGCTCAGAACTTGAGGCATTAGTGTCCCAACTTCAAGGCTGGCTGATTTGGCCTTGTCCCCTTTTTCTACTTGCCCCAGGCTGGTGGGGGATGTTCACGCACGAATCGGATCCTGGGCGGGACCCACAGCGGGCTTCTTGGATCTGGGGCTGAGCCAGACCAGTGGTTTACTGACTGTCTGGTTGAAGCCTGCCTGGGCTGTAGTGAGGGAGCTGGGGGGCTGAGCAGGGCCCGCAGGAGGACTTCTCTCTCGTGCTGGGAGCCTCCTGCAGCAGTGAGGTTGAGAGGCCTGCACAGGGAAGGGCTCCCAAATCAGGCACCACCCCAGCCCAGTGACTCTTCCTCCCTCCTGCTTCCTCCAGAACCTCACTGTGGAAAGAGACCCAGGCCCACGTACTTATCTGCTGCCAAGCCAGGGAGCTTGAGAAGACAACAGATAACATGTGCCCAGTCCCTGGCAGGTGTCTGACACAGAAAAGGGACACAGTAGATGCATGCCCTGGGGAAGCCCCCTGGTGAACAACGAGGTTGCCGCATTCAAGATTCAGGAGTCCCCAGTAATAGTAACAGCAGTTTGCATGCGAGGTGTGTGCAAAGGGGTTTCACACATCATCTTATGTCATCCACACAGTCCCATATAAACTGTCCACATTTTACAGGTGAGGAAACTGACACTCACTCCCTCCTCTTCAAGAGTGGGAAGCACATGGCCATGGCAGGGGGAGAGCACAGTGTCTCTGGGACAGTGGTCATTCTCCTTGCTTGGAAAGGTGTGTGGGCTGCCCTCTGCTCTTGGGAGGACTGCAGAAACAGGAAGGTTTTCATGAGAACAGGGCTTGAAGACAGAACTAAAGAAACATGGACAGAGTGGCTGTGGGGAGGAGAGTAGGGGTCTGCGTTCCATCAGGTGGGAATAGAAGACTGATTGTCAGTGCTGCAGAGATGGGACAACCCTGGTGTCCCATGAGGGCCTCCCAGTCCTGGGATTCTGGACTATTCTTGGCCTGGCTTCTCTTGGGAGAGTCTTGTGCTGTGGTTCTAAGATTCTTAGTTAGAATGTCACCAGCTGCTGGATTTAGGATTCTATTCTTGAATCCTGTGATTCTCTCTGATGAGACTAAGATTCACGTTTCTGGTGTGACGGCATTCTCCCCAGCTTGGTGCGCAGGAGGAACTTCCCTTCCAGTCTGAGAATGGGGTCTGTAGCCTGCCCAGGGGCAGTACAATAGACCCCTGTGCATCCTTATCCTCTGCTTTGCCTGCAGGGCCCAGTTTGCCCCAATGGAAAACTGCTCCAAAGGGCTTGAATCTGAGGCAAAGGAAGCTGGTCATCACCAGGTCCACGTGGGTGAGTTAAAAACTGAACAGCTGTTGGCAGGCAGGGGGCGGAGGGAACAGTAGATGGAGCTCCCCACTGAGGGGCTGTCAGTTCCCACTCTCCACCTTCCCAAAAGCCTTCAATTTAAAGAAAGCATCCATCTGTCAGCCTCAGGCATGTGGGATAGAGCTGTGGCCAAATAGGGGTGGGCAGTGCTTAGGATCTTGGCATGGGTGGGGACCAGGTCCAGGAAGGAGCGGGAGGGGCAAGGCCATGGGACCTCAGGCCCATGACTCGGCTTCCCTGGGCTGACTGCCAAGGCAGAAGAGATCAAGGCGGAAACCCCCTGCCCCTCAGACCTCTCCCAGCCAGGGAACTGTGAGCTCACACTGCCTGGGCCAGCTCTGAGGTCAGGTGACTGGGAGGCCTGACCAGGATGAGCCCTGCTGCGTAGGAGAGGGATGAGAGGGATGAGTCATTTGGAATGAATATCGACCGTGTGGAGAACACAAGGCTAGTGGAGAAAGAACTGGTCCTTCAGAGCCTGCTGAGAGTGTGTGCATGGATGTGGGAAGGCTCGGAGGGAGGGATGCAATCTCAGAAAAAGTGGCAACTTCTAGAGAAGTGGACAACAGAGAAGCCAAAGACAGAGCTGTAGTAAACTGGAGAGCTCAGCATTCTCCCAAGTGGCCTTGGGAACATGTGGTCAGCACCCCAATTACAAAGTTTTCCTTCCCAAATGTCCTCATCCCTAGTAGAGAATTAGTCTCTCGTGGAGACACTGCACTTAATAACACCCAAAGCAGTTCTGCGTTGCCAGTAAACCCTCGTTTCCATAATTTTTCATGTTGAGCATAAATTTATCCCACTGGAAAGATTAGGGAAACTGAGACCAGGAGAGAGGGAACCAGAATCTCCTGTAGGCTGAGAGCACCTCTCCTTTGGCTGCCACAGAGCCTGAAATGTTATGTCTCATCCTCTGGGTTCAGCACTGGCCTCCCGTATGGTTCCTCCTCCAGACGGGCGAGAAAAGAGAGTTTCCTTCTTTATGCTTCCCTTTAGGCTAGGAGACCTGGAGGTGGTGGGGAGAGGGGTGAGGATAGAGGCACTGCAGATATGGAACAGGAACACATCGGCACATCATACTTTCGGAAGCCAGCAGCCCATCCTCACTGCCCAGTCATCGTCCCTACCTCCTATACCCACTGTCTGTCCTTCCCTTTTCCCCAGGAGGCTTGCCAAATCTACTCTTCTGATTCCCCTGTTTGTAGTGCACTACATCATGTTTGCCTTCTTTCCCAACAACTTTAGAGCTGAGGTGACAATGGTCTTTGAACTCATCATGGGGTCTTTCCAGGTATGAACCACCAACAAAAGTCTGTGTCTTCTCTGGGCTTTAAGGGAATTGGAGTCTTGGACCCTTGCCACTGGATTCCATTTTTTCCCTCACTGTAATGAGTCCTGATAAAGACCTACTGTATGCTTAGCCCTTTGGTTATTCAAGGGAACATAGGGACTGGGAAAGGGGTGGTACAGGGGCTGAGGTCTCCTGGAGTCTGTCTATCTCACCTCCCCTACCTCCTTCCTCCCTAGGACTTTGTGGTGTCCATTCTGTACTGCTTCCGCAATGGCAAGGTAAGCTACTCCCAGACCTTGGAAACCAGGCAATAGCACTCAGGTTTCAAGGTCCAGAAACACGAATGGGATATGTGCAGAGCAAGGATGGGTTAAATCTTACGACTCCAAGTGTGGTTCTCAGACTAGAAAATAGGTGATGGCCCATAACTAGGACCTTGTTAAAAATCCTGATTTCTACCCTCTGCCCCCCAGAGCTGCTGACTTAGAATCTGTGTGTTAACACACACACACACACACACACACACACACACACAACCTGGGATTCGTGTGCACATCGTTTTGGTTAAGTGGCGAGTGGGGATAGGGGAAAAGGGCTGGGCACTCAGTGGAGGCTAAGTTACTGTGGAGCCCTGGTTACAAAGCATAGAAATCTATCTGCTCAGAAGAGCTCCTGTGAGCTGGAGGGCAGCGATCAGAAGAATGGGGATCCGGCGACCCTGGGGCAGCACCCTTCTCCCTCCCCAGACATCATTCTCTTATCTTCTCTCTGCCTCCTACCTCCACCCCTACCTCCTCCAAGGTCTTGATTTAACCCCTGTCCCTAGTGCACTGTGCACTAACCAAGGTAGCATCTGGGTCTCTCAATTTAGACTCCCCTAGAGGATTCAACTGGCTGGCTCAACACCCTAAATCCAGAGCAGCCCAGTCAGCCACGGAGGAGGCTTACTAGAAGCGGACTTGAATACCTTGCTTTTCCCAGGTGCAGGCGGAGTTGCAGTGGAAGTGGCGGTGTTGGCACTTGCAGGGCTTCTTGGGCTCGGACCCCAAATATCAGCACCCTTCAGGAGGCAGCACCGGGGCCACGTGCAGTACACAGATCTCCATTCTGACCCGCGTCAGCCCTGGCGTTCTCCGTTGCTCCAGCTTCCAGGGGAAGTCTCCCTGGTCTCACCGCCAGGCGCCCATGGGCCTCCACCAGCCGTTCCTTCCGCATCTCCCACCCCGGGTGGCACCGGGCACCGAGGCCTGCCCGGGGGACACCAGCCCCAGCCCTGGGCTCAGAGACTGCCCGGTCCCCAGGCTACTGTCTGCACGCCCCTAAAGAATTCTGCCCTTGCGCTTTCCTGAGGAGAGTAGGGTGCACAGACGCGGGAGCCACTTCTCTGCAAGTAGGGGTACTGGGTGCTCCCACCTGGAAAGATGTGGGGTGGATCTCAGCCTTCAGAGTCCTCGTCCACCAATCAGGGGCAAGAAACCCGCACGCTCTCACCTGACTTGGCACTGGTAGCTCTCAGGCGCTGTCCAACGTAGGCAGCGGCCCATCCCTGGACAATGAATGTGGGAACGTGGCTGATGCTGAGGACACAAAGATCTTGCACCTAAAGGTCACCCCCTGCCACCATCACCTCAACAGAGCCTGAAGTTCCTGTCAAGTTTCTTTGAGTTAAGCATCATTATCATTTAGACATCTCTTCCAAGATGTAGTCGCCTCCTCCAGCTCTGTCTTCTGAGCAGCTAGCTCTTCTGAGTGGAGGAGTTTCTCTGACTCAAGCAGGTGTGGTTTTACAGGGAGTTTAGTTTAGGGGGCACAGGTATCTGCATAGTTCCTGCTAAAGTGGAGTGGTCTCAGGGTGGCTGGAATGGTTGGGACTGCCAACAGCCCTCCCATCTCTACAGGCAGTGGGAGTGCCCCTTGACTGCCCACCAGGTGTGCCAACGATTAGGATCAGGCTGAGAGATGTGCATTCATGGGCCCCTTAATCCTCACATCAACCCAGCAAGATGGGAACGACTGTCCTTATTTCACAGGTCAGGAAACCACATCTCACAGAGAGGTACCTCACCTTGTCACACAGATAAGGCTTGATCTCAGATCTGTCAGATGAGAAAGCAAAGGCACAAATTCTTAACTGCTGCTTTTTATATATTGTAACAAGCTTCATCCTCTTAGTTATGTGTATCACCACTAATATTATTGCCACCATCCCTGCAACCCCATTCCCACTGGAGCCACACTGGAGTATGGCTGAGAAGTCCTTTAGCCTGTATATTGTCTGGACAAGAGCCTGGTGGTCATGACATCCTGTGCCAACCCTGCACCCTGTGGCAACATGGCTTCCTGCCCATGCTTCAGCCAGAAGACCCCCTCAGGATTGCAAACAGGCTGTGCAACAATAAATCTTGGGTTGAATTGGCTTGGTTTCCCTGTTGGTTGATGTTCCCTCGTGACCTAAAATGGAGACCAGCTCTCAACTTTTGGCCATTTAGCCACATTCAGAGGAGGGGAGGTCACAAGCATCACTGAAGCCAGGTGTCACCAACCCTCTGGCTTGGGATGGGAACCCTACACTTCCAGATGAGAAGCACAGACTTCTAAATATCTTCAACTCATGTTTCATTGAGTGATGTCCCATGTCTTCTGAGAATGGTGAAGTTATATGCGGTTCTCATTGTGTCCCGTGACCTTCTAGATCCAGCCAAGAGGAGGCAATTCTATTAGATCAGTACTAAACAGCTGTGTGAGCTGCCCGCAGTCCCAGAAATGGTTAAATGGGAGCATTTTTTAGGCCACAGTGTTTTCTGCAGACAGGCATGCATGGGGTATAAGCTGACCATGTTGAACTGCCCCAGGGTTCAGCTAAGAGGACATAGAGGACAGAGCAATGTCACCAAAATGAGTGACAGAGCCAGTACGACGCAGGCAGTAAGACAAAAGTCCATGATTTCAATTAGCAAGAGGTATTCAAAGCCTTTGCCTGACCCCCTGGCTTCCACTTCCTGCAAACCTACAGGGGGCTTGTCTTGTTTGGGAGCGGGAGAGGGATGCCAACTGGTAAAAAGAAGCTAGAAAAGGTTGGCAAAGCCTCAGATCTGCTTACAAGTCTCCTTCGAAGCCTTGTCCTACTCAGTACCATCCCAGAACCCTTCACCAAATGACAGCCCCAACAAACCCAGCAGCCTGTGGGGGCCTGAGTCAGGGGTCATCAGGCCAGCATCAGAGTGACCATGAACCCAAGGGTAGCCCCAGGCACATAGCCTTGCACCAGTGGCCCAGCAGGCCTGACTGTGGCAAATTCCATCTAGAGTTGCATGCCATCCCTGCCCTGTGCATGGTCAGCTGTAGGACAGAGGAAGGAATGTCCCTAGCTTTGGTTTCAGGCACACTCTGGCCTGCTGGAGAGAGCATTCTCAGCACTCACCATCTCTTCCTTTGCCCAGGTCAACGGTGGTGACCACTGATGGGGTGAGGAGAGCTGGGCATGGGCACTTGGATCACCTGGAACTTGTTCTATTCTTCCCCGAGAGCCTCCTATCCCTACTACTCCAAGGCACAGGGGATAAGAAACCGGGACCAGACAGGATGGCCATGCTCCTGTCTCCCAGCTGGGCCATCTCTCTCTCTCTATCTCTCTCTGATTTCCCTCCCTGCCTCCCCAGCTCAGTCCCTCTCTAACTGGTTCCAGAGATGTTGTCTACCAATAAGGTCCAGAAGACCCAGCCCTACTTTTAGTCCCAATTCTAATTCATATGTTCTCATAGATCTTGAGCAGTTTCTTGTATCTCTGGGCCTCAGTTTTTCTACCTGATGGATGGCTAGGCTTAGCTCCTGGCTAAGGCATGAGTGGCTAATGAGGAAGGGGCTGCCCAGAGCCCTCTGCCACCTGCTGTGTCCTCTGGGCTCGGGGAGGACAGCAACGGGAGGGAGATCCCCAAGCAGACTGGGGGCCAGGGGATGCAGAGAGGATAGAGGCTGAGAGAACAAGGGATCGCTCTCTGGAACTGAGGGATGAGCTCAGGCTGGTGGAAGAGGGTAAGGGGAGGAGGGGAAAACAGAAATGGGAGGAGTCAACAGATCTGAGAAGCGGGGCATTTGTAGGGGAAAGAGCAGCACCTTGCCTTCCAAATCAGTGATCCCACAGGCTGCCTGAGCTATGGGAAGACCAGGAAGGACCACCAGACCAAGCTAGACCCAGCCCATCCATCACAGTGCCCAAAATCCCACCGTTAGTGAGGCATAGCTTCCGAGGAAAGAAGAGAGCCCAGAGGAGACCAGATTTATCACCCAGGACTGTGGCAAGTGAGGGAAACATGGAGAGATCCAGCAAAAGGAAGAATACTGGTGAGGTCCTGCCTTGAGAGTAGGTGAAAAATCCAGTGCTGGGCATTCAGGAAGAGTGAGAAGCTGTAATACGGTCATGGGCAGACATCCTAAGCTGCCTGTGGAGTGGGGCAACCACGAGCAGATTTCTCCTACACACCTCCTTCCCTCCAATCTCCCCAGTCCCTCTCCTGCCTGGCAAGGCACTTGTCAGGCCAGTCCAGCTCATATCTAGCGCCCCCTGCTGGGTACCTCAAGGACTTCACCAAGGTTGGCCATAGGGCCCCAAACATCACAGAGTTCAGGCCCCTCCACAGGAGGCCAGGTGACACAGGCCTCTCTCCTCAACTCTATTTCAGAGTGAAATACAAGAGGGAAGAAGTAGTGAGGCCACAGGATAGGTGAAGCGAGGGACAGCCTAGGATTAGGGAGACCCAGAGTCTGGTCCTGAGACCCAGTCCCCTGACTTCTGTGGCACACAGTGATTCCTGTCCCAATCTCAGCTGTAGAGTTGGGCCTTTAGGTCACAGACTAGGTCCTGTACCTTGACTGAGCCCTGACTGCAGTTCCTGAAGGCAAAGTCCAGTTAACTCACCTGGGCACCTCCTGGAAAAAGGAGCAAGGAGCCCCCTCCAATCTGGTGCAGAGGGCCACCATCAATTCAACATCAGAGGTCACCATGTGGACAGTACCTACCACTCTGGGGCACAGACTGAACAAGGAGGGTTGCCAGTGTGCCAGCTGAATGAATAGGGAACAGCTTCCCTGGTGAAGAGACATCAGGTTGTCTCCAAGGACTAAGCAGGTGTCTCTAGGTCCCAAGGGAGCATGATGGCTGTCAGGGACACCCAAATCCAAGTAAGCAGGTGCCTGTGGTGGGCCATAGCTGCAGGAACCTAGTGGAGGCTTCTTAAATAAGGCCAAGGGGATGTGGTGGACTTGGGGCAGGCCACCATGGCTGCTGAGAAGGGCCCCAGGGGCAAGCTGAGGAAAGTTGCCAGTCCATCATCCAGGTGAGGGAGGAGAAAGAGGAGGGGGTTTGAGGAGATGGTGACCCGGTTGGGGACATGCTGAATGTAATGTCTGTGGGGATGTCTGGGGAGAGCCCCAAGGCTACTGAAATCAGGATTGAAAGGGACAAGGCCCAGGCAAGAGTAGGGAGGCCTGGGCAGCCCCCAGGGGGCAGGGGCACAGGGAGTCTGTATCTGCAGGCACATCCATTGAGCAGTCCTGGGCCCAGCAGAATGAAGAGTCAGAGTCAGCCCCTCTGTTCCCACCTCTTGCCCAGGGCCTGTTTTCCTGAGCAATGACCCTGTCTCCTCCCAGCTTCCCCTATGTGGAAACAGGAACTGCTCTTATCTCTCCCAAGGGAGGGGGCCAGAGCCACAGCTGGCAGTCATTAAACACCCTGATCAGGCCGGGGATGGTGGAGATATTAATAGCCAGGAGTCGATGGCCCAAGAGACACAGCCTCCCAAGGAGAGGGACAGTAACCTCAGCAGGCCATGGGGATGAGGAAGACGGGTCAGGAGACCATCTTGGCAATGCCTTAGCCTCCATGCAGGACATATGGGGTAATCAGAGTCCAGAGAAGGGAAGGGACTTGCTTGGAATCATCAACAATTCTTTGGCACAGCCTAGCCATGGACCCAGGCCTCAAAACCCCAGAGCCCCGCTTCATTCTATGGATTGACATGGATGAGATTCATCAAGAGGGCCCTGAGTGGAATCACAAGCAGAGCAGACCTACCAGGAGATGCTAATTCTTTAGTCTCTTTATAAAAATCGTGATATTTTATTCATTGCATATTTTTTATATTAGCTTTGATTTTTTGAAATACTGCACTAAAATATTGTTTATTCTGATTACTGACTTTTTTGCCACCTCCTTAAAATTTGCATCTGAGGCAAATGCCTTCCTTGCCTCACCCTGGTCCCAGTCCAGCTCTTTGAAGTCCCAGTATCCCTGGGTTCCAGCATGTCAGCATGGAAGAAACTGACGTGTTCTAAACCGGCCTCTACGTGGTTCAGAGGGAAAGGGTCCCACCTGGGTGATGCCAAGTAAAAGCAGGCAACTCCAGGGTTAATGCTGTGGCTCAACCTAGTATTTTCTGTCTGTCCCTTCTACCATTCTCATCCACAAACTTATCCCCTCATGACTGCAAGATGGCTGTCATGATCCCAAGCACCATGTTCTCACAGAACTCCATCTAGTGCCAGAGAGAATGTTTCCTGTGTGTTTCCATTTATCAGGAAGATAAACTATCCCAGAATGCATCTTATATACACTTTCCTCAGGCTTCTGGTCCAGGACCAGGTCACATACCCAAGCCCTGGCTGCGACTTCCAGAAGGAAAGTTGATCTAGTAAGGAAGAATGGGGGGGATGGCTGCTGGCTCTTTCTAGATGTTTCTTTGGGTAAATATGTAGCCTTTCAACATCCCTCCATCTGAGCCTGGTGGGATAGTATATGGTAGAGGTGAGGAGGCCCAACCAGTCAAGGATAAGTGAAGAAAACAGAAAACACTCTAGGTATTTTGTACAGAAAGATAGTCAATGTAGGGAATTAAATGTAGAAAGATCTGGAAGTTTGGAGGTGAGGGCACACTTCTGCCTTATGGTAGGTACCCTACACACGATCCCAGCTACCACCTTGCAGGAAATTCTTGTCAGCATCCTAGTTGCACATCCATTAAGTGGTGACCAAAAAATGGAAGGAACATAGCGTCCGCTGCCATGAAAAATCCTGTCTGCCAGATCCCAGCCAGCAGCCACCACACTGCAGGAAGAATGGCCTCTGCCTCCCTCTACCTTCCAGCTCACCCCTACGGTGCTTCCCTCTGGTGGAGCAGTAGCGGGTGTCGGTGAGCATAACTGCGTTCCTCTGGTAGAGCGGTTGCATCCAGCAAGGGGCGGGGGGTGGGGTGGGACTGGGAAAGGTAGTCTTCAGCCTTCCAGTCCTTGCAACACACAGGAATATGGAAGGGGCAAACAGGGAGGCTGGGTGCTAATAGGTCATTTCTAGCACAAGGCTCAGGTGGTCTTGTAGCCCGTGTTGCCAGAAAGAGAGCCTAACACAAGAGTCTGTGATCAAGAAATAGGAATTGGAGACAGAGAAGTGTGAAACAGGGAAATAGGAAAGCCAAAATGGTGGTGAGTTATTGCACTGGTCCCTGGTGTGGCTACTGGGATCCTCTATGAGAAGCAGGCAGGGTCAGGACAGCATTAACTCCTGGATCCTACCATCTATTGCTCAATGTCTGCCCATGTCAATGTCTTTCCATGCAGGAGTTGTCGAGTGGGTTCCCGCAGGTGTCCCACACCATGGCTTCGGAGGAACCCTGGGCAGAAACTGTTTAGCTGAGTATCAGTGTGGCATAACACTTAGCTCACACCACCATGCATGTGTTTCCAACGTGACTCCCCTTGTGAAACGAAATGGTAGGTAACTCAATGCTGCATTCCTCACCCTGTTGGTTCTCAGAGTTGAGCACACTGCACTTCCACCATTTGTGCCACACTACCAACATGACGAGATATGGTTTTTGGTGAAAGATGGGTTCCACACAGTGGTTGTTCACTCTGTCGAGTATATAACATTTACCTCATACTCCATGTACGTGTTTTCAAACGTGACTAACTTAGGGATACACGATAGTGACTGAATGCTGCATTCAGCACAGCGTTATTTCCCAGATTGGCGCCTACTACACTTGCATCATTCGTCTCCACGGCTGTTTTTCAACACTACTAACATAGCGAAACAAGCTGTTAATTGAATGATGTGTCCCCACCCCCCACCCCCGGGTGGGCTCTCAGAGTTGATGGTGTGACGCTTTGCTCCTACCTCCATGCATGTGTTTTCCACGTGACTAACTCTGTGAACCCAGATGGTAACTCAACATTGCATTCCTCAGCCTGTTGTTTCTGACAGCTGAGCATACTGCACTTCATCCTTGGTCTCAGCATCTGTGTTTCCACATGGCTAACAGAAGTGAAACTAGATGTTAGTTCAATGTTGGCTTCCACACAGTGTTCACTCACAGAAGTGAGTATACCGCATTTACCTCGAACTTCAAAGAATGTGTTTTCAAACATGACTCCCATGCCGAAACAACGTGGTAACTGAAGCTGCATTCCGCACAGTGTGGATTCACCCAGATGAATCCACCCAGATGAATATCACCCAGAATACTGCACTTCTATCATTGGTCGCTGCATCAGTTTTCCAACATTAGTAACCTCGTGGAAAATGTATTAATTGAATGCAGGGTTTGCCACAGGGTTCATCACACATTTGGGTATATAACACTTCCTTCAAACTTCAGACGTCTTTTCCTACATGACTAACCCAGCAAAGCAAGATCGCTACCTTGTGCAATCTGCACAGTGTTGTTTTCACTGAGTTGATTGAGCATGCTGCATTTCCATCATTGGTTTACGCATCTTTATCTAACACTACAAACATAGGGAAACATGTTTTTAGGTGAATGATGGCTTCTTCAGAGTATTCTCTTATAGAGTGAGTATATAACACTTCTCTTATATCTACACGCATGTGTTTTCAAATATTCCTGACTTTGTCAATCAAGATTGTAACGGAATACTGCATTCCGCCCGTTTTTTTTCAGAGAGTTGAACATACAGCCCTTCCATCTTTGGTGTTCGCATCAGTTTTGCATGTTACTAACATAGGGGTACATGATCTTAATTGAATGATGGGTTCCCAACGGTGTTCGTTCACAGAGGTGGGTATATA
This sequence comes from Proteles cristata cristata, assembly GCA_017311185.1. Lineage (NCBI taxonomy): Eukaryota > Metazoa > Chordata > Mammalia > Carnivora > Hyaenidae > Proteles > Proteles cristata. The sequence continues at coordinate 854,532 of JAESUZ010000622.1, forward strand.
GCAGTTGCCTGATACAACCATGCATGCGTTTTCAAACGTGACTAACTCTGTGAAACAAGATGGTAACTGAATGCTGCTTTCTTGACAGTGTTGTTTCACAGGGTTGAGCATAGTGCACTGCCATCTTTTTGTCTACATCTTTTTTGATAACCGCCAACGGAGTGAACATGATTTTATTTGAATGATGGGTTCCCCACAATGGTCTTTCACTAAGTTGATTATATAACGTTTACCTCATACTTCCATGGTTGTGTTTTCAAACATGACTCACTCAGTGAACTAAGATGGTAACTGAATGCTGCAATCCGCACATTCAGTTTGATAGAGCTGAGCATATTGCACTTCCATCATTGGTTTCCCCACGTGTATTGTAACACTACTAACATAGAGATGTCAGTTGAATGACGGCCTCCCCACGGTGCTCGTTTATAGAGTTGAGTATATAACACTTACCTCATACTTCCATGCATGTGATTTCAGACATGACTTATGTAGTGAAACAAGATGGTGATGAAATGCAGCATCCGGCACAATGTTGTTTCCCAGATCTAAGCATACTCCACTTACATAATTGGCCTCTGCACTTGTTTTGCAACATTACTAGGGGTAATTATTTAGTGAAACAAGATGGTAACTGAATGCTGCATTCCGCACAGTGCTGTTTCACACAGGTGAGAATACTGCAGTTCTATCATTGTTGCCCAAGTTGCTTCATTTAGTAATACACATAAGGAGATGTGTCACCATTGAGGTCTTGGCATATAAAGCCAATGACTTGTTCAGTTTGGAAGGGCAGGCTAAGATTGGCCCCTTCAGTGAACTCTGTCTTAATTGCTCATAGGAATATCCGAGGCTAGAGGTGCTAAGTTATCAGATATAGGTGTGTTATGGAAGATGAGCACAATATGAATATTGAGCTTGGCCTGGACAAATGAGGGCAAGGAATATAATCGGGGCTACATATATCAAAGTTTTGATTAATGACAGAAATCATGGTTATCTGATGTGAATTAGGGGTGTATGTGATATCAGTGTTCGTAAGAGGATGCCAGCCTGGTTGGACAGGCATTTAACACTTTCCCATGTTATATCAGGGGCAAGGACTTGCGTTTGTGGAGTGGCTTCAGGATGAGACGTCCATGACGTGGCTTCTTCCATCTTTTTTAAAAAATTATTTAAATGTTTTATTTATTTCTGAGAGAGAGAGAGAGAGACAGAGAGACAGAGACAGAGAGAGACAGAGAGAGAGAGAGAGAAAGCGTTAGCAGGGGACGGTCAGAGAGAGAGGGAGACACAGAATCTGATACAGGCTCCAGGCTCTGAGCTAGCTGTCAGCACAGAGCCCAACACGGGTTTCAAACCCACGTACCTTGAGATCATGACCTGAGCTCAAGTCCGATGCTTAACCGACTGAGCCACCCTGGCACCCCAAGGCTTCTTCCATCTTGAAGAAGGGGGTTGGTGGCCGCTCACTCAGAGTAATTCTCTGGATGTCCTGGTTCACTGCAAGATATCCTGGCAGTCTCCATGATGCCATGGTAAGTCCAGAATCTGAAAGAACACAAACAAGTGAGAAGTTTAGTGGGTCCAGTCCATGTGCCCCCACCTTCAGGGCTTTTGCCTAGCACCATAGGGTGAGAGGGTTTATCTTATTTTGAAGAATGTCACTCAGCTGCTACTGTAAGGCCTTAAGGATTAAGATTTAAAACATCAAGAATAATCATTGCACGATCAAGAAGGAACTGAGGTTGTAATGCAGACGACCAGAGGTCTTTTTATTGATTATCTTTTTATTTTTTAACATGTCTTTTGAGCGTGATATATGTTTATTTCACAATGATTTGGCCTTGGGGATTATAATGAATGGGTAAATCCAATCAAGGTGTAAGTACAACAGCTTAGAAGGGGCATGTTGCCCTGTTGTTTTCCCTTTTTGTTAAAATTATATTTACTTATTTACTTCCTCACTTATTTATTTATTACCATTAACAAAAAAAAATTTTTTTTCCTGTGGTGGTTGTAAGGATGCATTCATTTATTTTTATCCTTTTGGCTTGGCAGTAACTTACATACTGATCATTGGTTGTTGAGGCAGGGGGCTAAAGGGCCAAAGTTAGGTCTATTCCCCTGCTTTTTTCAGCAATGCCCACATCTATGTTTCAGCCATGTGGCTATTCATTTGTGGTATACAATGGTCTAACTTCAGTAAAGTGGCTTTCATGTATCTTAGTAAAAGCCCTTTATATATCAGCCATCCTTTATTTGGTATAGGCATCTGCTTCTCTGCTAACCAGGAACAGCACAAATGTGGAGGAGTTTGGAGGCTGGCAACAAGAGTATTGCCGTCATTTTCCAGCCTTTGGATCAAAGGAAGAGGAATTTTAATCTTAACCCCGTGTACTTTTAAAATTTATTTATTTTAAACTTAGTCCTTCCTGCCCACACATAGAACTTTCTTTTTAAAGTTTTTCTTTCACAAATCCTTTACAATTTTTTTAAATTAAATTTTGTCCCAAGCCATTTTTTCTCTAAATAACCAGTCTCATTTAGGACAAAATTACTTTCTTTTACCGTCAACAAAAATATATCTCAATATCTTATATTTATTTTTTATATCTCTTATTTTTTACATACAGAGTTGTTTTTATTATTTTTTATTTTATTAGTTTTAACTACATTTAGCATTATTTTAACTCTTAGCTGTAGTCTCCAGTGAACACCAAGTAGTGACCAATTGTGAATTATCTGTTCCATCAGAAATTTTTTTCAATGGTAGGCTTATGAATCCATTAAGCATAAACATGGATTTATGCCAACGTGGCAATACAAGATTCGAATGGATAGCATATTACAATTGTTAGCAAAACCTACTTTCTTTAACATTGAGAAGTTTTAACTAAGCAATTAAAGATAAAGACTATAAAGATGAAACCTAAAGCTTTAGTTTTCCCGGTAGACGATAGAGAGAAGATACAGAAGAATGAAACGAGAGAGAGAGAGGGAGAGAGAGAGAGAGAGAGAGGAAAAAACAAACAAACCTTTGTTTCCATTGTGTTATTAAGAGCAGAACAGTCCAAGAAAACTTTGTCTTTTGAACAGAGAGAAAAGTGGAATTTCAACCTTATACCAGTGCACTTTTAAAATTCCGCTCCTCTCGGGGTGCCTGGAATTTCAACCTTATACCAGTGCACTTTTAAAATTCTGTTCCTCTCGGTTAAGCGTCCGACTTTTGCTTAGGTCATGATCTCGCGGTTCGTTGGTTCGAGCCCCGTGTCGGGCTCTGTGCTGACTGCCCGCTTAGAGCCTGGAACCTATTTCAGAGTCTGTGTCTCCCTCTCTCTCTGACCCTCCCCTATTCACGCTGTCTCTCTCTCTCTCTCCTAGAAATAAATAAAAATATTTTAAAAAATTCCATTCCTCTCAACCTCAGTAGAATTAACTTTTATGATTTCATTTTTTATGTTTTGTTTATTTTTGAGAGAGAGAGAACGTGAGCAAGGGAGGGTCAGAGAGAGGGAGATACAGAATCCCAAGCAGGCTCCAGGCTCTGAGCTAGCTGTCAGCCCAGAGTCCAATGCAGGCTCGAACCCACAAACCATGAGATCATGACCTGAGCTGAAGTCCGACACTCAACTGATTGAGCCACCCAGGCTCCCTAAATTTTATGATTTCAAAGACTTGTATATCTTAATAATATTTTATCTGTGTCCCCTTAAAAGTTTCCCAGTGTTTATATTTTCCTGTGGAACCAGTGAGGAAATTTAAAGTTAAAGGAGGCATGGTTTGCCTTTTGACAGTGTGGGGAGGAGGCGCAGCAGGCTCTCTAGGCACTGAGGAGCCAGATGCTCAGGCACAACCCCAGGTGCTGCGGAAACCAGGGGAGGGGGAAGGGGGAAGGGAGGGCAGAAAAAATATTGTGCAGGTGCTGCCCAGAAGCCTGAAGGCAGATAAAGGCTCAGAGGGCAGAGAAAAGAGTTCACATGGTCCTAAAGCCTGTCAGCTCAGCTAGATGAGCACAGAACTGATTTTGGTTTGGTTTTGTTCTCCACCAGTGGAATGAGGCAATGTGTCAGGCCAGAGAAGACAGGGAAGTTCCACGAAACAAAAGGAGTTTCTCAGCTGCTTGAGATATTCCTTAAAATTTCTATCCTAAGGTAGACTAGCCAGAGACAATCAGCTGTAAATATCCAGTTATTAATCCAGAGAATGAATGAGGGAGAAGTCCTCACATATAGTTAGAGCACCCAGAGTGAATAGACAGGAACAGAGAGAGAGAGAGAGTTAGAGTTCTCTAAATTAGAGATGCTTGTGTAAAATACACTGCACTATTTTATTGAATTGTTTTAGCAACAATGATTGGAAGCTGGGTTCCCTGCCTCAGTTGGAAACACTGCCCCAAGTCAGACAGTCATTCAAAAGACATCTGAATCAAGGCGGCAAAGTTCTGCATAGCAGGAGCAACTCAAGCATGCAGAAACTTTTGGGCACAGGACAGCATCCTGGGCTGGGTTCAGGATGATGTTGATGAGAGAACCCCAGTCGCAGGCACACATGGAATAAGTGCCACAACTATTACATGCAGAAGAATGAAACTAGATCATTTTCTCACACCATACACAAAAATAAATTCAAAATGGATAAAGAACCTGAATGGGAGACAGGAAACTACTAAAACCCTAGAGGAGAAAGGAGGTAACAACATCCTCAACCTCCACCACGGCAATTTCTTACTTGACACATCCCCAAAGGCAAGGGAATCAAGAGCAAAAACAAACTATTGGGACCTCATCAAGATAAAAAGCTTATGCATGGCAAAGGAAATAATCCATAAAATTAACAGGCAACTGACAGAATGGGAAAAGATAGTTGCAAATGACATATCAGATAAAGGGCTAGTTTCCAAAATCTATAAGGAACTCAACAAACTCCACACCTGAAAAACAAATAATCCAGTGAATAAATGGGCAGAAGATATGAACAGACACTTCTCCAAAGAGAAGTGCCATCCAGATGGCAAACAGACACGTGAAACGATGCTCAGCGTCCCTCATCATCAGGAAAATACAAATCAAAACAACATTTCCATCAATGGTTTGCCCATTCGTATTCCAACACTACGCTCCTTGAATCACTGTTGCTTCTATCCACTGATAGGATGGGAAATGAAAAGGGTGAATCCAAGAATCTTTTCCTCTCTTTCTCAAGTAAGAATACATGCATCTTGCGCTGAGGACTCCCGCTGAAAAAGACAGAGTTTTCACTTTGCCCTGGCCCATATGTGTTTCTTAGTCCTGAGGCAGTTGGCTAGCCAGGAGATTGTACTAGTCCTTCATCCTCAGACTTATCCCATTCTCATCTCTCATAGGAACAGCATTCCTCAGTGTATCTATCTCCATCCTTTTACTTTTAATGTTTATCTTTAATTTGACAGAGAGAGAGAGAGAGACAGCATGAGCAAGGGAGGGTCGGAGCAACAGGGAGACACAGAATCCAAAAGAGGCTCCATGCTTTGAGTTAGCTGTTAGCACAGAGCCTTATGCGGGGCTCTAACCCACACACTATAAGATCATGGCCTGGGCCGAAATCGGATGCTTCACTGAGCCACGCAGGTGGCCTTCCACATCTCTATTCTAATACTCCCAACATGGTGAAACATAAAGTTAGCTGATTCATGCCTTGACCATAGTGTTTAGTCCCAGAGTTGAGTACAAAATACTTAGCTTACACTTCCAGGCATGTGTTTTCACACATTACTAACTTAGTGAAAAATCCTGAAAGCTGAGTGCTGCATTCCTCAGTGCTGTTTCAGAGTTGAGCACACTGCACTTCCCTCAAAGGTCCCCACACTCGTATTCTGACACTTCTAACATAGGGAAACATGAAGTTAGCTGAGTGACGCTTTTCCACAGAGTGTTTATGTACAGAGTTGATTATATAACATGTAGTGAATGAGTTAATGCATGTGTTTTCAAACATTACCAATGTAATGAAAACATTGGTAACTGAATGCTGCATTCTGCCTAGTGTGGTTTCTCGGAGTTAAGCACAGTGCATTTCCATCATTCATCTCTGTGTTTTCAAACATGGTAACATGGTGAAAGAAGTTAGTTGAACAATGGGTGCTCCACAGTGTTCTTTCACAGACATACAGTACATACCACTATGTATATAGTTCCATGCATGTATTCTCAAACATTACCAACATAGTGAACCAACCTGGTTAACTGAATGCTACCTTCTGCACAGTGTTGTTTCAAAGAGTTGGCCACACTGTATTTCCCTCATTTGTCTCTGCATCTGTATTCTAACACTGCCAACACAGAGAAACATGACGATAGCTGAATGACATGTACAGCACAGTGTTCTTGCAGAGTACAGTATATCACACTCATTTTATACTTCCATGCTTGTGTTTTCAAACATTACTATGTCAGTGAAACAGCACGGTAATGGAATGCTACATTGCTCACCGTCTTGGTTCACAGAGTTGAAAATGCTGCACTTCCCTCACTGGTCTCTGTATCTGTATTCTAATGCTACTAACATACTGAAACATGACGTTCGCTGAACGATGCATTCCCCACAGGGTTCTTGCATAGAGCAGCGTCTATAACACTTAGTTTAGACTTCCTTCTATGGTTTATTTTTCAAAGGTGACTAATGTATTGAAAAAACATGGTAAATAAATGCTGCATTGCACACCGTATTTGTTCACAGAGAGGAGCATGCTGCACTTCCTTCCTTTGTCTCCACATTCTAACACTACTAACAAAGTGAAACATGATGTTAGTGGAATGAAGTTTCCCACACGGTTCATGTCTAGAGTTGAGTATCTAACACTTACGTTATGCTCCCATTTCTGTTTCTCCAGACATTACTAAGTCCATTTCCGCACAGTTTCATTCATAGTTGAACAATATGCACTTCTCTCATTGGTCTCCGGCCCTGTATTCTAACATACTAACATAGTGAACATGATGTTAGTTGAATGATGGGTTCCCCATCATTAGTAGAATGAAGCCTGCACAACAGTGAGCCTTTACAGATTTGAGTACATAACACTTAGCTTATCCTTCCTGTAACTTAGTGAAACAACCAGGGAACTGGATGCTCTATTCGACAGCGTCTTGTTTCACGGAGTTGAGCGTCTTGCACTTCCCTCATTAGTCTCCGCATATGGATTCTAACGCTGCTAGCATAGTCACACAGGACCTTGGTTGAAGGAGGCATTCTGCACAGTGTACTCTACCAAACACTACTAGTATACTGAAAAGAGACCTTCGTGGAATGAGGGTTTCGCGAGTGTTCACGCACCGAGCTCATTAGGAAACACTACATAAGTTTCCATGCATATTCTTTCATAGCATAACAATGAAGTAAATCGAACTGGTCATTGAATGCAACATTCCACATAGTATGGCTTCTCGGGGCACTTGCAACTCCCATCTTCGTCTCCAAAATTGTATTCTTTTTTTAAATTTTTAAAATGTTTTTTATTTATCTCTGAGAGAGAGAGAGAGAGAGACAGCATGAACAAGGGAGTGTCAGAGAGAGAGGGAGTCAGAGACACTGAAACAAGCCCCAGGCTCTGAGCTGGCAGTCTGCACAGAGCCCGACGGGGGCTCGAACCCACGAACCGGGAGATCAAGACCTAAGCGGAAAACGGACGCTTAACCGGCTAAGCCACCCAGGCGCCCCTGTACAATTGTATTCTAACAGTTAGTTGAATGAGGCCTGTCCCACAGTGTTCCTTCACAGAGATGAATGTATCCCATAGTTTATCCTTCAATGACGGAGTCTTCAAACATCGCTAAGTTAGTGATACAAACAAGTAATTTAAATATGCATTCAATTGAGTTGAACCTTTTATACTTCCCTAATGAATTAATATCTGTATTCTGACTCACACAACTATCATAGCAAAAAGAGATCTACGTGGATTGATGATTGCCCACCCCCAGTTGATCAAGCACCGAGTTCAATAGGAAACAACTGAAGCTTCCATACATATGTCTTCAGGGCATAACAATGAAGTGAATCAACTGGCCATTAAATGCAGCATGCCACATAGTGTGGTTTCTCAGACAGAACACTCTGCACTTTCCACGTTGGTCACCACATCTGTATTCTAACCCTACAAATACAGTGTATCATGAGGTTAGATGAATGAGACCTGCCCCACAGTGTTCCTTCTCAGAGTTGAATATATACCATAGCTTATCCTCCATGATGGAGTCTTCTAACATGGCTAATTTAATGGTACCACTGGGTGCCTGAATGCTGCTTTCCGCACAGTATTCTTTCACAGAGTTGAGCTTTCTCCTCTTCCCTCATAGGTGTCCATACGTGTATTCTACCAAACATTACTATCATCGTGAAACGACACATTCGTGGAATGAAGGTTTTCCCTCAGTGTTCACGCACGGAGTTCATTAGGAAACACCCACTTAAACTCCTTTGCATACATTTTCATACGTAGCGCATAGGGTGGTTTCTCAGCAAGAACACTGTGCACTTTCAACGTTGGTCTCCAGAGCTGAATTCTAACCCTACGAACACAGTGTTTCATGTCATTAGTTGAATGAGGCCTGACCCAGAGTGTTCCTTCACAGAATTGAATAGACACCATTACTTATCCTTCCATGACGGAGTCTTCAAACATCACTAAGTTAGTGTTAAAAACAGGTTATGGGATTCGTTTTTGTTAGAGTACACGTACGGAGACCTCTGCGGGAGGAGGAAGAGGCTCAACTCTGTGAAACGATACTGGGTGGAATGCCAGATTCCGTCACCCAGCTGTTCTACTAAGTTAGCGACGATTGAAGACTCCGTCATGGAAGGATAAGCAAGTTATGGTATATATTCGACTCTGTGAAGGAACACTGCGGGGCAGGCCTCATTCGACTAAGTGCACGATTCACTGTGTTCGTAGTTTTAGAATACGGCTGTAAAACCATAGAGGGACGTGTACCGTGGTCCTTCTGAGAAACCCCAGTAGGCGAAAGGCAGCATCGAATGACCATTCGTTTCCCGTCAATGGTATCTTTGAAAACACACGGTAGGAAGCTCCAGTTAAGTGGTACCTGCCCACCTCTGTCCATGCACGTTGTGGGGAACGCCTCATTCGTCTAAGGTCGTCTCTTATTAGGTGAGTAGTGCTTGACTGCACCTACGGTGACTCATTAGGGAAGCAAAGGAGGTTCAACTCAGAGACATGATATTGTAGGCAATGGATTCTTCAATAACCCGGTTGCCTCACTAAGTCAGCGATGTTTGAAGACTCCGTCATGGAAGGATAAGCAATGGTGTCTATTCAATTCTGTGAAGGAACAGTGGGGGGCAGGCCTCATTCAACTAGCCTCATGACACACTGTGTTCGTACTGTTCGCGTACAGATGTGGAGACCAACGTGGACAGTGCGCAGTGTTCTAGCTGAGAGACCACACTCGGCGAAATGCTGCGTTCAATGACCAGTTCGATTTACTTCATTGCTACGCTATGAAAGCCTATGTATGGAAGCTAAATAGGTGTTTCCTAATGAGCTCGGTGCGTGAACACTGGGGAAAAACATTCATTCCGAGAAGATGTGTTCCCACTACGCTAGCTAGTAGTGTTTGGCAGAATACACGTACTGAGACCTATGAGGGAAGAGGAGAAAGCTCAACTCTGTGAAAGAATACTGTGCGGAAAGCAGCATTCAGGCACCCAGTGGTACCACTGAGGTAGCGATGCTAGAAGACTCCGTCATGGAAGGATAAGCGCAGGTATATATTCAACTCTGGGAAGGAACACTGTGGGGCAGGCCTCATTCAAGTAACGTCATGATACTCTGTGTACATACTGTTAGGATACAGTGGTGGAGACCAACGTGGGAGGTGCGCGTGCTCTGGGAAAACACACTAGGCGGAATGCTGCATTCGAGGACCAGTTCGATTTCCTTCGTTGCTACGCTCTGAAGACACACGTATGGACGCTTCCGTGGTTTCCTAATGAACTCGGTGCGTGAACACCGGGGCTGGGGAATCCCCATTCCACTAAGATCTCGCTTTGCTATGCGAGTTGTGGGAAGTAGAGTACACATACGGAGACCTCGGAGGGAGGAGAATAAGGTTCACCTCTGTGAGACAACAAAGAGCCGAATGCTTCAGTCGGGGACCTGGTTGTTTCAGAACGGAAGCGATGTTTGCAGACAGCTCCTTGGAAACTAAGGTAAGGGTTATGTACTCAGCCCTGGGGAGGAACACCGTGGGGCAGGCCTCATTTCACACTATTCATGAGTCGCTCTGGTCATAGGGTTAGACTACAGCTGCGGAGACCAACGAGGGAACTGCACTGTACTCCGTCTGAGGTTCCACCTCATGCGGAATGCATCAGTTAACCAGGTCGTTTCCCATGCTCGGTATTCTTTGAAAACGCGTGCACGAAAGCTTCAGCTACGTCTTCCACACTCAACTCCGTTCATGACCGTGGCGGCGAAGGCCTCATTCAACTCAGGGCCTGTTTCACTACGCTATCAAGGTTAGAATGCACATGCGGACACCTGCGAGGGAACTGCAGAGGACTCCACTCCGTTGCAGCAACACTGAGCGGAAGGCGGTATTCCGTTACCTGGTTGGTCTAGAGATGTGTGCAGACACCTGCGTGGAAGGATAAGCGAGGTGTTACATACTTCATAGTGTGAAGGAAGATGTGGGGGCAGGCTTCCTTCAACTAATGTCATGATTCACTGTATTTCGGTAGTGTTAGAATACAGCTGTGAGACCAACGAGGGACGTGTACGGTGCTCGTTGTGAGAAACCCCACCAAGCGGAATGCAGCACGCAGTGACCAGCTCCTTTCACATCAACGGTATCTTTGAAAACACATGGTTGGAAGCTTCAGTTATGTGGTACATACCCGACTCCGTCCATGACCCTGTGGGGAACGTCCATTCAATTAAGCTCCTCTTCTCCTAAGCTAGTACAGTTTGAATACACAGACGGTGACGAAGGAAGTATAGCACGTTCCATTCAGAGAAACAATATTGTGACGAATGCATTATTCAATGGCCTGTTTGCATCACTAAGTTAGCGATGTTTGAAGGCTCCCTCATGGAAGGATAAGCTCAGGTGTATATATATATATATATATACATATATATATACATATATATTCAACGCTGTGAAGGAACACCGTGGGGCAGGCCTCATTCAGCTAGCGTCATGACACACTCTGTCCGTACTGTTAGAATACAGATGTGGAGACCAAAACTTGGAAAGTGCACAGTGTTCTAGCTGAGAAACCACACTTATGCGGAATGCTGCAGTGACCGGTTCTGTTCACTTCATTGCTACGTTATGAAAACATATGCAAGGAAGCTGAAGTGGGTGTTTCCTAATGAACTCTGTGCGTGAACACAGTGGGAAGACGTTCATTCCACGAGTGTGTCGTTTCCCTATGCCAGTAGTGTGTGTTAGAATACACGCACGGAGACCTATGAGGGAGGAGGAGAAGGCCCAGCTCTGCGAAACAGTGCTGGCTGGAATGCAGCATTCCGTCACCCAGTTGTTCCACTAAGTTAGCGACGTTTGAAGACTCCGTCATGGAAGAATCAGCTCGGGACTATATTCGACTCTGGGAAGGTACACTGTGGGGCGGGCTTCATTCAAGTAACGTCATGATACACTGTGTTTGTACCGTTTGAATACAGATGTGGAGAGCAACGTGGAAAGTGCGCACTGTTCTATCAGAGAAACCGCGCTATGCTGTATGTTGCATTCAAGGACCAGTTCGACTTACTTCATTGCTACGCTATGAGAGCATATGCATGGAAGCTTAAGTCGGTGTTCTTAATGAGCTCGGTGCGTGAACACTGGGCGAAAGCCTCCTTCCACGAAGTTCTCGTTTCACTATGCTAGTAGTGTTCGGTCGAGTACATGTACGGAGACCCATGAGGGAGGAGGAGAAGGCTCAGCTCTGTGAGAGAATACTGTGTGGAATGGAGCACGCAGGCACCCATGGTACCACTGAGTAGGCGATGTTAGAAGACTCCGTCACGGAAGCTTAAGCAATGGCATATATATTCATCCCCGTGAAAGAATACCGGGGGGCAGGCCTCACTCAACGAATTTCAAGATACACTGTGTTCGTAGTGTTAGAATACAATTGTGGAGACCAACGTGGGAGGTGCATGCGCTCTGAGAAACCCACACTATGCGGAATGCGGCATTCAAAGACCAGTCCGATTTAATTCATTGTTACGCTATGAGAGCATGTGCATGGAAGCTTAAGGAGGTGTTTCCTAATGAGCTCGGTGCGTGAACACTGAGCGAAACCTTCGTTCCACGAAGTTCCTTGTTCACCATGGGATTCGTTTTTGTTAGAGTACACGTACGGAGACCTCTGCGGGAGGAGGAAGAGGCTCAACTCTGTGAAACGATACTGGGTGGAATGCCAGATTCCGTCACCCAGCTGTTCTACTAAGTTAGCGACGATTGAAGACTCCGTCATGGAAGGATAAGCAAGTTATGGTATATATTCGACTCTGTGAAGGAACACTGCGGGGCAGGCCTCATTCGACTAAGTGCACGATTCACTGTGTTCGTAGTTTTAGAATACGGCTGTAAAACCATAGAGGGACGTGTACCGTGGTCCTTCTGAGAAACCCCAGTAGGCGAAAGGCAGCATCGAATGACCATTCGTTTCCCGTCAATGGTATCTTTGAAAACACACGGTAGGAAGCTCCAGTTAAGTGGTACCTGCCCACCTCTGTCCATGCACGTTGTGGGGAACGCCTCATTCGTCTAAGGTCGTCTCTTATTAGGTGAGTAGTGCTTGACTGCACCTACGGTGACTCATTAGGGAAGCAAAGGAGGTTCAACTCAGAGACATGATATTGTAGGCAATGGATTCTTCAATAACCCGGTTGCCTCACTAAGTCAGCGATGTTTGAAGACTCCGTCATGGAAGGATAAGCAATGGTGTCTATTCAATTCTGTGAAGGAACAGTGGGGGGCAGGCCTCATGCAACTAGCCTCATGACACACTGTGTTCGTACTGTTCGCATACAGATGTGGAGACCAACGTGGACAGTGCGCAGTGTTCTAGCTGAGAGACCACACTCGGCGGAACGCTGCGTTCAATGACCAGTTCGATTTACTTCATTGCTACGCTATGAAAGCCTATGTATGGAAGCTAAATAGGTGTTTCCTAATGAGCTCGGTGCGTGAACACTGGGGAAAAACATTCATTCCGAGAAGATGTGTTCCCACTACGCTAGCTAGTAGTGTTTGGCAGAATACACGTACTGAGACCTATGAGGGAAGAGGAGAAAGCTCAACTCTGTGAAAGAATACTGTGCGGAAAGCAGCATTCAGGCACCCAGTGGTACCACTGAGGTAGCGATGCTAGAAGACTCCGTCATGGAAGGATAAGCGCAGGTATATTCAACTCTGGGAAGGAACACTGTGGGGCAGGCCTCATTCAAGTAACGTCATGATACTCTGTGTACATACTGTTAGGATACAGTGGTGGAGACCAACGTGGGAGGTGCGCGTGCTCTGGGAAAACACACTAGGCGGAATGCTGCATTCGAGGACCAGTTCGATTTCCTTCGTTGCTACGCTCTGAAGACACACGTATGGACGCTTCCGTGGTTTCCTAATGAACTCGGTGCGTGAACACCGGGGCTGGGGAATCCCCATTCCACTAAGATCTCGCTTTGCTATGCGAGTTGTGGGAAGTAGAGTACACATACGGAGACCTCGGAGGGAGGAGAATAAGGTTCACCTCTGTGAGACAACAAAGAGCCGAATGCTTCAGTCGGGGACCTGGTTGTTTCAGAACGGAAGCGATGTTTGCAGACAGCTCCTTGGAAACTAAGGTAAGGGTTATGTACTCAGCCCTGGGGAGGAACACCGTGGGGCAGGCCTCATTTCACACTATTCATGAGTCGCTCTGGTCATAGGGTTAGACTACAGCTGCGGAGACCAACGAGGGAACTGCACTGTACTCCGTCTGAGGTTCCACCTCATGCGGAATGCATCAGTTAACCAGGTCGTTTCCCATGCTCGGTATTCTTTGAAAACGCGTGCACGCAGCTTCAGCTACGTCTTCCACACTCAACTCCGTTCATGACCGTGGCGGCGAAGGCCTCATTCAACTCAGGGCCTGTTTCACTACGCTATCAAGGTTAGAATGCACATGCGGACACCTGCGGGAACTGCAGGACTCCACTCCGTTGCAGCAACACTGAGCGGAAGGCGGTATTCCGTTACCTGGTTGGTCTAGAGATGTGTGCAGACACCTGCGTGGAAGGATAAGCGAGGTGTTACATACTTCATAGTGTGAAGGAAGATGTGGGGCAGGCTTCCTTCAACTAATGTCATGATTCACTGTATTTCGGTAGTGTTAGAATACAGCTGTGAGACCAACGAGGGACGTGTACGGTGCTCGTTGTGAAACCCCACCAAGGAATGCAGCACGCAGTGACCAGCTCCTTTCACATCAACGGTATCTTTGAAAACACATGGTTGGAAGCTTCAGTTATGTGGTACATACCCGACTCCGTCCATGACCCTGTGGGGAACGTCCATTCAATTAAGCTCCTCTTCTCCTAAGCTAGTACAGTTTGAATACACAGACGGTGACGAAGGAAGTATAGCACGTTCCATTCAGAGAAACAATATTGTGACGAATGCATTATTCAATGGCCTGTTTGCATCACTAAGTTAGCGGATGTTTGAAGGCTCCCTCATGGAAGGATAAGCTCAGGTGTATATATATATATATATATATATATATACATATATATTCAACGCTGTGAAGGAACACCGTGGGGCAGGCCTCATTCAGCTAACGTCATGACACACTCTGTCCGTACTGTTAGAATACAGATGTGGAGACCAAAACTTGGAAAGTGCACAGTGTTCTAGCTGAGAAACCACACTTATGCGGAATGCTGCAGTGACCGGTTCTGTTCACTTCATTGCTACGTTATGAAAACATATGCAAGGAAGCTGAAGTGGGTGTTTCCTAATGAACTCTGTGCGTGAACACAGTGGGAAGACGTTCATTCCACGAGTGTGTCGTTTCCCTATGCCAGTAGTGTGTGTTAGAATACACGCACGGAGACCTATGAGGGAGGAGGAGAAGGCCCAGCTCGGCGAAACAGTGCTGGCTGGAATGCAGCATTCCGTCACCCAGTTGTTCCACTAAGTTAGCGACGTTTGAAGACTCCGTCATGGACGAATCAGCTCGGGACTATATTCGACTCTGGGAAGGTACACTGTGGGGCGGGCTTCATTCAAGTAACGTCATGATACACTGTGTTTGTACCGTTTGAATACAGATGTGTGGAGCAACGTGGAAAGTGCGCACTGTTCTATCAGAGAAACCGCTATGCTGTATGTTGCATTCAGGACCAGTTCGACTTACTTCATTGCTACGCTGAGAGCATATGCATGGAAGCTTAAGTCGGTGTTCCTTAATGAGCTCGGTGTGAACACTGGGCGAAAGCCTCCTTCCACAGAAGTTCTCGTTTCAACTATGCTAGGAGTGTTCGGTCGAGTACATGTACGGAGACCCATGAGGGAGGAGGAGAAGGCTCAGCTCTGTGAGAGAATACTGTGTGGAATGGAGCACGCAGGCACCCATGGTACCACTGAGTAGGCGATGTTAGAAGACTCCGTCACGGAAGCTTAAGCAATGGCATATATATTCATCCCTGTGAAAGAATACCGGGGGGGGCAGGCCTCACTCAACGAATTTCAAGATACACTGTGTTCGTAGTGTTAGAATACAATTGTGGAGACCAACGTGGGAGGTGCATGCGCTCTGAGAACCCCACACTATGCGGAATGCGGCATTCAAAGACCAGTCCGATTTAATTCATTGTTACGCTATGAGAGCATGTGCATGGAAGCTTAAGGAGGTGTTTCCTAATGAGCTCGGTGCGTGAACACTGAGCGAAACCTTCGTTCCACGAAGTTCCTTGTTCACCATGGGATTCGTGTTTGTTAGAGTACACGTACGGAGACCTCTGCGGGAGGAGGAAGAGGCTCAACTCTGTGAAACGATACTGGGTGGAATGCTGACTCGTCACCCAGCTGTTCTACTAAGTTAGCGACGATTGAAGACTCCATGCATGCGGAAGGGATGCAAGTTATGGCATATATTCGACTCTGTGAAGGAACACTGCGGGGCAGGCCTCATTCCGACTAAGTGCACGATTCACTGTGTTCTAGTTTTAGAATACGGTGCTGTAAAACCATGTAGAGAGGGACGTGTACCGTGGGTCCTTCTGAGAAACCCCAGTAGGCGAAAGGCAGCATCGAATGACCATTCGTTTCCGTCAATGGTTTTGAACACACGGTAGGAAGCTCCAGTTGGAGTGGTACCTGCCCACCTCTGTCCATGCACGTTGTGGAACGCCTATCTGCCTAAGGTCGCTCTTCTATTAGGTGAGTAGTGTTGACCACCTACGGTGACTCATTAGGGAAGCAAAGGAGGTTCAACTCAGAGACATGATATTGTAAGCAATGGATTCTTCAATAACCCGGTTGCCTCACTAAGTCAGCGATGTTTGAAGACTCCGTCATGGAAGGATAAGCAATGGTGTCTATTCAATTCTGTGAAGGAACAGTGGGGGGCAGGCCTCATGCAACTAGCCTCATGACACACTGTGTTCGTACTGTTCGCATACAGATGTGGAGACCAACGTGGACAGTGCGCAGTGTTCGAGCTGAGAGACCACACTCGGCGGAACGCTGCGTTCAATGACCAGTTCGATTTACTTCATTGCTACGCTATGAAAGCCTATGTATGGAAGCTAAATAGGTGTTTCCTAATGAGCTCGGTGCGTGAACACTGGGGAAAAACATTCATTCCGAGAAGATGTGATCCCACTACGCTAGCTAGTAGTGTTTGGCAGAATACACGTACTGAGACCTATGAGGGAAGAGGAGAAAGCTCAACTCTGTGAAAGAATACTGTGCGGAAAGCAGCATTCAGGCACCCAGTGGTACCACTGAGGTAGCGATGCTAGAAGACTCCGTCATGGAAGGATAAGCGCAGGTATATATTCAACTCTGGGAAGGAACACTGTGGGGCAGGCCTCATTCAAGTAACGTCATGATACTCTGTGTACATACTGTTAGGATACAGTGGTGGAGACCAACGTGGGAGGTGCGCGTGCTCTGGGAAAACACACTAGGCGGAATGCTGCATTCGAGGACCAGTTCGATTTCCTTCGTTGCTACGCTCTGAAGACACACGTATGGGACGCTTCCGTGGTTTCCTAATGAACTCGGTGCGTGAACACCGGGGCTGGGGAATCCCCATTCCACTAAGATCTCGCTTTGCTATGCGAGTTGTGGGAAGTAGAGTACACATACGGAGACCTCGGAGGGAGGAGAATAAGGTTCACCTCTGTGAGACAACAAAGAGCCGAATGCTTCAGTCGGGGACCTGGTTGTTTCAGAACGGAAGCGATGTTTGCAGACAGCTCCTTGGAAACTAAGGTAAGGGTTATGTACTCAGCCCTGGGGAGGAACACCAGGCCTCATTTCACACTATTCATGAGTCGCTCTGGTCATAGGGTTAGACTACAGCTGCGGAGACCAGGGGGAACTGCACTGTACTCCGTCTGAGGTTCCACCTCATGCGGAATGCATCAGTTAACCAGGTCGTTTCCCATGCTCGGTATTCTTTGAAAACGCGTGCACCAGCTTCAGCTACGTCTTCCACACTCAACTCCGTTCATGACCGTGGCGGCGAAGGCCTCATTCAACTCAGGGCCTGTTTCACTACGCTATCAAGGTTAGAATGCACATGCGGACACCTGCGAGAACTGCAGAGGACTCCACTCCGTTGCAGCAACACTGAGCGGAAGGCGGTATTCCGTTACCTGGTTGGTCTAGAGATGTGTGCAGACACCTGCGTGGAAGGATAAGCGAGGTGTTACATACTTCATAGTGTGAAGGAAGATGTGGGGGCAGGCTTCCTTCAACTAATGTCATGATTCACTGTATTTAGTGTTAGAATACAGCTGTGAGACCAACGAGGACGTGTACGGTGCTCGTTGTGAGAAACCCCACCAAGCGGAATGCAGCACGCAGTGACCAGCTCCTTTCACATCAACGGTATCTTTGAAAACACATGGTTGGAAGCTTCAGTTATGTGGTACATACCTGACTCCGTCCATGACCCTGTGGGGAACGTCCATTCAATTAAGCTCCTCTTCTCCTAAGCTAGTACAGTTTGAATACAGACGGTGACGAAGGAAGTATAGCACGTTCCATTCAGAGAAACAATATTGTGACGAATGCATTATTCAATGGCCTGTTTGCATCACTAAGTTAGCGATGTTTGAAGGCTCCCTCATGGAAGGATAAGCTCAGGTATATATATATATATATATATATATATATATATATATTCAACGCTGTGAAGGAACACCGTGGGGCAGGCCTCATTCAGCTAGCGTCATGACACACTCTGTCCGTACTGTTAGAATACAGATGTGGAGACCAAAACTTGGAAAGTGCACAGTGTTCTAGCTGAGAAACCACACTTATGGGAATGCTGCAGTGACCGGTTCTGTTCACTTCATTGCTACGTTATGAAAACATATGCAAAAGCTGAAGTGGGTGTTTCCTAATGAACTCTGTGCGTGAACACAGTGGGAAGACGTTCATTCCACGAGTGTGTCGTTTCCCTATGCCAGTAGTGTGTGTTAGAATACACGCACGGAGACCTATGAGGAGGAGGAGAAGGCCCAGCTCTGCGAAACAGTGCTGGCTGGAATGCAGCATTCCGTCACCCAGTTGTTCCACTAAGTTAGCGACGTTTGAAGACTCCGTCATGGAAGAATCAGCTCGGGACTATATTCGACTCTGGGAAGGTACACTGTGGGGCGGGCTTCATTCAAGTAACGTCATGATACACTGTGTTTGTACCGTTTGAATACAGATGTGAGAGCAACGTGGAAAGTGCACTGTTCTATCAGAGAAACCGCGCTATGCTGTATGTTGCATTCAAGGACCAGTTCGACTTACTTCATTGCTACGCTATGAGAGCATATGCATGGAAGCTTAAGTCGGTGTTCTTAATGAGCTCGGTGCGTGAACACTGGGCGAAGCCTCCTTCCACGAAGTTCTCGTTTCACTATGCTAGTAGTGTTCGGTCGAGTACATGTACGGAGACCCATGAGGGAGGAGGAGAAGGCTCAGCTCTGTGAGAGAATACTGTGTGGAATGGAAGCACGCAGGCACCCATGGGACCACTGAGTAGGCGATGTTAGAAGACTCCGTCACGGAAGCTTAAGCAATGGCATATATATTCATCCCCGTGAAAGAATACCGGGGGGGGCAGGCCTCACTCAACGAATTTCAAGATACACTGTGTTCGTAGTGTTAGAATACAATTGTGGAGACCAACGTGGGAGGTGCATGCGCTCTGAGAAACCCACACTATGAGGAATGCGGCATTCAAAGACCAGTCCGATTTAATTCATTGTTACGCTATGAGAGCATGTGCATGGAAGCTTAAGGAGGTGTTTCCTAATGAGCTCGGTGCGTGAACACTGAGCGAAACCTTCGTTCCACGAAGTTCCTTGTTCACCATGGGATTCGTGTTTGTTAGAGTACACGTACGGAGACCTCTGCGGGAGGAGGAAGAGGCTCAACTCTGTGAAACGATACTGGGTGGAATGCCAGATTCCGTCACCCAGCTGTTCTACTAAGTTAGCGACGATTGAAGACTCCGTCATGGAAGGATAAGCAAGTTATGGTATATATTCGACTCTGTGAAGGAACACTGTGGGGCAGGCCTCATTCGACTAAGTGCACGATTCACTGTGTTCGTAGTTTTAGAATACGGCTGTAAAACCATAGAGGGACGTGTACCGTGGTCCTTCTGAGAAACCCCAGTAGGCGAAAGGCAGCATCGAATGACCATTCGTTTCCCGTCAATGGTATCTTTGAAAACACACGGTAGGAAGCTCCAGTTAAGTGGTACCTGCCCACCTCTGTCCATGCACGTTGTGGGGAACGCCTCATTCGTCTAAGGTCGTCTCTTATTAGGTGAGTAGTGCTTGACTGCACCTACGGTGACTCATTAGGGAAGCAAAGGAGGTTCAACTCAGAGACATGATATTGTAGGCAATGGATTCTTCAATAACCCGGTTGCCTCACTAAGTCAGCGATGTTTGAAGACTCCGTCATGGAAGGATAAGCAATGGTGTCTATTCAATTCTGTGAAGGAACAGTGGGGGGCAGGCCTCATGCAACTAGCCTCATGACACACTGTGTTCGTACTGTTCGCATACAGATGTGGAGACCAACGTGGACAGTGCGCAGTGTTCTAGCTGAGAGACCACACTCGGCGGAACGCTGCGTTCAATGACCAGTTCGATTTACTTCATTGCTACGCTATGAAAGCCTATGTATGGAAGCTAAATAGGTGTTTCCTAATGAGCTCGGTGCGTGAACACTGGGGAAAAACATTCATTCCGAGAGATGTGTTCCCACTACGCTAGCTAGTAGTGTTTGGCAGAATACACGTACTGAGACCTATGAGGGAAGAGGAGAAAGCTCAACTCTGTGAAAGAATACTGTGCGGAAAGCAGCATTCCAGGCACCCAGTGGTACCACTGAGGTAGCGATGCTAGAAGACTCCGTCATGGAAGGATAAGCGCAGGTATATTCAACTCTGGGAAGGAACACTGTGGGGCAGGCCTCATTCAAGTAACGTCATGATACTCTGTGTACATACTGTTAGGATACAGTGGTGGAGACCAACGTGGGAGGTGCGCGTGCTCTGGGAAAACACACTAGGCGGAATGCTGCATTCGAGGACCAGTTCGATTTCCTTCGTTGCTACGCTCTGAAGACACACGTATGGACGCTTCCGTGGTTTCCTAATGAACTCGGTGCGTGAACACCGGGGCTGGGGAATCCCCATTCCACTAAGATCTCGCTTTGCTATGCGAGTTGTGGGAAGTAGAGTACACATACGGAGACCTCGGAGGGAGGAGAATAAGGTTCACCTCTGTGAGACAACAAAGAGCCGAATGCTTCAGTCGGGGACCTGGTTGTTTCAGAACGGAAGCGATGTTTGCAGACAGCTCCTTGGAAACTAAGGTAAGGGTTATGTACTCAGCCCTGGGGAGGAACACCGTGGGGCAGGCCTCATTTCACACTATTCATGAGTCGCTCTGGTCATAGGGTTAGACTACAGCTGCGGAGACCAACGAGGGAACTGCACTGTACTCCGTCTGAGGTTCCACCTCATGCGGAATGCATCAGTTAACCAGGTCGTTTCCCATGCTCGGTATTCTTTGAAAACGCGTGCACGCAGCTTCAGCTACGTCTTCCACACTCAACTCCGTTCATGACCGTGGCGGCGAAGGCCTCATTCAACTCAGGGCCTGTTTCACTACGCTATCAAGGTTAGAATGCACATGCGGACACCTGCGGGAACTGCAGGACTCCACTCCGTTGCAGCAACACTGAGCGGAAGGCGGTATTCCGTTACCTGGTTGGTCTAGAGATGTGTGCAGACACCTGCGTGGAAGGATAAGCGAGGTGTTACATACTTCATAGTGTGAAGGAAGATGTGGGGCAGGCTTCCTTCAACTAATGTCATGATTCACTGTATTTCGGTAGTGTTAGAATACAGCTGTGAGACCAACGAGGGACGTGTACGGTGCTCGTTGTGAAACCCCACCAAGGAATGCAGCACGCAGTGACCAGCTCCTTTCACATCAACGGTATCTTTGAAAACACATGGTTGGAAGCTTCAGTTATGTGGTACATACCCGACTCCGTCCATGACCCTGTGGGGAACGTCCATTCAATTAAGCTCCTCTTCTCCTAAGCTAGTACAGTTTGAATACACAGACGGTGACGAAGGAAGTATAGCACGTTCCATTCAGAGAAACAATATTGTGACGAATGCATTATTCAATGGCCTGTTTGCATCACTAAGTTAGCGATGTTTGAAGGCTCCCTCATGGAAGGATAAGCTCAGGTATATATATATATATATATATATATATACATATATTCAACGCTGTGAAGGAACACCGTGGGGCAGGCCTCATTCAGCTAGCGTCATGACACACTACTGTCCGTACTGTTAGAATACAGATGTGGAGACCAAAACTTGGAAAGTGCACAGTGTTCTAGCTGAGAAACCACACTTATGCGAATGCTGCAGTGACCGGTTCTGTTCACTTCATTGCTACGTTATGAAAACATATGCAAGGAAGCTGAAGTGGGTGTTTCCTAATGAACTCTGTGCGTGAACACAGTGGGAAGACGTTCATTCCACGAGTGTGTCGTTTCCCTATGCCAGTAGTGTGTGTTGAATACACGCACCGGAGACCTATGAGGGAGGAGGAGAAGGCCCAGCTCTGCGAAACAGTGCTGGCTGGAATGCAGCATTCCGTCACCCAGTTGTTCCACTAAGTTAGCGACGTTTGAAGACTCCGTCATGGAAGAATCAGCTCGGGACTATATTCGACTCTGGGAAGGTACACTGTGGGGCGGGCTTCATTCAAGTAACGTCATGATACACTGTGTTTGTACCGTTTGAATACAGATGTGGAGAGCAACGTGGAAAGTGCGCACTGTTCTATCAGAGAAACCGCTATGCTGTATGTTGCATTCAGGACCAGTTCGACTTACTTCATTGCTACGCTATGAGAGCATATGCATGGAAGCTTAAGTCGGTGTTCTTAATGAGCTCGGTGCGTGAACACTGGGCGAAAGCCTCCTTCCACAAGTTCTCGTTTCACTATGCTAGTGTTCGGTCGAGTACATGTACGGAGACCCATGAGGGAGGAGGAGAAGGCTCAGCTCTGTGAGAGAATACTGTTGTGGAATGGAGCACGCAGGCACCCATGGTACCACTGAGTAGGCGATGTTAGAAGACTCCGTCACGGAAGCTTAAGCAATGGCATATATATTCATCCCCGTGAAAGAATACCGGGGGGCAGGCCTCACTCAACGAATTTCAAGATACACTGTGTTCGTAGTGTTAGAATACAATTGTGGAGACCAACGTGGGAGGTGCATGCGCTCTGAGAAACCCACACTATGAGGAATGCGGCATTCAAAGACCAGTCCGATTTAATTCATTGTTACGCTATGAGAGCATGTGCATGGAAGCTTAAGGAGGTGTTTCCTAATGAGCTCGGTGCGTGAACACTGAGCGAAAACCTTCGTTCCACGAAGTTCCTTGTTCACCATGGGATTCGTTTTTGTTAGAGTACACGCACGGAGACCTCTGCGGGAGGAGGAAGAGGCTCAACTCTGTGAAACGATACTGGGTGGAATGCCAGACCCCGTCACCCAGCTGTTCTACAAGTTAAAGGACGATTGAAGACTCCGTCATGGAAGGATAAGCAAGTTATGGTATATATTCGACTCTGTGAAGGAACACTGCGGGGCAGGCCTCATTCGACTAAGTGCACGAGTCACTGTGTTCGTAGTTTTAGAATACGGCTGTAAAACCATAGAGGGACGTGTACCGTGGTCCTTCTGAGAAACCCCAGTAGGCGAAAGGCAGCATCGAATGACCATTCGTTTCCCGTCAATGGTATCTTTGAAAACACACGGTAGGAAGCTCCAGTTAAGTGGGACCTGCCCACCTCTGTCCATGCACGTTGTGGGGAACGCCTCATTCGTCTAAGGTCGTCTCTTATTAGGTGAGTAGTGCTTGACTGCACCTACGGTGACTCATTAGGGAAGCAAAGGAGGTTCAACTCAGAGACATGATATTGTAGGCAATGGATTCTTCAATAACCCGGTTGCCTCACTAAGTCAGCGATGTTTGAAGACTCCGTCATGGAAGGATAAGCAATGGTGTCTATTCAATTCTGTGAAGGAACAGTGGGGGGCAGGCCTCATGCAACTAGCCTCATGACACACTGTGTTCGTACTGTTCGCATACAGATGTGGAGACCAACGTGGACAGTGCGCAGTGTTCTAGCTGAGAGACCACACTCGGTGGAACGCTGCGTTCAATGACCAGTTCGATTTACTTCATTGCTACGCTATGAAAGCCTATGTATGGAAGCTAAATAGGTGTTTCCTAATGAGCTCGGTGCGTGAACACTGGGGAAAAACATTCATTCCGAGAAGATGTGTTCCCACTACGCTAGCTAGTAGTGTTTGGCAGAATACACGTACTGAGACCTATGAGGGAAGAGGAGAAAGCTCAACTCTGTGAAAGAATACTGTGCGGAAAGCAGCATTCAGGCACCCAGTGGTACCACTGAGGTAGCGATGCTAGAAGACTCCGTCATGGAAGGATAAGCGCAGGTATATATTCAACTCTGGGAAGGAACACTGTGGGGCAGGCCTCATTCAAGTAACGTCATGATACTCTGTGTACATACTGTTAGGATACAGTGGTGGAGACCAACGTGGGAGGTGCGCGTGCTCTGGGAAAACACACTAGGCGGAATGCTGCATTCGAGGACCAGTTCGATTTCCTTCGTTGCTACGCTCTGAAGACACACGTATGGGACGCTTCCGTGGTTTCCTAATGAACTCGGTGCGTGAACACCGGGGCTGGGGAATCCCCATTCCACTAAGATCTCGCTTTGCTATGCGAGTTGTGGGAAGTAGAGTACACATACGGAGACCTCGGAGGGAGGAGAATAAGGTTCACCTCTGTGAGACAACAAAGAGCCGAATGCTTCAGTCGGGGACCTGGTTGTTTCAGAACGGAAGCGATGTTTGCAGACAGCTCCTTGGAAACTAAGGTAAGGGTTATGTACTCAGCCCTGGGGAGGAACACCAGGCCTCATTTCACACTATTCATGAGTCGCTCTGGTCATAGGGTTAGACTACAGCTGCGGAGACCAGGGGGAACTGCACTGTACTCCGTCTGAGGTTCCACCTCATGCGGAATGCATCAGTTAACCAGGTCGTTTCCCATGCTCGGTATTCTTTGAAAACGCGTGCACCAGCTTCAGCTACGTCTTCCACACTCAACTCCGTTCATGACCGTGGCGGCGAAGGCCTCATTCAACTCAGGGCCTGTTTCACTACGCTATCAAGGTTAGAATGCACATGCGGACACCTGCGAGAACTGCAGAGGACTCCACTCCGTTGCAGCAACACTGAGCGGAAGGCGGTATTCCGTTACCTGGTTGGTCTAGAGATGTGTGCAGACACCTGCGTGGAAGGATAAGCGAGGTGTTACATACTTCATAGTGTGAAGGAAGATGTGGGGGCAGGCTTCCTTCAACTAATGTCATGATTCACTGTATTTAGTGTTAGAATACAGCTGTGAGACCAACGAGGACGTGTACGGTGCTCGTTGTGAGAAACCCCACCAAGCGGAATGCAGCACGCAGTGACCAGCTCCTTTCACATCAACGGTATCTTTGAAAACACATGGTTGGAAGCTTCAGTTATGTGGTACATACCTGGACTCCGTCCATGACCCTGTGGGGAACGTCCATTCAATTAAGCTCCTCTTCTCCTAAGCTAGTACAGTTTGAATACACAGACGGTGACGAAGGAAGTATAGCACGTTCCATTCTGAGAAACAATATTGTGACGAATGCATTATTCAATGGCCTGTTTGCATCACTAAGTTAGCGATGTTTGAAGGCTCCCTCATGGAAGGATAAGCTCAGGTGTATATATATATATATATACATATATATATACATATATATTCAACGCTGTGAAGGAACACCGTGGGGCAGGCCTCATTCAGCTAGCGTCATGACACACTCTGTCCGTACTGTTAGAATACAGATGTGGAGACCAAAACTTGGAAAGTGCACAGTGTTCTAGCTGAGAAACCACACTTATGCGGAATGCTGCAGTGACCGGTTCTGTTCACTTCATTGCTACGTTATGAAAACATATGCAAGGAAGCTGAAGTGGGTGTTTCCTAATGAACTCTGTGCGTGAACACAGTGGGAAGACGTTCATTCCACGAGTGTGTCGTTTCCCTCTGCCAGTAGTGTGTGTTAGAATACACGCACGGAGACCTATGAGGGAGGAGGAGAAGGCCCAGCTCTGCGAAACAGTGCTGGCTGGAATGCAGCATTCCGTCACCCAGTTGTTCCACTAAGTTAGCGACGTTTGAAGACTCCGTCATGGAAGAATCAGCTCGGGACTATATTCGACTCTGGGAAGGTACACTGTGGGGCGGGCTTCATTCAAGTAACGTCATGATACACTGTGTTTGTACCGTTTGAATACAGATGTGGAGAGCAACGTGGAAAGTGTGCACTGTTCTATCAGAGAAACCGCGCTATGCTGTATGTTGCATTCAAGGACCAGTTCGACTTACTTCATTGCTACGCTATGAGAGCATATGCATGGAAGCTTAAGTCGGTGTTCTTAATGAGCTCGGTGCGTGAACACTGGGCGAAAGCCTCCTTCCACGAAGTTCTCGTTTCACTATGCTAGTAGTGTTCGGTCGAGTACATGTACGGAGACCCATGAGGGAGGAGGAGAAGGCTCAGCTCTGTGAGAGAATACTGTGTGGAATGGAGCACGCAGGCACCCATGGTACCACTGAGTAGGCGATGTTAGAAGACTCCGTCACGGAAGCTTAAGCAATGGCATATATATTCATCCCCGTGAAAGAATACCGGGGGGCAGGCCTCACTCAACGAATTTCAAGATACACTGTGTTCGTAGTGTTAGAATACAATTGTGGAGACCAACGTGGGAGGTGCATGCGCTCTGAGAAACCCACACTATGCGGAATGCGGCATTCAAAGACCAGTCCGATTTAATTCATTGTTACGCTATGAGAGCATGTGCATGGAGCCAAGGAGGTGTTTCCTAATGAGCCTGGGGTGCGTGAACACTGAGCGAAACCTTCGTTCCACGGGGTTCCTTGTTCACCATGGGATCTGCTTTGTTAGAGTACACGTACGGAGACCTCTGCGGAGGAGGAAGAGGCTCAACTTGTGAAACGATACTGGGTGGAATGCCAGATTCCGTCACCCAGCTGTTCTACTAAGTTAGCGACGATTGAAGACTCCGTCATGGAAGGATAAGCAAGTTATGGTATATATTCGACTCTGTGAAGGAACACTGTGGGGCAGGCCTCATTCGACTAAGTGCACGATTCACTGTGTTCGTAGTTTTAGAATACGGCTGTAAAACCATAGAGGGACGTGTACCGTGGTCCTTCTGAGAAACCCCAGGAGGCGAAAGGCAGCATCGAATGACCATTCGTTTCCCGTCAATGGTATCTTTGAAAACACACGGTAGGAAGCTCCAGTTAAGTGGTACCTGCCCACCTCTGTCCATGCACGTTGTGGGGAACGCCTCATTCGTCTAAGGTCGTCTCTTATTAGGTGAGTAGTGCTTGACTGCACCTACGGTGACTCATTAGGGAAGCAAAGGAGGTTCAACTCAGAGACATGATATTGTAGGCAATGGATTCTTCAATAACCCGGTTGCCTCACTAAGTCAGCGATGTTTGAAGACTCCGTCATGGAAGGATAAGCAATGGTGTCTATTCAATTCTGTGAAGGAACAGTGGGGGGCAGGCCTCATGCAACTAGCCTCATGACACACTGTGTTCGTACTGTTCGCATACAGATGTGGAGACCAACGTGGACAGTGCGCAGTGTTCTAGCTGAGAGACCAC
>JAESUZ010000623.1:0-23491 GCA_017311185.1 Proteles cristata cristata
TAAACATCAGGAAGATGATTCATAACTAGGACATCACCAATGTTGAAACCTATGCTTGAGGGCTCACAGAGGGTTTTTACTAAGAGTTTCATAAGGTTTGTGTTATTATATAAATTCTTCTCAAGGAGCTGCAAAAGATGATTTGAATAAAGACACATCCATTAGTCAGCACTTAGATTTTCACAATGTAAGGTCCGTGAAACTGGGAACTTTTGCCTGGCTAGGGCAGGGGTTGGCACACTTTCTCTGTAAAAGGTCAGACAACAGATGTTTTAGGATTTGTGGGCCCTATGGTCTCTACTGCAACTACTTAACTGCCTGCCATTATAATGTGAAATCAGCCATGGACATATATGGACAAATGGACTTGGAGGTTCCAATGAAACCTTCCTTACAAAAGCAGGCAGTAGGTGGCATCTGACCTGTGGACCACAGTTCTATGGCTCCTGGTTTAGGGCAATGCTGTGCCTACAGACAGCCCGGCATACAGCAGGCAGTAAAGAGCCTGGTAGGGGCGCCTGGGTGGCTTAGTCGGTTAAGCGTCCGACTTTCACTTAGGTCATGATCTAGCGGTTCGTGGGTTCGAGCCCCGCGTCGGGCTCTGTGCTGACTGCCAGCTCAGAGCCTGGAGCCTGTTTCAGTCTGTGACTCCCTCTCTCTCTGACCCTCCCCTGCTCACGCTCTCTCTCTCTCTCCTAGAAATAAATGTTTATATAATAAGCTTCACAGATACATTTACAAATATTTGCTAATGTACATTTCCTAAGGCAAATGTTTAATCGATCATAGCATAAAATGCAATATCCAAAAAAACATTTAGAAAAACTTCGTATTTTATTCACACAGTAAGAATCTCAAGTACACACAAAACTTTACTACTTTCAAGAACACAGAACTCCTACAGCAACGGAAAGTTCTATGGAAGCCAAAACTACTTTCAATGGGCACTGGAAAGTACTCTTTGAGTGCCAAGTACTGACCTCAGACTAACAGAGCAGCAGGAGTGACCCTACCTTCCAGCCTTCTGGGGAGATGCTGAGCAGCGTGGTGGTGAATTCCATAATCCGGACCACAACTGTACATTTGCTGTAATTGTATCTTTCTCCCTCTTGTGGGCTGGGTCTGTGACCTACTGCCCCAGCGCCAAAGCACGTTTCTGCTGCTGTAATATCATGCATAGCAATGCTTTCTAAAAAGAAAGTCACTGCTTTCCAAAGTGAAGACTGTGTTTCAGTACCTAGAAAAAAATTACACTCAAATATTACCATATGCTTCCTTTTAATTTCACTAAGATTAATGTAAAATTCCTTCAAGTATAGGCATGGTATACTTTTATTCAAAATTCAAACTTAAAAAGCTTTAAAAAAATCATGGCAATTTCTATCCAGAATTTGATCCAGAATCAAAATTTTATCCTAATGAAATAATGGCAGAATTGTAAAGATGTGCTTGTAAGGATGTTCATTACAGCAGCTTTTAATAATGAAACAACAGAAACAACCTAAATATCCCTCAAAGGAGCAACGAAGAGACAAATTATGGCAGTGGTCTTTTTATGGAAACAACTGCATCAACTACCAAATGGACTTTGTCATAAAAGTCGCCAATCTGAAAGCATGAAGGTGCCGGCTCTCTTCTCCCATCTCCACTCCTTTCATGATCAGCCCTGTCTGCTTACAGGAAGAAAGACAAAACACCTTTCTCCTCTCTGCAGCCTCGCTGTACTTTTTAGACCAGCATGCAAGGACCTCCCAAACAAAGGGACAATTTTGAAAAGTGGGGTACGTGTTGAAAGAGAGTGTAAAGGACTGAAGAAGAGATCTTTTATAAGTCTGAGGATTTCCAATTCTTTGTTTTCATAAAATTTTAGTGCATCAAATTGCCAACTTGACAGATCATTAAAAATAATTCTGATGACAGGTCACTGTATATTCAAAAGAACTGAGAGAAAACACATTAAGAATCTAATACCCTTAAATCCAGTAGACAATGGGCTGTATGACACATTCCAATCACAGGGATGTTAAATGTGGGAGAAAAAGTGGACATTTTGGCATTATTCAAATATGGCACTTATTTAGGTGAACAAGTTTTTTTTGAGTAAAACCTATACAAAACAAAAACAATTCTAACCATATAATTTTACTTTTTATATGTGGTAATTATTTATCAAAACACGTATGGTTATAGTGGTCATACACAGAATGTGCCCTAATAACAAAGGTCATGAGAACCCAACACAGAAGAAACTTATAACAGCTAGACTGTTTTGTTGCAAAGATGTAGAGTTATAAGAAATACATAAGCATAATAATATAATACTTAGGATCAAAAATGTGAAGGGTATGGAATGGTAATAATAATTCAGGCACCTTGCAAAATTTCCAGTAAAGAAACTATTTTAAAGCTGTTAAATAAAAATAAAGATGTGAAATAAAAAACCTCTATGGTATTTAGGCTCCACTGAACATGTTTTTTTAAGTAATGTTAACAGTTTTATGTTAAATGCCCATACTTATGACACACGACAGAAATTAACTTTTTCAATTACTTAAAGCAAAAAGGATTTTTTTGGTTAAGTCTGAAAGAAGGTACATTGTTTTTAATGTCTTCCACTCCTAACAAGGTATATAAATAAAACAGTTTGAAGACTGCTTAATTCTGTGACAGTTGCATAATGAGGTATTACATGGTCATTTAAATTAGCTCAATTATATATACCGACATAAAAAGACATCCAGTATTTTAAGTTTCTGTTTAAAAGTTTCATTTTAAAAATCAAATTATATCAAAAGCATGCATAGGATCCCATTATGTTAAGAAATGTTTTAAATATATATATATTATATGCATAGAAAAAGTTTAAAAAAGTAAACACTAATCTGTCTTAATGTTTGTCACTAGAGAATGCAAATCAGGGAAAAGGTTTTACCTATTTCCTACACTTTTTTTGTTTTTAAAATTTTCAGAATGATATAGGAGTTCTCTTAAAACAACAAATTTAAGGTACTACTTGCAACTGAACAGCTACTATTGCTATCTTTAAAGTTTCAGAACTTTTCTGACCCATCCCTCTGAGAATCCCATACTAAAATCTTGCAGAATCCCATACTACAGAGTCAGGGCTTCTCAAAATCGCATAAAATCTGCTTTCCCAACCCCAGTGTGTGTGTGTGTGCACACATGACACACTCCCCACCATGGATGGTTCCCACTTTCTCCAACTAAAAGAAAGACAATAAGACAACCTGGTTCTTTTTCCCAAATTCACAAAACACAGACTTTATTCACCTCCAACAGAATTAAAAGAGAGACTGGTAGCTTCTTTAGCCAACCAGCACCACCAGAATGGATGCTCTGTCTACACTGAAAATCATTTAAATCACATAACACGATCTGCATGGCAAGCTGCGTGTTTAGCCCATGAGAGAGGATTTAGGTGGAATCCCCACTTCCAAGAGAGCCTCAAAAGCCCATGCACAGTATCAGCTGCCGTTGGCCCCGGATGCTCTGGACCAGAGAGATGCACCTCCAGGACCCAGGTCCTGTTCAGATCACCTGAAGATGGAGCCTGCCATCGCCTTCCCAGCACGGGCCCAGGAGCACACGAAATACTCCGCCCTGCATTCTGTTCTCTGCAGACAACACTGTTGTCATCATACTACAGGAAAAATGCTAAGGAACAGGACAATTTAAGAAAAATGAGGATATGCTACTCAGAAACATAAGATCACAGAGCCTCATGTTAGGAAGAACTCTTCTATTTTACACACACTTTTTTTTTAAAGGTTTTTTTTTTAGGTAGTCTCTACACCCAAAAGGGGCACGAATCCTGAGACGAAGAGCCACATGCCCTATAGACTGAGCCAACCAGGTGCCCAGGAGGAAGTCTTGTAATGTGCTAAAGCAAAGAAAAAGTCAAAGGGTTACTTGATAAGAGGGTCTTCAAGGACCTGTTCAGGGCACAGAACAGACAGATGCTAGGCAGGTTCCCACAACCTCAGTCGTGTACACCAGACTCTTGGCCTCACGTAAGCTCAAGGAATAATGCAGGGACTAAACAAACACCACCCAATACCACCACTGTTAAGGATGATTCTGAGAGTGGCATCTGTCTAGTCAAAGACCCCAGTGCTGTTCTGCCCAAAGTGGCTCCAGGCAGAACTGGGCCACAGTAACTTGGAGCACAGGTTATACATACCCAGGATCTCAGGGGCCTCGAGGGTTTTCTCTTCAGTGAAGGTGTTGTAGCACTCTAGGGCCGCCAGGAGCATGTCCATCCACTGCAGGGCAGCTCGCAGGCTGAACGGCCCTTGCAGATGGAGGAGCGTGGGCTGAGCAACGATGCCTGACGGCCGATCACAACCCCCTCCTCCCCCCTCAAATGTGTTTATGGGGAAGGAAGTATCTTTGTTCTTGAGGATATCTTTCAGCCACAAAGAAGGTGACTTGTTGCCTTAAAAAAGAAACAAGATTAAAACACACTTTAAATAGCTTTCACATAATTAAAATTAATCACTGTAATAAATAATAATAATAAAGCCAGAATTAAGTCTGATATGTTAACAAAAAGAATCAGAGAACAAGACTGGCAATTTCACAGTATTTCAAATATAACTTCCCTAAAGAGTCCCATATAAAGTACCTACCAAAGCAGTAAAATTTCAGAATGATAGGAGATCATTTTTTTTTAACCACAGTAATCGTAACTTCTTTCACTGTAATTACTGCCAAGAAGGTCTTTCCATCAAAGCCATTCTCTTCAGTTACTTTAAACATTATATCAATGGCTGGATACCATTTGCATAGTTGTGAATGTCCTATCCTTTCCCTTGCCTTTTTTCTTGAAAATTAGTACCCTAATTTTTTAGGAGTAATTTAAAGAATAAACACAAAAAAGAGCACTGCGACTCTCTAGTCCCTGTCCTACATCCTGGCTGTGCAGACCTTGCCTCTCTTGTGTCTTGGTTTTCTTGTCATAACGGTACTTACCTTTGAGGTTCCTACAAAGATCAATGAACTGAAGTAGTAAATATTTGAAAAAGTGTTTATATCACACAGTAAGTGCAATTTTTATTAAATAAAAGAGTCAAATATCTGTTTTAAAAGTCATTTTTTCTTTTAGGTATTAATCATTTTCTAAACTGAAAATGAAAAAAACAACATTAAATTTTATTTTGCATGCTCTGAAATCGGTGACTGCAAAGGTCAAATCATCCTGATGCTACTGAAGTTAAAGGAAGAATGGAAAACAATAATGTATTTCTGATGTAGTAAGAAATAGTTTTCCTATTGTGTTAAAAAAAAAACCTATCACAGCTACACAAGCAAAGTTTCAATATCCTGTTTTCAGGGTTTGCTTTAGAAAGAAATATTATTAAATCTTCTACTATCTTCAGTAGAAATTGACAAAGAAAGGGGCGCCTGGGTGGCTTAGTCGGTTAAGTGTCCGACTTTCGCTTGGGTCATGATCTCGCGGTTCGTGGGTTCCAGCTCCGCGTCGGGCTCTGTGCTGACTGCCAGCTCAGAGCCTGGAACCTGTTTCAGTCTTGACTCCCTCTCTCTCTGACCCTCCCCTGCTCACGCTGTATCTCTCTCTCTCTCCTAGAAATAAATAAAAAAATTAAAAAAAAAAAAAAAAAGAAATTGACAAAGAAAATAAAATACTGAGTAAAAATATTTAAGTTCTCTCTCACACGCTAAGAGTTGTAGAAGAGAAAGGACAGAAAGGACAGAAAAGGCAGTATAGAGAAAGGAGAGGACAAGGGGACACAGAGAAGACATGGGCCTGGGAAAGCACATTCCAATTGCTAGGAATCTTCCCAGATCCCTGCCTCCTTCTCACTCTCCTTCCCAAAACTACAGCTTCTGTGACTCTGGCTTTCCATCCACAGGAATATCAGAAGTCAGAAGCCCCTGACACATGTCACAGGGACATGCCTGTGCTTGTCACTTCATCCCACGGATGTGGGTGTTGCCTAGCACCCCTGGTGACAGTGTAGTCTTATAGGGCACTAAAGGGTGGCTGAGCTGACTCTTGATTTTGGTTCAAGTCATGCATGATCTGATGGCCATGCGATCAAGCCCCGCGTTGGGCTCCGTACTCAATCAAGCCTGCTTGATTCTCTCTCTCCCACTGTCCCTCCCCTGCTGGTTCGTTCTCTCACTCAATCAATCAATAAAGAGACACTTAACACTGTCCCTTAAAAATGACTGGAAGCAGCATTATTAACAGCCAAGAGATGGAAGCAGCCCAAGTATCCACTGACTGAAGAATGGATAAGGAAGACATGATATCAACATTATTCAACCACAAAACAGAATGAAATCTTGCCATTTACAATGACATGGATGGAACTAGACAGTATGATGCCAAGTGAAGTCAGTCAGAAAAGACAAATACGATACGGTTTCACTCATGTGTGGAATTTAAGAACAAAACAAACAAACACGGGTGGCGGAGAAGAGAAGCAAACCAAAAAACAGACTCTTAATATAGAGAACAAACTGATGGTTATGAGACAGGAGTGGGGTGGGAGGAGCAGATAAACAGGTGGTGGGCAAGGAGTACACTTATGATGAGCACCAGGGAATATACGAAGTGATGAACCACTATACTATACTCCTGAAACGAATACAACACTGTATGTTAACTGACTGGAATTAAACCAAAATTTCACAAAAACCCAAAACATCATTAGGAGTTCAATATAGCAGAGAGAGAGGCAGATGCACAATTGGAAGGCGCAGAGGAGGTAAGCCAAGGAACGCTCACGCCTTTCATGCAAAGTATATGTTGGTGGTAAGCAAGGTTCACCTACTACTTAGCATCCTTTCTTTAACAGAAACAATTCTGAGAGGCAGAGCTCCACTTACTTCATTAAAAATACATGAGGCCCCTACTGAAGGCAATTAAGAACAAGAGAAATGTACAGGACCAGTGAGTCTGATATCACTGGAAATTGTGTGGGCTACAGGAAAACCAGAGACCCAACGCGGAGGGAGGGAGGGCCGGCCAACTAGCAGTTGTGACATAATATCTGGGCCAAGTTTCCTTTAGAAAGAAGGAAAACACACCCCACCCTTGCACCTCATCCAATCTTCATGTACGTTACAGGACTGTTGTGAGAATGACAATGTAAGAAAACTAACTTTGTAGGGGCGCCTGGGTGGCTCAGTTCAGTAAGCAGCCAACTCTTGGTTTCTGCTCAGGTCAAGATCTTGTAGTTTGAGAGTTCAAGCCCCACAGTGGGATCTGTGCTGACACCACAGAGCCTGCTTGGGATTCTCTCTCTTCCTCTCTCTGCCCCTCCCCTGCTCATGCCCTCTCTCAAAATCAATAAATAAACTTAAAAAAAAAACAAAGAAACTAACTTTGATAATTAAAAGCAATAAACAAATATAAAATACTAATTATGTTATTAAAACAATTCTCTACGTTAAAAGAATCCAGTTGCACATTACCACTATATACATAAAATTATAACAGACAAATATATACTACATATTTGTATGCCAAATAAAATATGTAGTACAAATACAATCATAATATATGCTACACATTTATATAGCATCACAATATATTCCACAGTGTAACAAAATGTAGAATCTTCAAAGTTTCAGAACTACACCAAGTAATTTTTGTCTCTTTCTCTATAAGGAAAAAGCCCCAAAGTAGTACTCTACCCCATTTTCTAAAAAGAACCGCTCTCTCATGATTGGTAGTGCACTGTCACTTTTCTTATCCAGAATCACACACCACAGCACATCTTTGTTCTGGACGCATAACACAGTGCACTCCACGGCGGGGCCAGGGCCTGGGTCTTTCCTGGTTCTGGACGCATGCACGGTGCACTCCACGGCGGGGCCAGGGCCTGGGTCTTTCCTGGTTCTGGACGCATGCACGGTGCACTCCATGGGGGGGTCAGGGCCTGGTTCTGTCCTGGTTCTGGACGCGTGCACAGTGCACTCCACAGGGGCGTCAGGGCCTGGGTTTGTCTTGGTTCTGGACGCGTGCACAGTGCACTCCACAGGGGGGTCAGGGCCTGGGTTTGTCTTGGTTCTGGACGTGTGCACAGTGCACTCCACGAGGGGGGTAAGGGCCTGGGTCTGTCCTGAGGCATAGCTTCTCTAACCTATGCTCCCAAACCTGGGCTTGGACTTACTGGAGAACATAGAACAAATACATTTATTCTTAAGAAATTTAGTAATTATTTCAAGTCTATAAGTACACTTTAATGGCTTACTGTAATAGTTATTTAAAAAGCACAGGCTCACTGTGTTCCTTTAGTCTCACAGTAATCTGAGATCATTTAGATTCAGGAGTCTAGCAATTTCTTTTTTTTCTACAAATAGTTTACTGTCAAATTAGTTTCCACATAATACCCAGTGCTCATCCCCACAAGTGCCCTCCTCCATGCCCACCCCTCCTCCCCCCCACATCCACCAGTCCTCAGTTTTTGTCAGCATTCAAGAGTCTCTCATGGTTTGCCTCTCCCCCTTTCCCCCACCATTTCCACCTTCTTCTCCCCCTTGGTCCTCTGTTAAGCTCCTCCTAATCCTCCTATACGTGCACACATATGATATTTGTCTTTCTCTGCCTGACTTATTTCGCTCAGCATAACACCCTCAAGGTCTATCCATGTTGCTACACATGGCCAGATTTCATTGTTTCTCATTGCCATGTAGTATTCCATGGTATAGATAAACCACATCTTCTTGATCCATTCATCTGTTGATGGACACTTAGACTCTTTCCAGGTTTTAGCTATTGTGGAGAGTGCTGAGGAGTCTAGCAATTTCTTATGAATCACATGGTAAAACTTTTAAAAACTGCAGTATTTCATTAACTATTAATAAAATTTCTAAATCTTAACTGAGTATCATGTTAACAACTGCAATGGTCACCCAACTCTTCTTCATTTCCTTTAAATAACACAGAAAAGCAAAAATGCAGTAGAATAAAAAAGATACTGGGATATTCTAAATTTACTTCCTCATTATCATTTGACAGATAACAAATTAGCAGTTTTTTCTTTCTTTCTGTAAATCTTTGTGAAATGAAGAGCCCATAATTTATCCTTTGTCACGCAAATGACCCATAATGGTTATTGAACATACTTATCTTTTTATTAGGAACATTTTATTTGGTATATTCATCTGAATAATGGAAAGGTTACATTTTAAATAAGTACACATCTCTAAACTACTGGTAAAAGCAAGAACCATGATTTATAAGACATAAAGATCACAATACCTGGCAATAGAGGAACGAATTTATAAAACAGTTCTATGGATTTGTGTCGACATTCCGTCTGGGGCCTCCCACAGTGGGCTAACAGCCAATGGACAACATCTAGTAAGCACAATGATGCCCCGGGTGGAAATCCTCTATATGGAGATAACATACTCTATTTAATACGCGTCCCAACATTTAGCATTTAGCTAACCCAAGAATCTAGAAATCATAAACTCAACTCTGCCATACTAATCCATGTAGAAACCTCATCAAAAGGCATTCAATTTCTTTTTAATGTATTATCATTAGTATACAATCAAATGTCACGGTGAAATAGGTCTAAATGCTGTTTACCTTCTTTTTGAGGAAAAAAGTTTAAAAACGTTTCTTAAAATTTAAAAGGTTCATGTTTCCTTTTCAATGTATTTTAAAACAAAAGGGGTTCTGAGATATAAAGTCGTGCTTCTCAAACTGTGGCCCCTGAACCGGCTGCATCAATATTATCTGTAAACTTGGAAGAAATGCAAGGTATTGGCCCCACTCCAGACATACTGAAAGATTCTAGGGTCAGGGCCCAGCAACTTGTGTTTTAACAAGACCTTCAAGTAAGTCTGATCACTGCTTCAGATTGAGACCAATGATCTAGAGAGGTCAAAAATTAACAACATGATCTGAAAGAATCAATTTTAAAACAACTGAGGGAAGGGGCACCTGGGTGGCTCAGTTGGTTTGGCCTCCAACTTTGGCTCAGGTTATGATCTCACAGCTTTTCGGTTCTAGCCCTGCATCGGGCCCTGTGCTAAGAGCTCAGAGCCTGGGGCCTGCTTTGGATTCTGGGTCTCCCTCTCTCTCTTCCTCTCCCTCACTTGCACTCTGTCTCTGTCTCAGTCTCTCTCTCAAAAATAAACATTTTTTAAAAAAAAATAATAAAATAAAACAACAGAGGAAATACTAATATCCAATTGACATGTGCCAATACTCCTGCAGAGTGGTAGAATCCAGGAGACACCCTGGACACCCTGCACTGACCCATAGATCTGGAGGGGCTATGCATGGCACACCCCATCCTGCTGAGAGACCTTGCTAGGATGGAAAGAAGAGAGAAGACTGGATACCACTGGCTAATATGGCAGTTTTGTCTTTAGGGAGCTTCATCTCATAATTCTAAATTTCCATGACTATCAAAATGCTATTTCAATATTTCAGTTCTTATATTTCAAAAAATTTTTTAATGTTTTATTTATTTCTGATAGAGAACGCATGAGCAGGGAAGGGTCAGAGAGGGAGGGAGACACAGAATCTGAAACAGACTCTGGCTATCAGCACAGAGCCCTACGGAGGGCTCGAACCCACGAACCGTGAGATCATGACCTGAGCCCAAGTCAGACGCCCAAATGACTGAGCCACCAGGTGCCCCTCAGTTCTTATATTTCAAATTTACTCCACAAGAGTTCATGCATTTTCTAGTCAAATAATTCCACACTAAATCTGTACTCAAATAAATGTTTCATTTACAAATTGATACCTTAAACCAAGTATTTTCAAACACAAGTTTTTAGTGTCCTAGACATTGACTACTCCTATTTCCACACATTCCGTGTTTAAATTCTCTATGTTTCCACACATTCCTTCCAGATTTTCTTTCGTTAACTGAGAATGAGTTTTATGCTGGAAAAAAATTTAAAAAGGAAGCAATATCACCTACCGTGGCCTACGTCGTTTTTTCCCTTTGTTTAAAGATACGTGCTTCTTTTCAATGATACGCCTTAGGTGATCAATGGCATCACAACACTGTTGAACTGTACCTGTTCTCAAGTATAAAAATAAATTTCCAAGGAGATATATAGCTGGTTATTATTAATATATTAGTATTATGTTTATTGACCTAGTTTTTAAACAAAAAATTTTATAACAGAGGTAATATCGTTTCATCCCTCGGAGTATTAAGTTTAAGTAAATGATTTACACTGTCAAAAACGAAACAAAACCCACATTTAATGCTGTAGGACAGTACAGTGCACATGCACAAACACACTCACACACAGCAGCACCACCTACTGAACTGTCCCCCAGCCCCCAGCCCCCAGCCCCCAGCCAGCCAGAGCACAGCCCCACATAACGGATCAGAGGTGGAAGACTCGACAGGCATTACGAAGCCCACTCAGCAGGCCAGATCCTGTGCATCTTAATTAAAGGCTATTATTTAAGGGATATAAATTCCTTGACCTCCCTTTTTCTTATGTAAGTTCAACCATATCATAGCTTAATAATATAGCCACTGAAGGGGAACCGAAGCAAATGAGTAAAAACATCCACAAACATCCTGGGTTATTTAGGAAAGGACCCTTACACAACTTGAGTTCTATTACAAAGAAAAACTTTTCTTTCTATGCTTTGAAAATATGGCAGTGATTTTTAAGAGTCAAAGTTTTACTTGTTGAGAAAATATACCTATATGTCAGGATCAACAGAGCAATTTTAAGCTCTTTGATGGCAAGGGCCAAATTTTAAGCACTTTTACCCATAGAAGGCTGTGAACATGAAGGACAATAGAGCTAAACCTGTCTTTTGAAAAAACAGAAAACAACAGAAAAGAAAATCTGAATAAATCAAAGAGAAGTTCTGCCACACGCAGCTATGTAAGTCACTTACGTTCTCTGCTAAGATGTCTAAAAAGCCTTCTAGTCCAGAAATTGCAAGATATTCATTCTGACCACAGTACAGATGTAACTGTAAAAACTACCATCTATGGGGCGCCTGGGTGGCTTAGTCGGTTAAGCGTCCGACTTTCGCTTAGGTCATGATCTCGCGGTTCGTGGGTTCGAGCCCCGCGTCGGGCTCTTGCTGACTGCCAGCTCAGAGCCTGGAGCCTGTTTCAGTCTGTGACTCCCTCTCTCTCTGACCCTCCCCTGCTCACGCTGTCTCTCTCTCTCTCTCCCAGAAAAAAAATAAAACATTAAAAAAAAAAAGCTCCTCTGGAATTTAATACAAGGAGAGATTTCTTCTGGCTGTGAGTATTCAAGACAGGATTTGCAGACAAGGCAGCACTTGAGCTGGGCCTAAAAGAATGGAAACTAACTGTAAAAAAGGTCATTCTAATACCAAGTAACTATGTAAACGGAGGAGTGCAGACTCAAGGGTACCAGGCACGTGTCAGCGCACAGCTGGTCTAGAATGTGTAGACTCAGTTGAACACAGTGTGAGGCACAGGGATGGAAGGGCCTTAGCTCTGAGTGGTGGGAAGGGATACCACCTCCAGGGTCTGCCTCTCGCTGTCCATTCTCCTGTGTCCACCTCTGATTTAAAGTTTATGTATTTATTTTGAGAGGGAGCAACTGAGTACAGAGGAAGGGCAGAGAGGGAGAGAGAGAATCCCAAGCAAGCTCCATGCTGTTAGCGCAGAGTCTGACTCGGGGCTTGAACTCAAACCATTCAGATCATGACCTGAGCAGCTATCAAGAGTCAGACACTCAACTGACTGACCTATCCAAGCGCTCTTCCACCTCTGCTTTCTAGTGGACCACTCCCTCTACAAGGATGCTCTTGTATTTACTTTTCTGTTGCAGTAAAATATATGTAACAGTATTTACCATGCTAACTATATGTAAGTGTACAATTCCGTGGCATTAAATACATTCACATTGTTGTATACTCACCACCATTATCGATAGCCAAAACGTTTTCATCATCCCCTACAGAGGGATGTATCCATTAAACACTGACACCGTCCCCACCCCCTAGGAACCTCAATTCTACTTCATGAACGTCCCTGTTCCTGCTGCCTCATATTTATACCTTTGTGACTGGTTTACCTCACTTAGTATAATGTCAAGTCCACATGTTGTAGCCAGGGGACAGTATTTCCTTCTTTTTTAAAGGCTGAGTGATATTCTGTTGTGTGTCTATACCATATTTATTTATTCATTCATCTGTTGATAGACACTTGTGTTGTTTCTCCTTTTTTGGCTAGGAATATAAGTGTATGAACTCTAGTTATCTATTTGTAAAAATCCTCTCTGACCACCATGTCTCCATCAGCTATACTATATTTCTTTGGTCTCTTCTGTTAAGATTTCTCTAACAGCTTTTATGCAGATAGCCTCCACTTCCTCCCTTCCATTCTGACCTTGTCTTCACCGTAACCCTCAAACTGCTCTGTCTAGCCTATCCTGACACTCAACTGAAGCTGCCCTTGTTGAGCTGGGCTAACTCTACAGCTCTGGTAGCTTTGCATTCAAACTCCTCCCAGGGCAAAGCCCCTTACATCCGTGACCTGCACCTACTCCCTAGGTAATCTGGCCCACACTCACTGCTTCACATATTACCTCTATGCTGAAGACTTTCAAATTTATATCCTGATGTCTAATTTCTCCTACAAGATTCAGTCTTACAGATACAATGCACACTTAACATCTGAGATGTTCCATAACATGGTAAACATGTCCAAAACAAAAGCCAGATTTTTGCCTGAAACCTATCCTCCCCCATCCCATCCTGCTTAATCACGACTGCAACACTTCAGTTGCTCACAGCCATCCTCAAGAGCAAAGTCTTTTAATACTATACTAAAACAAATCTCACATCCAATGGCAGCAGTCAAGTAGACCTTTCTAAAACATCAACTACTCATACCTATTCATTAGAGAAAAGACATGGCTTCCCATCCCATCTGGAATGAAATTCCAGCTCAGGAGCCCCTCATGCACTGATCCCACATCTTGTGCCATCTCTCCCCCAAGCACTCTGTGTGCGCCACTGAGCTACAGACATGCCAACTTTCCTGAACCCCTCTGACCCTTGTGCGCTGGCCAGGCTTGAGGCCTGAGTACTTGCCGGTCCCTCTGCCTGGAAGGCTCTTTTGAGCTCTCTCCCAGCTGGCTCCTTGACATCCTATTGGCCTTAGCTTCTGACTGTCTCCTCAAAAAGAACCAGCAAGCTGGGTATACCTTCCACCCTCTCCACACTCTTGATATTCCTATTCACTGTACCAAACCTGTTGGCATTATTGAACCTCGAAATCTGTAATAGCTTGTTCATGTCTATTAGTCCGTTTCCTCTACTAGACTGAGTTCATGATGGTAGGAACCTGGTAAATCTGATCACTATATCCAATAAACCTAATTACTCTTTAGCTAGAAGGCACCCAGGAAACACATACCATATGAATGAAAACATTAGTATTATCATTTTGTTCTTGAAGTCACATGATCATTATACAACAGAAAAACAATAAATTACAGCCTCAGACAGAGGCTTAAATCCCAGTGCTGCCACTTACCAGTTACATACTCTCCTACTGCTGCTATAACAAACTATCACAAAGTGAGTGGTTTTATTGTCAAATTAGTTTCCACATAACACCCAGCGCGCATCCCCACAAGTGCCCTCTTGAATGGAAAAATCGGTATCATAAAGTATTAATTCTAAATTTTGAGATCTGAAAAAAGTAAAAATAAAATTAGCATATATGACTCCACTAAAAAAAAAAACAAAAACAAAAGTGAGTGGTTTTAAAAAGTACAAATTGGTTACTGATCAGTTCTGGAGATGAGAAGTCTGAAATGGGTCTCCCTGAGGTAAAATCAGGGTGTCAGCAGGGCTGTGTTCCTTTGGGGGCTTCAGGAGATCAGAATGAAGACATTTTGGGGAGCCATTACTCAGTTACCGCTTCAGTTATGTGACTTCAGGTAAGTAACTTGTCTTATTAGGTCTAACTTCCTAATCTAGGAAACAGAACATTATTACCTATCTTAGAGAGTTATTACTGGAATTTTCCTTGCAACTATTCTAGAATAGCCTTTAGCACATGGTAAATGAGCAATAGGTGCTGTTATTTTTCTTAAAGTGTATGTTTTCACTGAATATCAATTAATATACCAATCAAGTATACTGACAATTCAGCAACATTACCTGCCCACAGCATCAAGTGGCAAATATAAACATATGACCTGATAAATTAAAAATACTTCATAGGAAATGCTATAGTAGGAGAATATAGGGCGCCTGGGTTAAGCATCTAACTTCAGCTCAGGTCATGATCTCATGGCTCACAAGTTTGAGCCCCATATCAGGCTCTTTGCTGACAGATCAGAGCCTGGAGCCTGCTTCAGATTCTGTGTTTCCCTCTCTGTCTGCTCCTCCCCTGCTTGTACACATGCGCTTTCTCTCTCTCTCTCTCTCTCAAAAATAAATAAAAACATTAAAAAATTTATTTTTAAATAGGAGAATACAGGGGCGCCTCGGTGGCTCAGTCGGTTAAGTG
The DNA here is from genome assembly GCA_017311185.1 of Proteles cristata cristata. Classification (NCBI taxonomy): domain Eukaryota; kingdom Metazoa; phylum Chordata; class Mammalia; order Carnivora; family Hyaenidae; genus Proteles; species Proteles cristata. The sequence continues at coordinate 15,501 of JAESUZ010000623.1, forward strand.
TCCGACTTCGGCTCAGGTCATGATCTCACAGTGCTGACAACCAGCTCAGAGCTTGGAGCCTGTTTCAGATTGTGTTTCCTTCTCTCTCTGACCCTCCCCTGCTCACACTGTCTCCCTCTCTCTCAAAAGTAAATTAAAAAAAATTCTTTTCAATTTTTTAAAAAATCAATAAATAGGAGAATATAGAAGCCAGAGGAAGCAACTCATCTCAAGGGCATCATAAGGGCTTCAAATGGGTGACTTGTGAGCAAGAACCTGATGAAGTTGGAAGGTGACGACAGGATATGGGACAAATGAGAGAGAAAATAAAGGAAGAGAAATCTCATAGAGCTACTAAAACATCCTTGGTAAGAAACAAAAAAAGGCTGAGTAAAAATATTAAGTTAAAACATGAGGTCACTATTTTTGTAGGTCAAAAATCATTAGATATTGAAATATAAAAACACTGGATATTGGAATTTCATGTTTGCAACCTAATAAAAGCAATTCTTCAGAGGAGAAAGAAGAATTTGATAACTGTTATTAGGGTTAAAAGTTTTACAGGGCACCTGGGTGGCTCAGTCAGTTGGGCATCTAACTTCAGCTCAGGTCATGATCCCACGGTTCCTGGGTTCGAGCCCTGCATCAGGCTTTGTGCAGACAGCTAGCTCAAAGCCTGGAGCCTGTTTCAGATTCTGTGTCTCCCTCTCTTTCTGACCCCCTTCTCACGTTATCTCTCTCTCTCTCTCCCAAAAGTAAATAAAATGTTAAAATAAATAAATAAATAAAATTTAAAGTTTTATTTGCCTTTTAAAAAGAATCAAATTTCATAATGCACATAATGCTGTCCAACCTAGATTATCCTCCAAATCTTTAAATAATATTTAAAATGTTATTGATAGCTATAAAAACAAGTATATTAAACAGACTTTAAACTTGATAGGGAAGTATCTGCATCCCAAGAATTACAATGCTGAAGGAAGAAATTAAAGACCTAAATAAATGGAGAGAGAAATTATGTTCATGGATTGGAAAATTCAACACAGCAAAGATGTCAATTCTTTCCAGATTAATAAACAGATTTAAAGAAATGAACATCAAAATCCAAGCAAGGACTGTGACACACACTTATTCCAGAATTTACATGGGAAGGACATAGCACTTACTAAAATGATTTTGAAAAAGAAGAATAAAATGGGAGGACTTTAGATTAAGGCTTTACATGAAGGCTACACAGTCAAAAAGACAGTGTGGGGGTGTCTGGGTGGCTCCGTTGGTTGCATGGAAAATTTCGGCTCAGGTCTTGATCTCATGGTTTGTGAGACTGAATCCCATGTCAGACTGCTCTGACAGCACAGAGCCTCCTTGGGATTCTCTCTGTCTCCTCTCTTGCTGCTCTCACCCCCATGCCACACTATGAATGAAGGAATGAATGAATGAATGAATGAATGACAGTGCGATTTGGGCAGGGAGATAGATAACATAGACCAATGGCACAGACTCATCTGAGCCCAAGGACTTTTATGAAGGCACAAAAACAAGTCAACAGTGAATCTGGCAATGATTTCATGGACATGATAAAAGCACAAGCAACAAAATAAAAACAGAGAAACTCGACTTCATCAAGATAATAAACTTTTACATATCAAAGGACACAAAGGCAACCCATAAAATGGGAGAAAACACTTGCAAATCACATATTTGGTAAGGAACTGATACACAGAATACATAAAGAATTTCTACAATTCAACAAAAGTCAAATGATTCAATTAAAAACCGAGGAAAGAAGTTAAACACATATCTCTCCAAAGAAAATATATAGTCAAGAAGGACATGAAAAGCCATTCACCATTACCAATCATAAGGGAAATGCAAATGAAAACCACAATGATATCACCTCACACCCATTGTGAAGGCTATTATCAAAAACAGAAAATATCAAGTACTGGCAAAAATATGAAGTAACTAGAAGCCTGGTGGGAATATAAAATAGTTGCAGCTGCTGTGAAAAACCATATGACAAAAAATTAAACAGAATTACAATGATTCAGAAATTCCAAAAAAAAAAAGAAAATGAAAGTAGGGACTCCAACACATAGTGGCATACCCATTTTCCAGCAGCATTAATCACAACAGTCAAAAAGCAGTGGTTTTGGCGTGGAGATGGGGAAGAGAGGTAGCTATGGCTACGAAAGGGTAGTAGGTAGGCTTCTTGCTGACAGCCTGTTCAGTACCTTCAATGTGATGGTACATACACAAATGTACACGATAAAACTGCCTAGAACAAAATACACACACGGAAAGATATGCACCTAACTAAAACTAGTGAAATGTGAGTAAGGTTGTTAGACTTATCAATGTCAATATCCTGTGCTAATTTGTACTAGTTACAAAAGTAGAGAGTGGGTAAAGGACAAATGGAATCTGTATTATTTCTCACAGCTGCCTGTGAATCCACAATTGGTTTAAAGTTCAAAAAAAAACAGGGAAACCATTTTAGAATTTTAATTTTTGAACTAAGAAAGGAAAATCAAGTGAAGTTAAACAATACCTTCCTCCATGGATTTAGTAAAATTGCACATGAGTGAAGACAATCCCTTCAGACACCCTGCCAGAACCGGCAGCTTGGGCTCTCTTAGTGCTGATGTCATCTAGAAGGAGAATTTTTAAAAAGATACCATTAAAAGAGAAAAACACAATCAAATCTATGGAATCAGAATAGCATAAGGTTTGTCATACCTGGGTCTTAAGTTCACCCAAAAAAGCCCGGAACAGGTTTTCTGAATTATTTATCATCTCACTAGGATGAACTTCACCTAATATGCCTAGGAGCTCATATATTTTTTCTAAAACTGAAAAATAAATTTTAGATAAAGACCTAAAATTACACTTACATAAATTAAAACAAAAATGTATGAATAACAAAATGAGAAGATATTTAGTTCAAAAATAATTTCATAATAAGACATAAAAAAAATAGTTTTATGTACTGGAATCTTCCCTGATACATTTTATGCCAACCTACTATTTTAAGTGACACTTGACATGTGTTGTCAGTGTTTAATGAAATTAAAGAAATTATTTCATGGGGCACCTGGCTGGCTCAGTCAGTACAGCATGAAACTCTTAATCTCCAGGTCACGAGTTCAAGCCCCAAATTGGGTGTGGAATCTACTTAAAAAAGAAATCATTTGGTAAAGATTCAACTTTTATAAGCATACGTCTTCATGTGTTTCTGTTTGTTACCATTTGGGTTTGTTTGGGCCAAAAGGATTCATCTGTGAAACATATAAATGCTTTCGTTGAGAAACCCTAATTTTTACATTAATTTTTTAACATTAATTCATCAAAATATTTAAAAATAAAATTTATACGCATCTCACCTGTATCCTGTATTCTTGTTTTTGATGCAAGTTCTCCATAGAATTTGCTAAATAATTCTCCAATTCCAAATTCATCCATGAGTCTCGAACTTCTTAAAGTCCGAAGTAACTAAAATCATACAAATTAGCACTGTCTAAATAGGAAAATAATGGCAAGGTTTCCTCTACTGCACTGTTTCTACACAACAAATCTCCAAAATCATGTGTGTCTGGGGACTTTCTTGGCCTCTCAGGACACCTATCTAGCCTGACTATTTGGGAAGAGGTGGGTGATAGAAGAACACAAGGGTTACAAAGAGGAAGAGGGTGTAGACTTAATTTGATCTTCCCAAGAAACCAATAATATGGTTAGAACCATTGTCTCAGAGGCACTTAAGGACTAACAAGACCTAAATTCTAAAATAGAGATTGCAAAAAAAGAGATACATTTGAGAGGAAATAGATGGGACTGACACCCAAGATGTACTTAAATATGATGTATAGGCTCACTTTCATGGTAAGGTTTAGGAAAGAACTCAGAACAACTAATGATGCAAAGCCTAGCAACTTTTTGTAGCATTAGATTTTAAGAGTCAGTTCACAGCAGCACTCTCCACAATAGCTAAAACACGGAAAGAGCCTAAGTGGCCATCAACAGATGAATGAATCAAGAAGATGTGCTTTATCTATACCATGGAATACTACATGGCAATGAGAAACAATGAAATCTGGCCATGTGTAGCAACATGGATGGACATTGAGGGCGTTATGCTGAGCAAAATAAGTCAGGCAGAGAAGGACAAATATCATATGTGTGCACGTATAGGAGGATTAGGAGGAACTTAACAGAAGACCAAGGGGAAGAAGAAGGGCGGAAATGGTGGGGGAAAGGGAGAGAGGCAAACCATGAGAGACTCTTGAATGCTGACAAAAACTGAGGACTGGTGGATGTGTGGGGGAGGAGGGGTGGGCATGGAGGAGGACACTTGTGGGGATGAGCACTGGGTGTTATGTGGAAACTAATTTGACAATAAACTATTTGTAAAAAAAAAAAAAAAGAAAAGAAAAGAAAAAAAAAGATTTATTTAAGAGTCAGAGTAACGAGAGTTAACAGAATAGCAATAAATTCCTTGCTTACTTTTCCTCTTAATTTCCCTCACAACTGGAATCCTTCCTCTGCTTTCCAGAAGAGTCTGAGAGCAAAGGGCCAAGGAATTACCAGATGATAGTTGGAAAATCTTGTCCATACATCAATGTCACCAAAGCCTAGCCTCCAACATCTCTCACCCAAACACAATTTAAAACTCCAATTTTCTGCCTTATAAGTTATATATACACATAATATGAAATACACATACTTAGAAATAATATAATTACCTTAATAAGAAGATCCAGGGCTGAGATTCTACATTTAGCAGCTTTATCTTTTGTGTAAACACTAGTGCAAGTATTCTAGGTTTTAAAAAGAAACATACCAAAATCATCGATAGCATCCTAGTTCTTAGAAAACTTCACAAGAACTAAAACTTCACTTCTGAGAGGAGCAGTACCAACATACAACATACTATAATTTGGCAGTTATTTAAAATATAATATTAGATTGGGGGGCCTGGGTGGCTCAGTCGGTTAAGCATCCAACTTCGGCTCAGGTCATGATCTCACAGTTGGGAGTGTCTAAGCCCCACGTTAGGCTCTGTGCTGACAACTCAGAGACTGAAGCCTGCTTCAGATTCTGTGTCTCCCTCTCTCTCTGCCCCCTCCCCCCTGCTCACACTCTGTCTCTCTCTCTCTCTCTTTCTCAAAAATAAACATTAAAAAAATTTTAATATAATATTAGAGTATATAAACATACAGGTTAAAAATTACTAAAGATATTTATGCAGTTTGCTATGGTAACGATGTCAACAATAATAACAAAAACACAAAGTAAATGGACACCTCTGCAGATTAAAAAAAAAAAGTTACACTTCCTTGCATACCTCCCATAACACTTGTCATGTCAAGAAAGCAAGCATGAAAAACTTAAGTTAACTAATGCAATCCAGATAATGGTTCGGACTCCACAAAATGACAACTCAGCCTCACAAAACCAGGAGGCACTCTGGTCAGAGGGTGACTTTCTTAACTTCCAAGTCTCATTTATAAGCTAGAGTGATTAAAAGTACCTAACTCAGAGAGTTGTGGTAAAATTAAGTAAGACAAACTGTACATTAAGGAACTTTGTAAACTATGAAGCAACGCTGCATGTTAGTTATTTCTATTACTGAGGCAATTTTTCAAAACACAGTGACTCTTGAACAGCACAGGCTTGATTTTCTTTGATAAATACGGTACGGTAAATTTATTTTCTCTTATGATTTTAATAGTATTTTTTCTCTCTTACTCAATTTTAAGAATGCAATATACAAGACACGGAGCAGACAAAATATGTGTCCATCAACTATTTATGTTTATTGGTAAAGCTTCCAGTCAACAGTAGGCTTATGGTAGTTAAGTTTTGGGGAAGTCAAAAGTCAAATACATGGATTTTCAACTGCATGAAGCAGGCTGGGGGAGGACTCAATGCCTGGAAGCCTCCGTTATTCAAGGGTCAACTGTGTTAGGATTCTAAACCACAAAGACTAGAAATCTATTAAAAAAAAAAAGACTGATTATTACTTTATATATTAGAGGTAACTGTGATTAATTAAAAAAACCCTCTTAGAAAGTACCCCCAGATTGAATACATCAAATCTTAGAATATCCAAGAACTAGAAGCAATTCAGGACCAACTTACCTTGAGCTGTGGCACTTGGTGAAAGTATAAACAAGTCTGAGAAAGAACAACTTAATTTGTGATTGCTAGCTCCATAGCAACTTATAAGAAAACCTGAGGAAGGCAGGTTGGAAGAAAATGGGAGGCACAAGAAAGGCAAACTTTTCAGACTAGGGCCAAAGGAACACATGAACTACATGAAATATGAATCTTACCCAGCAGGAAAATTCTGTAAAATTGTTTCTTAAAGTGTTTTGAAATCTACCCACAATTCAAAAAACCAAATTTACTATGTATGACTTTTTATGAGACATTATTTATCCTATATGCAGCAAAGCAGTTTTTGATATAGGCCTTAGCTTATTAAATCTAAAAAGAAAAACCCACTTCATTTCTAACACCATCAAGCACAATAAGTAAACTCCTCGATGAAAAAGGCAAGAATAAAACACAAATGCAAGTTTAACTTACACCATAAATTACAATCGATGCAGGTATATGTTTTTCTCCTTACCTTAATATCAAGAGAATAAGGTGTGATCTTCTGGCCAATTTTTTCTAAGAAAACATATAAAAATTTTAAGACTTCTTCTCTACAATCACGAAACTGTAACAAAAATACAGTAAATATGGGTAAGAAAGAGAGTCACTCAACATTTAGGAATATACAAGAAAAGGAAAATAAAACTCTTCAACTTACTTCATCAATGTTAAGTGATTTCCGAACAAACAGAAGCAAACCGAAATCTTTGGAAAAAACTAAGGAAGTCTGTAATGCTGGACAAAATAAATAAATAAGGTAAGAGAATTGGCAAAAACCACTCCATAAACCCACCCTAAATGGGTTGCATATTTCTCAATTCAGCCTTATAAGCAACTAAACATTAACTTAAGGTTGCTGTACTTAAACAAGGAAAATAGGAAATTCTAGATGATATTCCATTGAGATGACACAGGCAGAATTATGGCTCCAAAGATACTTGAGTCCTAATCCCGATGTCACACTTGTGAATAGAGTAACTTTATGTGGCTAAAGGAAATTAAGATTGCAAATGGAATTTAAGGTGCTCATGGTTGACTTTAAAGGGGAGAAAGTATTCTGGATTACCCATGGGCCCAATATAATCACATGGGTCCTTAACAGTGTTGGAGAAAGGAAGAAGAGAGTTGGAAAGAGGGGAGCAGGAGAAAAGAAAGATTTCAAGCACAGGAGTTACTGGACCCATGGTTGCTGGCTTTGAAGATAGAAGCCAGGATCCAAGAACTGTGGGTGGTTTCTACAAACCAGGAACATCAGTAAGGAAAAAGGGACTTAGTCCTGTAATTGCAAGAACAGGATTCCGCCAACTAGAATGAAAAAGGAAATGAATTCTACACATGACCCTTTGGAAAGGAAAAGTGACTCAGCCTGATGACTTGGTTTTACTTTGCTGAGACCCATGTTAGGCTTCTAACTACAGAACTGTAAGATTAACAAACCTAAACCACTAAGCTTGTATTTGTTACTACAACAACAACAGAAAACTAACACACTCCTCTGTAATCTCTCACGCGAAAGGACAAATACTAAATATTCAGAATAAACTTGGAACTGCTTTACCTAAAGGAATGAAAAGGAATTCTAACTCAGAAACGCTGAGACTAGAAAACATTTACATGTTGGTTTTATAAATTTATTTTCCCATTAATAATATACCCTTGACGATAGGTACTAGATAGCAGCATAAGTTTTGAGGCAATTTTTAAAAGTGCTGCAAAAAAGCAATTTTACTACAAAGGAACAAAAAGCGCTCATTCAGTGATTGCTAAAAAGTTAAGACAACTGCATGACTATCCGGTTACATTTCTGCAATGCTTCTGAAAAGTAGGAATCTTTTGAGGTTTCACACTTGAAG